>CM053583.1:399966220-400058107 GCA_028627135.1 Pseudochirops cupreus | reverse complement strand
GTAGTCTTGTGGCGCCGGATCATTAGGAACACGTCCATCTCGGCGTCTAGCTTCCCTCCCCATATTGCTTTTTTATTAATACCTCAACCCATTACAATCAGAAAGAAGTTATGTTTTCATCAGGTTCAGGCTTCACTCAGGAGGATTGTGAATGACATACACCTGTTTGATACCTTTACTGTGTGATATAATTGGAAGAGGAAACCAGAAAGGACCTTTTTGGTGGCCATTCCCCACCATCACACTAACCCAAGGAATCTTCCTTCCTGGGGCAGCTCCCTGTTCTTTAATGTGCCTGAAGAAGACATCCAAGAAAGTGGAAACTGTGGGAAGGTGTTTCTCCATTACCCTGCAGCATGTACTATCTGTCTGGAACTTTCATGGAGGACCACAAACAAAAGGGAAATTGGCCAATACTCATAGGTTTAGTTTTCTGATGCACTCCTGAAGCTCCCTAGCAAGTTACCAAGCTTTCCCAAAAGATGTGTCCATTCTGAGGATTGTGGCTTCTATCACTTTAGTTCCTCCTGGAAGGCAATGCCTTCTAGGCTCAACGGTGATTCCACAGAGGACAAAGACTATCTGTATCCTTGAATGATGAAAAAGATACTTATTCTTCTCACCACAACTGAGAGACGGATATATAATGACTTCTAAAAATAGAGGCACCATGTTCCCAAACTCCAAAGGCCAAGGGCAAAGGAGAGAGGAAAGGAATGGAAAAATTTTGAAAAACAGAAAAAACGTTTTTGATAAAAAATTTTTTATTAAATCTTTTGGATATTTTCGATAAAATCTAAAGTTTCCTGCAGAGAGAAATATACATCAGTAATTCCTGTTTCCATTTGAAATCCCCATTAGGTTCTATGAGGAAATCATCAATTGTATTTATTCTCAGCTATCTTTTCAACCAGAATGGGTAATAGTCATGGGGGCAACACAATCATGAAGCCCAGAGACTGAGGGTCTTTTCAAAGCAAAATCTAGAAGGTGCCCCAAGTCATCTAATTTGTACTAATGCAGAGGACCTTTCAGCTATAATTTTTGCACAGCCTATCTACCAGAGACTCAGTGTGGTATGGTGGAAAGAAAGTGGCACTTGGAGAATTAGGCTTTACTCTGCTGCTAATTTGTGGGGTGACCTTGGACTAGATAGCTCATCTCTGTATATCATTTCCCTCATCTGTAAAATGAAGGCATTGCATTAGACACACTTGAGTGCCCTTCCATAACTAAGGTTTTATAATAGCAACTAATGCCTAGAATGAACAGGAATTGTTTTCTTCCTGGAAAGAGTTGGGGGTAGAGCTGTTTATCAATTAAAACCATGAATCTGTCTAAGCAAGTAGAGTCTTCATCAACTTGAAATTCTTTAGGAAACAGTGTTGGTGCAGTAGATAGAGCCCTGGGCTTGGAGTCAGGAAGATCTGGATTCAAATCTAGCCTCAGACAACTTGCTAGATGCGTGATTCTGATTAAGTCACTTACTCCTGGTTGCCTCAGTTTCCTCATCTGTAAAATGAGCTGGAGGAGGAAATGGCAAACCTCTCCAGTATCTTTGCCTAGAAAACCCCAAATGGGATCACAAAGAACTGGACATGACTGAAAAATGACTAAACAGCAAGTTCCAAGAGTCAAATCTCTGAGATCCTTTCTGATTTTGAGACTCTATCAATTCATATGTTAGCATTTCAGACCATTATAGTATTCATTTGATATGTTGTGACTCCAAGAAAGTTATATAATATTTCTAAGTTTGAGTTTCCCCATTTGCAAGGAAAAAAAAACATGCAAGTCATCTGCTTATCAACTCCACTGGCTCCCTATTACCTCCAGAATGAAAAAAAAATCCTCTGGTTTTTAAATCCCTTCAAAAGCTTTCCAGTTTTCTTACACCTTACCCCACTCCATGTACTCTATGACTCAGTGATATTACCCCTTGCCTTGTTATTCCTTGCGCAAGACAATGCATCTTCCCACTCTTTCATTGTCATGGTCAATCACCCACATCTGAAACCCTCTCTCTCCTCATCTCTGCCTCTTAGCTTCCCTGGTTTCTTTAAAGACTCAGGTCAATCCAAGCTTCTAAAAAAAGCATTTCCCAGTCTCTGTTTATCTTAGTGTCTTCCCTCCAACATAACCTCCAATTTATCCTGTACAGCTACATTTAGTTCGTATACAGTTTTTCATACGTTGACTCCATTAGATCATGAGCTCCTTGAGAGTAGATTCTGTTTTTGACTTTTCTTTGTATCCCTAGGTCTTAACACACTGCCTTCCATATAGTAGGTGCTTAATAAATGCTTGTTGATTTGAATTGACTTTGATTTAATGGTGGGTAGGTGATCTAGTAGACAGACATCTGGGCTGGGGAGCCAACAAGATGGCTTGAATTTTGACTTCAGACGCTTATTAGCTGTGTGACTCTAGACAAGTCACTTAATATCTCTCAATTAGAAGTAGAATCTGTGGGCAGATCACTTGTACAGGGTGCAGAGGATGATCAAAATCTCAACTGCACATAGAGAGGGGCTAAGAAGATAAATTAAATTAATCAATAAACATTCATTAAGCACCTACTATATGCTTTTTTAATTGATGGAGTGCTTAGAGGTTGGTTAGACATTGAAGACGCCAAGGCCATCTACTGCATCCCAGGCCATCATTAGTCATGTTGACTTTTGTCTTCCCACTGGACTTGGATGACTCTGGAAGGGAGAGTGAAGCTGATGACTTTACAATTTTGCCTCACTTGAATCCAGTTCACACATGGGTCAAGATATTGCCAGGTAATGTCTTTGAAATTCAAAGACAAAGCAACAGTGACAAGAGCAACAATGACAGCTATGTGCCAGTCATTATGAAGGAGTGTCAAGGCCTTGAACAAACAATGCCCTTAAGAAGGTCACTGAGAAGAGCACACAATTATCCTTTCCCGTGATAACATTTTCCTGGTAGGGGCAAGAGTTCACTTTTGACCAGTATCTGCAGCTCACATGGAACATACAGTAAGCTGTCCCTAAGAAATGGCATATTGATTTAACAGAAATGGATGGAGTGACCCATAATGAGAAGGGCACATAGCAATGTTATCGAAAGACAAAGCGAAATGATGCCTGGAGTTGAAGATCCAAGTCTCTGAGTCTTTGAAAAAGTAGACAAGAAAAAATTTTTCTGAGGGCCAGGAATTGTAGCTGGATTCAGAGGGTGCTTCAAATTCATCTGCTTTAGAAGTCAGTCAACAGACATTCATTAAGCACCTACTATATGCCAGGTACTTTATTAAGCACTGGAAATACAAAGAAAAATGTGACAATACCCATTCTTGATGAGTTCACAATCTAATGGAGGAAACAATATGTAAATAAGTGTGTATGGACAAGCTATATGCAGAATTAACTTGAAATAATCAATACGAAATTAGAATTTACGGGCTGAGTAATGCTTCCAATAAAATGCAAGATTTGGGGTAGGACTTGAAGGCCTCTATGGAAGCCCAAAGGCAGAGAGAAGGAAGGGTTTGGGGGAAGCCAGTGAAAATTCCCAGAGACCAGAGATGGAGCATCTTTTGTGAGGAGAAGTCGGTGCCACTGGATTGAAGAATGGGAGAGGGGAGGAAGGTGGAAGAAGACTGGAAAGGTGGTGGGGTAGATGATAAAGGGCTCTGAAAGGCAAACAGGATTTCAGATTTATTTGATCCTTTAGATGATAGGGAGGCATTGGAGTTTATTGAGTAGGAAGAATGACCTTGTCAGCCCTGAGCTTCAGGAAAACCACTTTGACAGCTAAGGAGAGGCTAGACCCAAGTGGGGAGAAGCTTACGTTTGAATGGTAAAACTCCAACCCAATGACAAGAGCAATAAATGATGAAGGTCATGTATTGTGCCACAAGCCAATTCTGTAATTTTTATACCTCAAGCAAAATGGATTTCCATTTCACCTTCATGCTGTACCTTCAATTGATTTTAGGTAAGGCAGATGCAGAACTCTACAACAATCCAGCTGCAAGGAGCAGTTTGGGCTGTTCATAGAACTAAGTGCCAAAGGAATTTTCTCAAAGGTGCTATAATCTCATAAAAATCAAAGCACTTTATTCCCCCATGATACTTGCAATATGCCAACTTAGCCTTTTCTTTTACTCTTCTGTAAAAAGAAGAAAAAATATATATATATAGTCTAGATTGAAATAATCAGAGGTATGTAATCATCAGGGACATTATAAGAAAACTCAGTTTATGAAATTTATAAAATTAACAAATTTGGAAACAATTTTTCCCAACAAAAAGGGAGGACTGGGACTCTTCTCTTCACAAAGGCTTTTGGCTGGGTGGCTTTAAATACTTAGTTCCTTGAGTATGACTCAATTCAGTGAGGGCAGAGCTTTATGTGCAGCTTTTGGGAAACATATCATTTATTTATAAAATTGGAGTATTAGAGTATCTTTTATTTATTCACATAACTTCTCCTTTTTCCTCTTGACATTTTTAGTCTAAAATCGGTAGGGGATGTGAGGAGTTATGTGAGCATCTGGGTGCTAGCAACCTTCATTAATCTTTCAGGAGCCTCTTCCTATTTGCTGGAGAAAGCAAAGTTCATCAGTAAATTAACTGGAATCTCTATCCCTTAAAACTTTTCATTTTCTTTAATGATTCTTGATGTTCCTGAGAAGCGTTAGCAACAGAAGGAAATGTCTTACAAGAAATTGAAAGATGGGGTTTATCCTTGGAATTTCCTTTTCTTTCAAGTTTCAGGTTGGAGGATTAAGTGTGTTTAATTCTAGGGGGAAAGACTCATTAGGTGATTGCTCAGGCCCCAGCTCATCAAAAGCTAGGACCTGGAAAACTTGGTTAGGTGAAGGGCAAGGAGCATGTAACGGTGCCAGTACTCTCAGATGCAACCTATCCTACTTGGTTTTTATTGAACTATTTATTTTTTTGCTGGAAATATTTTGGTTCACATTTATATCATTATTACAAGGGGAGCGCTAGGCTGTGCTAAGCAAGGAGGGTACAAAGCCTTTGTTGCTCTCATTCCTTGTTCAAAGCAGGTTTCAAAAATAAAGTCTCCGGGTCGAAATAATTCAGCAAAAACATTTTTCCAAGTGTTTTTGTGTCTGAAAAACATTGGAAGAGAAAAACAAATGGGCAGGTCCTGGTATGCTTGTTAACACACGTCCCAGTTTTCCTTTGGAGCCGTAGAATCCTGCCTCCCCACCCCTTTACCTCCGTCATAAACGAACTGGACTTAAAGGGTTAGGTGGCTCTAATCTGAATATTAATTAGACACTAAACAGAACTTTTGGCAGGTTTTGGATCTGAACGGAGGATGGAGAAGCACAATGGGGTTGAGATACTTCCAATATACTGGTAATTCAGAGGTCACTGACAGAAGAGGAGCCTGGACTCCTTGGGTGTCATCGTCCGTGGGCAGCTAGACTCTTTTCCACCGTTAGCCACTGGGGTGGTGGGGCAGTACTGCAGTGTCTTCGGCCAGAGGGTCGAACAAAGTGGCATGCTTTCAACAAAGAAAATAACCCTTCATTGAGTAAAACAAAGCTGTGATTTTCCCTTTGACCCCCTCAGATTGGCAGTTCAAGAAATGGGAAGGAGATGCCCTAGGTAGATCAGTATATGGAGTGTTACAACCAGAGTCAGCCTGAGTTCAAATTCATCCTCAGACATTTACGAGCTATATGACCCTGGGCAAGTGGGTTAGCCTCTGCCTCAATTTCCTTTTCTGTAAAATGTAAATAATAATAATAGCACCTACCTCCCAAGGTTTTTGTGAGGATAAGATGAGATAACATTTGTAAAGCACTTTGCAAACATCGAAGGGATGTATAAATGCTAGCGATGATGATCATGATGACGATGATGATGATGATGATAGTGATGATGATGGCAGCATGGGGATAAAGGACCTGTAATTTCATTAAAATTTCGGTTGAGGAGACTTGGTTTAAATGCAAGTCAACATCTTTCCCATAATTTACAGTCAAAGTTGTCTAAAGCAATTTGAAGTTAATTGACTTGCTAGGATCACCCAACCAGGCTATGTCAGAGATCTGACTTGACCCCAGGTCTTCTGGCTTAAAGGCCAGGTCTTTATCCACTCTCATGTTTTCTTTCAATACATAGAAGGTATTTAATAAATGCTTGATTATTATAAATTGGGAGACCTTGGCACTAGGGCTGGCTATGTCATGGATTTGTTGTGTGACCTTATATGAGTCACTACAATTTGAATTCTGTTTCTGTCTTCATCTCAAAGATGGGAGACATAATCCCTGCTCTGCCATCTCTTAGGATGGTTTTGAGATATGTAGAAGAAAGAGATAAAACTTGTATGCTGTGAGTTTGGGGACAACATCTCAATGAAAGGAAGTTACCAGGTTGTGAAAAACAAATTTAATCTGTATCCTATTTCTGATTCTATCTCAAAGGAAGGCATTCATTACCTTAGGTCTTTGGTTCTTAGGCATTCTAATAAGATGAAGTAGACCTTCAGGTAGATATCCTACTGGTGATATGAGATTTACTAAAGTGAAACATTCCCACCAGAATGGACCAGATTTTGGGGGGCACCAAGTTTAACAAGTTAAAAAGACCATCTGTGCGTGTGTGTGTGTGTGTGTGTGTGTGTGTGTGTGTGTGTGTGTATGTGTATTTCCCATGGTTCTATGGAACTACTTACCACCTGATTAAATTTTTTCCAAGGACAAAGGTGGGAAGAATTTCTCTCCAGGAGGATCTTAGGACCCCCTGACAAAAATAAGAGGCAGCACTAGGAAATGGGAGCAAGTGAACAAAGGAGACAGAGTCAGTAGCTCAGTGATAAAGGCTCAGGATTTGGAGTCAGCATGTAGGGTCAGGTCCTGGATTTGCCATGTACTTCCTATGGGACCTTGGACAAGTCATTTAACATCTATGGGACTTGATCTCTTCATGAATGAAGGAAAATGAATGAATGGATAAGTGCTTGTAAATACTTATATACAAAGTACTAAGCTAAGCACCAGGAATAAAAACAGAAAAGACAGTCCCTACTTTCAAGGAACTTATATTCTAATGAGGGACGCAACAATAACTTTCAGCTACCAATCAGATGGTCCTTTGGGTGCACTGGTGGCAAAGCAGATGGTTATATATTTCTCCTGATTAAACTATATGCCTTTCTGATATTAAAACATTTAATAGAACCAAGGATTTAAGGGGAGCAAATTTCCTTCAGTAGCTGCAACTGGTGGCAATCAGTAAGTAGCTGGTGGGGATGGTCAGGATAGTGGCAGTACTTGGAGCTCCTCCCTTCAAGCTCCAGTCAGTCCTTGAGGATGTCTTTTTTTATTCAATTTATTTATTTATTTTTTAGTTTTAAACATTCATTTCCACATGATTTTGAGTTACAAATTTTCTCCCTGTCTTTCCCCTACCCCCACCCCAAGATAGAGAGCCATGTGAATACCCCTTTCCCAAATCTGTTCTCTCTTATATCCTACCCCACTCCCCCCACTAACTTTCTAGTAGGGCAAGACGGATTTCTAAACCCTAGTGCTTATGTATCTTATTTCCCAGTTGCATGTAAAAAACAATTTTTAAACATTAGTTTTTAAAACGTTGATTTCCAGATTCTTTCCCTTCTTCCCTCCTCAATCACCCCCACTGGGAAGACAAGCAATTCAATATAAGTTGTACATGTGTAGTTATGCAAAACCTTTCCATAGTAGTTATATTGTGAAAGACTAACTATATTTCCCTCCATCCTATCCCACCCCTTACCTATTCTATTTTCTACTTTGACCCTGTCCCTTTTCAAAAGTATTTGCTTCTAACTACCCTCTCCCCAATCTACCTTCCCTTCTATCATCCCTCCTCTTATCCCCTTCCCCCCTACTTTCCTGTAGATACCCAATGGAATGTGTATGTTATTCTCTACTTAAGCCAAATTCAATGAGAGTAAGGTTGACCCATTTCCTTTCACCTTCTTGCTCTTCCCCTCCATTGTAACAGTTTTCTCTTGCCACTTTTATATGAGATATTTTACCCTATTCTATCTCTCCCTTTCTCCTTCTCCCAGTATATTCTTCTCTCACCTATTAATTTTATTTTTTAGACATCATCAGTTCATATTCAACTGATCCTGTGCCCTCTCTCTATGTATACATGCACACACATACTGACATATATATTTATACATACATTTACCCTCTTATACATACACACATACATACATACATATATATGTGTATATATTCCCTTCAACTATCATACTGAGAAAAGTCTGAGTTAAATTATCGTCTTTCCACATAGAAATGTAAATAGTTTAACCTTAATAAGTTCCTTATGATTTCTTTTTCCTGTTTACCTTCTCATGCTTCTCTTTTCTTCTTGCATTTGAAAGACAAATTTTGTGTTCAGCTCTGGTTTTTTTCATCAAGAATGCTTGAAAGTCCTCTATTTCATTGAATGATCACATTTTCCCCTGAAGCATTATACTCAGTTTTGCTGGATAGGAGCTTCTTGGTTTTAGTCCTAGCTACTTTGACCTCCAAAATATCGTATTCCAAGCCCTTCAGTCCCGTACTGTAGAAGCTGCTTGATTTTGTGTTATCCTAATTGTGTTTCCACAATACTCAAATTGTTTCTTCCTGGCTGCTTGTAATATTTTCTCTTTGACCTGGAAACTCTGGAATTTGACTATAATATTCCTAGGAGTTTTCTTTTGGGGATCTTTTTCAAGAGGTGATCTGTGAATTATTTTGATTTCTATTTTGCTCTCTGGTTCTAGAATATCAGGGCAATTTTCCTTCAGAATTTCTTGAAGGATGATTTCTAGGCTCTTTTTTGATCATGGCTTTCAGGTAGTCCAATAATTTTTAAATTATCTCTCCTGGATCTATTTTCTGGGTCAGTGGCTTTTTCCAATGCGATAGTTCACATTGTCTTCTATTTTTTGATTTATTTGGATCTGTTTTATAGTATATTGTTTTCTGAAAAAGTCATTAGCTTCCATTTGCTCCAATCTAATTTTGAAGGAATTATTATCTTCAGTGAGGTTTTAAATTCCTTTTTCATCTGCCAAATTAGGCTTTTTAAGGCATTCTTCTCCTCATTGGCTTTTGGGGCTTCTTTTGCCATTTGTGTTAGTTTATTTTTTAAGGTATTGTTTTCTTCAGTCAGGCTGCTGACTCACTTTTCATGATTTTCTTGTATCATTCTCATTTCTCTTCCCAATTTTTCTTCCACTTCTATTACTTAATTTTCAAACTCCCTCTTGAGCTTCTCTATGGCTTATGACCAGGTCATACTTTTCTTAGAAGCTTTTGATGAAGGAGTTTTGACTTTGTCATCTTTTTCTGGTTCTATGTTTTGATCCTCTTTGTCCCCAGAAAAGGCTTCTATGGTCTGATTGCACTTCCTCTGTTTACTCATCTTGCCAGACAATTACTTGACTTTTAAGCTCTTTGCCACAATAGAACTCTGCTTCTGGAGTGGAGAGAACTGTGTCCCAAATTGCTGGGGTTTTTGCAGTTGTCAGAGCTACTATCAGAGCTATGAGGAGGGTGGCCTCTCTACAGCCACCACAAGCTCTGGCACACAGGCGTTCCTCACCCCAGTAACACCACCAAAGACTGTGACACAGATTCAAACAGGTCAAAGCAAGAGTGATTACCCTCTGAATGGCCACTTTGTCCCCCTATGATCTACAGGCCAGGAGCTCCAGAGGCAGCCATGTGGCAGCAGCTGCAGCCACCATGCCACTGCCATGTCTCACCCTGGGGTGAATGGGCAAGACCCCACTCTTCTCTCAACCTTTATCAACAGGGTTCCCCACTGACCTTTTACTTTCTCTTTGGCATTTATGAGCTGAGATGTCTGGAAACAACAGCAGCTGTTGGTGATACACTTTCCTGAAGTGAGATGTCTGTGCTGGTCTGTGCTGCTGCTTGGGGCCACCCTGTGTCTTGGTCTATATGGCTCATGTGGGATTGTGCTCAGCTCCCAGCCCTGTGCAATAGACCCTTCCTGTTGGCCTGCCAGGCTGCCGTCAGTGGGAGATTTGTTTCTCCCTGTCATTTTGTGGGTTCTGTAGCTCTAAAATTCATTTAGAGTCACTTTTTAATAGGTATTGGAGGTGTTTGGAGCAGGAACTCAAGCAAGTTCCTGCTTTTACTCCACCATCTTGGCTCTGCCCCACCCTCTCCCCCAGGATAAGTCTTGTTCTGGTTTCATGTCTATAAATCACCAGGACCACACATGGTGCCTGGCACAGAGGGGGTACTAAACAAATGTTTATTGGATTGAATTGACCTAGTGTGTTCAGAGGACCTGGATTCAGATTCTTCTTCAAATGCTTACTACCCCACAGGTAGAGAAATCACTTAATCACACTAAGGTACTCACTTCCTCATCTGTAAAATGGGACAGGGGAGAAATTGATTCCAGATGGCCTCTGAGGTCCTTTCCAACTCTAGATCTGTGACTCTGTGAATTGAGTCTTGATCATCCTGACCCCAATGACAACTATGGCTAAAAAGCTAAAAAGGAAAAATCAGTTGTGTTACAAGATCTCTTCCTTAAAAGGTGTTGTTCACAAGCATTTTGGAATGTGAAAATGAGAGTGTGGATAAGAGAGGTGGGGAGAAGTTAAGAAAGGAATTCACCCAAGGATTTGAGGACACTTGGGAGGGAATACCTTAAGAACATTCATTACTGCTGAGAGACTTGGATTTTCCTCAGTATGGCTTCCCTCATCCTCACAGTTACAAGAAAATATAAAAACAGCCAGTTAATCTAATAAGCTCTATCATAGCAAGGGGGGGCATGTGAGTAGGTGAGCAGGATCAAAGTGCCCAGAGGGAGCTATAAAGTAGCTAATATGCTTAATCGTAATGGGTAGAATTCAGAGGGAAGTTTTTCGTCTTTTAAGTTTCTTATAATGTTAAAGTCTGCACCAACACAATGAAAGTGGCATCATGATTTAACCTAGGGAGAAATTACAGCTGAAAGCCAACATGGGAAATCCAGGGTGATTAGTAGTAAGAAGTGACCCAGCTGAGAAGGGGACTGCAAATAGAGAATGGGCAAAGTGTGGCAGAAAGAGTGAGAGGGCATGGGTCTCAGTCTTGACTCCAACCCTCTTCAGCTGGGTGATGTTGGGCAAATGACTTAACCTCTGCCACATTTGGCATCAAATGAGGGCAGGTAGGTGGTGCAGTGAATAGAGTGTTGGACTTGGAGGCAGGAGGACCTGAGTTCAAATCTGACCACAGACACTGAACACGTATTAGCTGTGTGACATTGAGCAAGTCATTTAACCCCAATTGTCCTGTCTTCCCCCCTCCAAAAAGAAAAACAAACAAACAAAAAAAAGAGCACTTTAAGTCAGAAATTGTGGATTAAAATCCCACTTCTGTCATTTACTACCTGTATGACACAGGGCAGGTCACTTATCTTCAGTATGTCTCAATTTCTCCATCTTGAAAATGGGAGGACTGGACTCGATGACCTTGAAGGGGATGTCCCTCACAGTTCCAAATCCACGATCCTTAACTTTTGGATAGAAAATTGTAACAGCGGATTTTTCTCATGGCAAAGACATTTAACAAATTAGACATTCTCTCCTTTATTTGCAGGATGGCTAAAAGCATAAGTTTTCTTCCTGAGAGTGAGCTATTTCCTAAAACAGCACGTGTGCAGTAAATTATTACCTTTGGAGGCCAAACAGGGCAATACAACATTCCACAGTTACTAAATTATCATTAAACAGCAGATTGAACTCTTAGAGTCCTTTATAACCTTTCATCCCAATTATCATAATTGCCTCCTATTTACTTTCCCTTCCTCCAGTCTCTCTCCTCTCCAATCCATCACCCATATAGTTGCCAAATGAATAGCCCTAAAAGATAGATTTGGCGATGACACTGTCTGCTCCAAAGTCTTCAGTGGCCTCCTATTTCCTTTACAATAAAATACAAAATTCCGAGTCTGGGATTTAAAACCCTCCACAGTCCAGCTCCCATCTACCTTTCCAGTCTTAATATAATTCACTTTCATGTTGTTTGTTGTTATTCAGTCCTTTCAACTGAGTCTGATTCTTCACAACTCCATTTGGGGTCATCATGGCAAAGATACTGGAGTGATTCACTATTTCCTTCTCCAGCTCATTTTACAGATGAAGAAACTGAGGCAAATAGTGTTAAGTGACTTGCCCAGGGTCACACAACTAGTAAGTGTCTGAAGTTAGATTTGAACTCAGGAAAATGAGCCTTCCTGACTCCAGGCCTGGCACTCTATCTACTGTGCCACCTAGCTGCCTATCGTTTACATTCTAGTCAATATGGCCTAATAGCCACTCTCTGTAAAATACATGTCATCTCCCTCTTCTCCATTTCTTCTCCCCTCTAGTTCATAGAATCGTCTCTTCAGATCCTGGCTCAAGGGCTCCCTCCCCAAGATTTCTCTCTCTCTTCGGTCACCTTGTATTTTCCCAACTACGTTCATGATGTATCCGTCCTGCAGCATGTAAATTCTTTGAGGGCAGGGATTGTGCTGATTTTCATTTTTACATCCCAGTATCTAGCATAGTGCTTTGTACCCTTAAACTTGCTTAATAAACTCACATTGATGTTTATCTTGAATCAGTAACAGCCTTTTAAAAACACAGGATAGAGAATATTTCAGGAAATTTGATATTCTCTGTCTCTGTCTCTGTCTCTGTCTCTCTCTCATGTTTATTTACTTATTTTTGTTCTTAAACAGCAACTAAGCCAATGGAAGGAAGGACCAAGAAGACAAGCAGACAGGACTGAGAAGAGATGGCTGGATGGCTCGAGTGAGGCCTTGCCTTTTCTGGATAATTTTTGTCCCCATTCTACCGGCAATTTTTCTTCATATCACAAGTTTACAATAACGAGGCCCATTAAGACGACTGGAATGATAGATAAGGGAGTCACACTGTAAGCTGTCTCTTTTACAACCCATTTCAGGCACTTACAGGATGAATAAACATGTTTCCTCCTTTGTAAAAATGGACCTCATAAGAATGGCTGACTGAAGCCTGCTTCTCCCTTTATGTGTCTGTAGCCATTTCATGGGCTCTGAGGATCGGTCAAGCATGTGGTGACTGATCGTTCTCCTGCTGGGTGGGCAGCTGCCTGCTGCTCTCCCTGCTTCTCCATGGGAATTACTTCACCTTGCTGGTCACTCATTCCCCATCCCCACCACCCCAGAAGGAGCCGCAAACCTTTGCTAGAGTTGTTTTCTAAGGATTTGATGAAAGTCCTTGCTCTGAAAGGGCATGGAAATCCACAGTGGGTAAGCATGGACGTGGTTCTGAGTGAATGCTTAACCTACTTTACAGGGCCTATCTGGGGTGGGGGTGCTGAGGAAATGCCCATAATCTTTGCCCTATTTGTGAAGCGGCTGACGAGGCTGCTCAGTTTGGGCACAAAGACCTAGATTTGAATCCCAACTCAGCTACTGTGTGATGAGGACCTGGTTTAGTCGTTGGTGAGATGATGGAGTTGGGGAGGGGTGAACTTGATTATCTCCAAGCAGAATCAGGACTAGAAATGAATGAATGAATAAATGAATGAATGAATGAGGATTTACCAAGTGTTACTGTGTGATGCATTATGCTAAGTGTACAAAACTGAAAAAGTAAGCTAGTCATTCATTGTTTTCAAGGATGCTGTAGTTGAGGAACACAACACATAAATGAGAGTTCAGTTTCATGGCAGATGGAAAGTTTGGGAAGTCTTAAGGGTGCTACATCTGGACTGATATCAAGGGCCCTTGGTTCTTAGGTTGCACCCAGAGGTCCGAGGACAATGTCTGGGATTTGTAGGATGTAGACACAGGGCAGATGGTGAGGCCTGGAGGAACTTAGGAACCAGTGGCTGGGAAGATGGTATGGCCTGGTGATTTTCTATTTCACCAGAAGGAATAAAGTTGGTGACTCCCATTTCATCCAAACAAGTGGCCTGAATGGGGTCTGGGTAACCCATTCTGGGAGAGAGGATGAAAGAGAGGCAAGGGGGAAGGGAGTGATATATCATGCCTAGGATACAGAGAGCATTCCAAGACAAATGTGTGGGAGATACTCTAAAATTGACTTCTAAAGACCAGTGCACTTGATAGGAACAAGGAGAAAACTTTTGATGAGATACAGGATTTGGGATACAAGCCTCCATGGGGGATGCAGTGGCAAGGGGTAGGGGGAAGATAGAAGAGAACATATCACATTAACTGTGTGGTGGAGAGATAGGACACCTACC
The DNA here is from genome assembly GCA_028627135.1 of Pseudochirops cupreus. NCBI lineage: Eukaryota > Metazoa > Chordata > Mammalia > Diprotodontia > Pseudocheiridae > Pseudochirops > Pseudochirops cupreus. The sequence goes on along the minus strand of CM053583.1, from coordinate 400,043,832 downwards.
TGGCTGCCATTGCTAGAGAGGCAGCTGCTACTGTAGGAGAAACTGGGCTAGGGAGGAGTTCATCTGGAATATGACTGGTGGGAGTAAGGAGGAGAGAGGAAATGCCATTTATTCCAATTTCAAATAAGTATTCTTAGCAAGATACTAGCTCAGTTACTTCTCCCTATGGATTGAAAACAAGTGCTGCATGCATCCTCTAAATTTTGGCAGCCGGTGACAAAGCTTCAGTTGCCCTACCCCTAGTTACAGCTCTGCCTGTAAGGTATATTTCACTTCTTCATCTATGAAGTGTGAACTAGGCTATCACACATTTCTGGGTTCCAAAATTGCTTCTGACAAAACCCCAGAATTCTTCCCATTTTCTGCCATGACGCACCCCATTCCTCCAGTCCCCACCATTGCACAGTCACAAATAGTACCCAGGACTGCACACTTGGCATGGTTTATAACCCCTTGGGACTAGTGTCTTGAAGCAAACTGCATTCATGCCCCCAAAACACCTTTGTTAGGCTGTTTCTCATATTTTCAGATCCATGTGTTATTTTGGTCAGAGGAATGTCACACTTCAGTTAGTCGTCTACAGACACAATTAATTTCAGTCTAAAGTCACAAGTCCAAAGCAACCCTTAGGGAAAAAATGTACTGTACATTTTTGAGAATCCAAAAACTCCTGAAAAAGAGCTGATAGTTTCCATTTTTTCCTGATCACTGATTCTCCACAATTTCACTACTTTTATTTTCAGTTTCCAAACACCATAAGTTCTATTTTAATGGAAGCATTTAAAGGCTTGCCCACAAAAATGGAACAGAATTAGAATCCTCAGAAGATCTTAGCAGACTTGGTAAGTTCCAGTAACATAGAATTAAACAAGGAGAAAAACAAAGTCCTGCATTTAGATTCTTTAAAAAACAAAAAATTGAATAAATACAGAACTAAGAGAAGAGAGTAGATAGGTAATATTGAATAATATATAAATGTTAATATATATATATTATATATGTGTTACATATATGTGTATGTCTGTGTATGTATATATATACATATATATATGTGTACCTAGATGCTTCAACAATTGTAAGTCAATTTGACAAGCATTTATTGTCTTCTATGTTCCAAGTACCATGCTAAACACTGAACTTGGTAAGAGTCAATAGAGTGATGGTAATTCAATATTCCACTATCTCTAGAAAAAGTCTAGCACCCAGCATAAGGGAGGTGCCAGCTTTGTTGGGCTTTGACTGATTTGATAACACTTAGATTACTGTATTGAATTCTGGAAGCCCCATTTGAAGAAGAATGTTGGCAAAATGGAATATGACCATAAAAGGGTGTCCAGGCATGTAAAGGGCTTGGAAACCATGCCACAGGATGATCTTTGAAGACTTAGCCTATAAAAAACTTAAGAAGGACCTGATGTCTCTCTCTCTCCCTCTCTCTCTCTCTCTGTGTATGTATGTATACATATATATATATATATATATATATATATATATGTATATGTATATGATTTGTAACATACATATGCTATATATACATATATGCAACATATGCATATACATATATTTTGTACACACACACACACACACACACATATGGAGAGACAGACAGAGATCTTCAGTGAGTCTACCTTTTGTGAGTAGAGATGATCCACAATTTTCAATAGTGTCAGTGTAAATTGTTAAGATGCTGTCTTTGCAACTTGAAAGCTGTCATACCTGAGAATCTCTGAATTTATTGCCTCTCCACTTCCATCTCTTCTCTTCAGCAGTTGCAGGGCATTGATCTCCACCGATGAGCAGAGTCCCCCGTCAATGGACTTTGGGACTCGGTTGCAATAGGAACCCAAAGGGACCTCAGAGATCATTTGTTCCAAGACATTCATGAAACACAGAGGCTGACTGGTCACAGAGTGTTCTGTCACCAAGTGCCCACCCAACTGTCTCTTTTGAAAACTCTAGGTAGCAGAGAATGAACTCCTTATCTCCCAAAGGATCCCAGTCTCTTTGGGGCCAAATCTAGTGGTAGAAAGTTGACTTCACATTGAGTTAAAGTGGTCTGAAGTAGGGTTCAGGTAGGTCATGCCAAACTGGATAGGACAGAGAAAGGGAATGGTCCTGTGATTTTCTTGGCACAGAGAGCTCACAGGTGAGAAAATACCCTTTACCCGTGCAGGTTGGCACCTTCTCTGCAACTTAAATTCTCAGAAATTTGCCAGGAGCACTGAGTAGTGATGTGATCTCCCCCAGGTCACAAAATCAGTGTTTGTCAGAGGTAGAACTTGAACCCAAGACTTTCTGACTCTAAGGCCAGCTCACTATCCATTGTGCTACATGGTCTCTCATGCAACTGGAAAAGTCATCACTTCATGATGACTATATATCTGTTATCCATGGATTGAATTTATAGAAAATCTTGTCACCAGGTTGACTTCAAGCAGGATAAATTGGGGACTACTCTGGAAAACCATTAACTATGTAACAGGGAGGTTGCAATGTATATCACAAGAGCAACTGTCTCCACCAAAGAAATTACAGATACTTAAAGTATTAAAAAATGAATGGGATTAGCAAGATAGCAATAGAAAAATCATGTATATTCAGTTTTAGAATACATTTTTAATCTCCTACTCATGGTCTTATAATCTACTTTTTGGGAATTGACCGCCTTGAACCAAATAGCAAATGCACACTTTGACTTCTTTGGTGAGGGACCCTGGCTCAATCCTCTCCCATGTGGAAAATGATTGGTCACCCTTTTCAGGTGGATGTCAAATACCAAGCCAAACAGATTTCTCTTTAAGCTTGCTGTTTCTTGGGCTCACAATTTTTTTGCTACTGGGAAAAATAATTGCTTTAGTTCAAAAGGCTCCTTCTAAAATGCTGGACTTATTTGTGGGATTTTCTATTCTCTTTCTCTATTCTATCAATTGTTAGATTTGAGGCTGAGAACAAGGCAACAGTGGGCACTGTGGTGGAAGATAATAATGAGATAAAAGGCATGAAAATGCTTCAAAAATGGTAAAGGTTATATAGCAGTGAGACATAATTATTAATATTATTAGTGTCAAGAAAGGAGTTGCAAGCAAAACATCATCATTGCGCTTTATTCAAACCATGTTAAGAGCTTAGAACCTGGCTGTGAATAAGCCTCAACATGAATGCTCAGCTTCAAGGCAATTAAGCAATGGTGATACTGTACTCATAATCTCTGTTGTTACAAAATGGGTAAGGTCGTCTGCAACTATTCTGTATTAAATGAATGTTTGTGGTAATTCCAAATCATGTCAGAGAAAAAAAGGATAGAAAAAGGGCCTAGTGGGCCAAACACAGAAAAAAAGGTGAGCATTAGTTGATAATAGCACTGCCTTGCAAAACAGGAATGATAGCAGACATCACCAAGTGAATCCTGTCATTCAGCTACAGGAAAATATGAGTATTCCTGACTAGGGTAAATGTTGGCTTCTGTGACTCATAGACATAGCAGCTTTCAAGGTTTAGAAGAAAATTTCCACAATGATTGAAGATTAAGTGCCTTCTCCTGAAAGAACTCTTTATTTGGAGCTGGAAGATCTGAGTTTGAGTCTCAGCTTTGCCACTTAATTTTCTGCATGACTTCATGCAAATCACTTAACTTTCCTTTTGGTCTTAGCTTCCTCTTGTGTACAATGAGAAGGTTGAACTTAAACACCTGTAAGGTCTCTTTAGATATATGCTCTATGAAAATGGGGTCTATGTTGGTTTATGAAATTAAGATGGCAAACCTGAAGAGAGAAAAGTAAACTAATAATTCCTTCAATGTCAATGCATAGATACTCTGCATCTCTCATGAAAGCGAAGAAGAATTTAGGTTAAACTGAAGGAGAGAACTTCTTGACACAGAGTTGGAAATGAGGAGCTGCTAGCTTTTAAAGAGAAAAAATACTCATCCCTCTGGGGCAATTTGGCTCATGGTGTCTTACCTGCTGCATAAAGATAGGATGGGGGCCTCTTTATGATTTCTTTCCTCTTCCAATTCTATGGTTTATTGAGGATAAAGATGAAAACTTTCCCTTGAGACAGGTAAAATTCCTGAGTAAGGTAGCTGGAGGAACAATTGACCATATAAAACTCCTCTTCAAATGATCACTCCTTGAAGGAAGGGGGAAAAGGCTTTAGGAATACCCTATGTAATACCTTGCCATCAAAGTTCCTTAATAAATGAAAAGAAAAAGGAGAGGGTAAAAGTATTAAATTCCTCAAAGTTGTACAGATTTCACGTAGAGAAGTGCCACATCAGTTTGAAAGTACTATGTCTGTGGTGGTGTACTACTTGGGAGAGGTGAGCATTGGAGCATTATGACAAGAGCACTTGATGGGCTGGGAGACAGAAGACATAGGTTGGAGACTAAGTTCCTCTGTGTTCTTGGCAAATTACTTCACATCTTCTGATCTTTGCTTTTCTCCTCCTCCAATAGTGAGGGATCTGCATCCATGTGGAGGGGAAGAGGGATTCTGTTTGTTTATTTATTTTTTGCTCGACCCCAGTGGACCAGAGCAAGAATAATAGATAAGGATGTCAAAGAGGCAAGTTTTGGTCTGATGTCAGGAAAAAGTTCCTTACCATTAAACACTGTTCCAAAGTGGAGTAAGCTGTCTTAGGAACTGAGGGGCAAGGGCATGTTAGGTTTTAAGGGGACATGATTTGACTCATGCTATATCAAAATCCACATAGAATTATTAAATGTGAATCAGTGGTTATCTAGTTCTCACTGGGACTTAAGCATTCATCTTATTTTGTAGGGGTAGAAACTGAGGCCCAGAGAACTTAAATAAATTGCTCTAGGTGACACAAGATGGAAAAGGTGGTATTTGAACTAAGACCCCCTGTATTTGCAATATCCACTGTATCTGTGGTGCCTTTCAACACACTTGAATGAATTTAAAAATACCTTTTCCCACAAAGGCCCAGTCCTTGAAAACACTTCTAAATAACTAGGGGAAGGGGTGAGTTTCCCCCCCATTCATATTTTAATATTGCATGTGTTCGTAGGAAGGAACTACCTTTACACCCTACACCAGTGACACTGATGGTATTGTCACACGAAAAGAAACATTTTTGAAGGACTCCTAAAAGGGTTAGCTCAGACTTAAGTGACCACTTGTCAGAGTTCCTGGGAGCAGAGAAAGCCTGTCTTTGGTAAGTGGATCACCATATATCTTTTCTTTGGCACTGCTAATTATCAGAGTCAAAAAACATAATATTAAAGGCCTCAACTGCCTATTGAGTCAAGGGCCATCACAGGGATGCCTCCTTTAATTAAACAGGGAAGAGTACAGTGTCTGTGATTGCTACTTGTGTGACAAAATAAAGCAAGAGAAAGTTCAGCAGCAAGGATGAATTAATTACAGGGTACTCTTTGAAATGACCAGGCCCCAAAGCCAATGAAAAATGATTTAAAAAAAAAAGGCCTATGGAAATTGAATTCTTGAGCAACTAAATCATACATATGTAAGTTTATTGAAGCATCGACCAGTTTCATCATCTTGTCGGGTGAGACAATGGAGCATGACCAATTCTCTCCTGTTTTATAAAGCTACAGTGAATGAGGGTTCCAAAGAGACAAGTTTTGACTTGATGTCAGGGAAAATTTCTTAACCATTCCAAAGTGGAGTGAACAGCCTCTACAAGGAAGATAAGTCATTACCCTAGTCTGGGTGCAAAGTTCCCGGGTGGTAACCTCTGCACGGAGGATGACCAATACTGGTGAGTAAAGACACACCTGGGAAGTGGCAGGTTCTCATTTTCTCACTAATTTTATAAAAGCAAGAGGGATCCTCCTTCCTGTCTTTTAACAGGGTGCCAGGTAATTATTTTTAATTGCTGTGATTGGCTACACACCTGGAGAGCTGTGTTTGGTTACTGCCACCACTATTTTGGAAAGGATTGATCAACTTGAGATCATTTAGAGAAATACAAAACATGATGATTAAAGGGCCATTTCTGTTGAAGAAACTAGAGATATTGACCTTAGGGATGAAATTTAATCTGCTTTATTAAGTAATGAGGTGAAATTACAGGAAAGAAAAGACTGGTGGGGGTCAGGGGAAGAGGGTACATTATTGATGTTTTCAAGAATTGGAAGGAATGCCGTGTGGAAAAGGAATTCAATTTTACCTCTTTGGAGCATGAACAATGACAGGAACAATGGGTGGAAACACAGAATCATAGGTTTAGATCTAGCAGGGACCACAGAAATTCTCCAGTCCAGTTCTCTTACTTTCCAGATGAGGGATGTCCTATCTGGGCATCCTAGACAATCAAAATCTTGAACCATGGAAGCTAAGGTGCATTTATATTTGATGGAAGGAAAAACTTCCTAAAAATTAGGGCTATAATGGACTGCCATGGGAGGTAGTGAATGCCACCCTCAAGGGAGGTATTTAAGAAGAGGCTAATTGACCCCTTTAGAATTCTGTTGAACAACTGTTTTTTGAGGGAGGGCTATGTGTTAGATTGGATCAGAGGTATCCAATATGAATGCAGCTTGAACCAGATTAAACTGTAATTGGAAAATGCTTAACTCAATAAAAACCCACTAGAAATATCATTTTCTAAGGCAATATGTGGCACTACAGGGATCCTCATTTCTGGATTAGTGGCTCCCCATTTCTGTTTGATATGGCTAAACTCAATAGCCACCGGTCACAGAATCATAGAACTGAAAGGGGACCTCAGAGGCTATCTGATCCAACCTTCATTTTATAGATGAGGAAACTGAGGCTCAGAGTAAAGTGACTTGCCAAGGTTATACAAGTAGTTGCTAGGAAATAACTATTAAGTGTCTACTGAATGCTAGACACTTTGCTAAGCAACTGAGGTGGTATTTGAATCCACCAACTCTAAAATTCCATAACTTTTTGTTAATACAAAAAAAAAGGGAACTAATTGGTGGTTAGAGGAAAGTGAGTAGCTTGCTACAGTCTCTGAAGAACTGTTATGGTGCAACTCATTCCTCTTATTCTTGGCAGATGAGTATGGAATCAGAATGGTAGTCATTAACCTCACCGTGACAGATCAATGTTTTTGTTAGTTGGAAAAAAAGTGCTGGACTGGCAAGTTCCCAGATGAAGACTTGACCCAAACATATTCAGAAAGTTGAGACGACAAATCAGAGACAACAATACAAATCCAGAAGCGGTAATTGTTATGGAATGCATACATTTTCCGTGTATTTTTTTTACAGTAAAAATGCATTAAAAAATCTTTCACAAAAGACTCAAACTTAAAAAATACAAGTAGGGTGTCTGGTTTTCACCCTAACATTCTTCCAGGCATTGATTGTGTGGTGGGGGAAATAATTCTAAATGGTTTGATTTTGAACATATAAAATACACTCATCGATCATCTCCTATCAAGACGTTGACTTACTTGTGTGCTAGCTAGAGCAGTGAACCAGCAAGAAGTACCCAATGTTAAGTACAGCAGTTGAGAGAAAACTGTATCCTTTGATTTTATGCATAGTCCTCATACAGTACAGTGTTTCCAAAGGAAAACTCAAATTGGGGAACAAAGACCAAGTCATCATGCCCCAAGACTTCAGAGACTTTGACTGGCCCCAGTTGGTTACACACAGATTTTAAGTTCTAAATATCACCCCTGACAATAAGTTATCCTAAGACAGGTTCACTTTGGGATCTACTCAAAGCTCCACCTTGATGAGAGACAAATAAATATTGAGTTGACCTGGGGACAGCAGGCATTTCACATTTGTGTATTTCGCTAGAAATCAGGAATCAACTCCTAGTGCTAGGGCCTTAGGTGGAATCCAATTTCTTGCCTTAGGAGGGGAAAAAAAAATCCAACAAACAAACCCAAAGGAACCAGACAAGAACAGTATTATTCAGGGTTATTCTTCCTGAATCTGATTACTGCAGTTGGAGGGATGCTTTGCATGGAAAAAAAATTATTTAATAATAAAAATAGCTTTCACAGGCTTTCTCCTTCTATGTCATAACATACATTTTGTCTGTTTCAAGGAAAGTAGCTGGCTTTGAGTAAATCCCCATCTACTTTTGACTCCTACTCACACCATGTATAAACCCAAAAGGCAAGTAAAGCTATGAACAATGTCGTATTTATATATGCATAGTGTTTTATAAAAAGATTGGCCCACATACTGCTTTTCATCAACACCAAAAGAGCATTATGTCTATAGCACACAGGAAGGAGGGATGAGCGGAGAACAGAACAGAGGATGTGTACAAGGGCTTAATTTTCCACAGGCAGGCCCACCATGACGGGAGAAATGAAAGCTTGAGAATTACTTATAGTCTCCCATTTTATAACAGCTTTACATACCTGATTCAGTGTACATTAAAATATATCCCCATGAATCAATTTGCTTCATTTTCAGAAATATAAACACTTAATCACATTCCTCACAGCTAAATTTTGTCATAAATTCTCTTTTATACAAGAAAAAAGGCAACAGTTTTGTTTTGTGTTTCAACAGGCTCTATTAATTACAATTTAAACTGTACACACAATGATTGGCCATCTTGGTTTGCTTTGTTGTTGGTTTTTTTAAAATATTTTTTGTTTGTTTTTTACAGTACTACGGGAACAACAGTGATAGACTTGCAATGCTTGGTGTCTGTATGGAAGATGTGAAACAGTAGACCACGGACACACCAACACGCCACAAGCAGCAGTTTACTTGAGTGGTCCAAAGGGAACGGCAAACGTTTTGGCTCAGCTAGGCAGTAATCCATTCCAGCCGTAAACCACGGCCATAGCAGACGTCACCACACTACTTGCATCTTGAAAAATTACAACTCGAAAGAAAGGAAAAGAGAAAGAAAGAAAAAAAGAAAGACAAGCCACCCCATAGCCCCCCCAAAACCCAACCCTTGCATTTTGTTCTGCTGTCCAGAGCTATTCAAGCAACAAAGTCACCAGGGCGGAAGCTTCCCAACCAGATTGGGTGAACTCTCCCAATGGCTTCTTTGGTCATCCTGGCGATATTTCTCTTGTATTCACAAGGCGTATCCTGTTTATCTCAGGAAGAATCAAATAGTAAAATAAAGCAAATACAGAAATTTGTCCTTCTTCCCTCCCTGACTCCCTTAATTAAAAATTATGGCAAAGAATGTCTACTGGTTTATGCTAAGCAGAATGAAGACACCCACTGTATACCAGGGATTTCAAATGCCTCCATTATACTGTGTGTGCACCCCCATTTTTTATTTGCTATCCTATTTCTAAGATGATATAACACATGCCGGGCATTTAGTCCAATTGCTTCTAGTCGTGGAGCTAAACTATGGTGGTGCTGCCTGAATGCGACCTTGGTAGGTGTTGAGGCTTCTTAATGAGTTTGGTGGTCTACACTTGTGCCATGGGTGCGGCAGCCCTGGCTCCCATCTTGTTTTCTCCTACCAGACGGGAAAGATACAAACCACTGGTTGAACCAGCACTAAATCAAGAATCAAGTAAATCTTTTTGTGATGCTTAGTCTTTATATAAATATCCTTCATCATAATAGCAGTGTCTCTGAACAGTTCATTCATTTTGAGGATAGTTTGCTTTCTATTTCTTCAGGAAGAGTCCTCAGCTCCTACTGGTGTGATTCTTTTGCCCTCCTCCCCTTCCCTATTTCTTTTCAAAACTCCTAAATACAGTATAGCAGGAAATCACTAAATAACAGTCTGGATCCAAATAATTAAATGTAATCAATAGACTTCCTTCCCTAGAGGAATTACTGACTGCCCCATTTGACTATGAGAGGAAAAGGCTGCCCAGTCAAGGATGATTCTCCAACTCTAAACTGTTATGTAGAAAGAAAATTTATATCCTTTAGGGCCAGCATTTGGCAAATAATTTTCAAAAAAAGTATACATTTAAAAATACTTTCTTTAATATGATACATCAGGCACAACACTTTTCATATATTTTTCTTATATGTTTCATCTGCATAAAATGTTTGTTGCTATTCCTTAAGATCATCAGGTATTGGATGCTTTGTTACATAAGAAACTAAATAATTTGTTACCCTCTTAAAATCTTTAACCCTGTAAAGGCTAGAATGTGATGCAAAAAGGCTCAGATACTGAGGTCAGTGCTGCATTCTTTATAAGGTCTCCTTCTCTGCTCAGGGGGATGTCTGGAACTTCTGTTCATCTCTGGCTTCTGATTGGGGCCTTCCCTTTCTTTCCGACCACTTTTGTCATCTCGGTTTCTCTTTTCAGGTGACCGTTCTCTCCTTCTCTCAGGTGACCGTGCTCGCCTCCTCTCTGGGGACCTCTCTCTCCTTCGGTCAGAGGACTTGGCCCTCCTCTCAGGGGAGAACTCTCTTCTTCGGTCTGGGGATTTCCTTTGATCCAAGAGTCTTTCCAAGGATCTTCTCCGTCTGCTAGGTGAACTATCTTTTCTATGGCCAGGTGACCATTCTCTTCTCTTCCCAGGAGAAATCTCTCGCCTCCTCTCCTGTCGTTCTCTCCGCTCTAAAGTATTGTCAGCACTTCTTGTTCCCTCTCGCCTCTTTTCAGGTGATTTCTTTTTTGGTCCATTTATCACCATCCTCTCCTGGTGGGTTTCTCTCCTTCCCTCTGGTGTACGGTCCTTTGGCCTCCCTGCTCCGGCCCCTTCAGGTCTTTTACAAATTCCATTCCAAGTGTGGTGCTCATTGAGTTGTCTGCTATACTCTCTGCTGCCTTTTGGGTCTTTAACATATGCCCGCTTTTCCCCATGTTGTGATGATTTGTGAAGATCTGGTGGATAACTGGACTCCAATGATGGGTGTTGTCTCCGATCAGATGGCCCAATTTTCATTTCCGATACATTTTGTGGACTTGTGGGGGGGCCGTTCCTGTCGCTGCTGGGGTCTGGAAGAAATGAAAGTAACAGCTTGGTATAAGAGGCCTTTAGCTCCAGACACCATTCACTACATTTCAGACTCCATTAATGACAAAAACAAACAACCGTTAAGACAGTCAGTAATGGAAGCCAACTCAAGCTTTGTTAATTTAAATTTAACTACAAATAAGGGGAGTTATCGATTAGTACTTGGAACGCTCTGAAGCTAGCCTATTATTTTTCCCATTGTTCCTAACATCTACACACTTGCCTAGGCATGAATCATCTCAATAATTATACTATTGGTCATGATTTCAGTTTCTGAAGGACGTTGAATCCTGACTGGTGCATCAACTAAACAAAAACCAATTTTCCTTTCCTTTAAATAAGCTGTTTTTGGGGTGAGAGGAAAGGATGGGAGGGGGCATAGGGGTTCAAGATTGGGGGTGGAGTGACATGGAAGAATAATTGTCTCTGGTTAATTCAGAGATCAAAAATGCTTTCTGCTTCTCTTGTACTAAGTACAACTAAGGTTCAGTCTAGAAGAGGTAATCTGTGTGCTGCTATTGGGGTAAATGAATGAACTTTTCTGATCCTTTGTTTCCAGGGCTATAATATGGGTATGGTCTTACCAGTAAGGCCTGCTTCAAAGAGCTTTTGTTCATGAAGGCCATGAGAACTCCTATGGAAACTATGTTCAGTGCTATAGAATAATAAGCTAACATTTCATTCTTCTTATTAGTTAAGGGGTTTGACCATGAGGATCCTTAAATGAGTCATCTGAAATGGTGTGTAGACATGTTAAAGGACATCCCACAGATCTTTATAGCTCGCTACATATACCTCCACATAACACAGTGAAGTTTAATTTACCTACGTATAAATTACACACACACGCACATGCATGCACAAACCACCATTTGAGACAGATGTTCATGAATGATTTCCTCTACCACAGTAAATCATCATGACATTTGCAGAGATAAAGTGGAATGCAGATGTTCTTAGTAAATCTCTCTCATAACAGCATCAATGTCCACATTATCAACGCTCAAGGCCCTTCGTGAACAGTCAGCCTGCTTCACCCTGTCCCCCACCCCCAACTTCCACTGGAGTTTCAAGCGTGGAGGAGAAGTACAGTCAGCCTTTTCGCTGATGGTTACAAATTAGAGCAGCCTAGGGCCAAACTGCCTGTTTTGTGATGTCATCTCATTTCCTCACCTTTCCCCAAACCCTATTTAAGGTACCTGGATCAGGATAAAAAAGCTCAATTCTTTCCCCTTTACACGGAGGTGTCTACTGCGGAGCAGATGAAAAATGGCTGATTTTAAAATGTAGGTGTTGAAGAGGGAGAGAAATATGTATCCAAAGCCATTAACTTGGGGTTTCCAATCACAGTTTGTACTCGTACAGCAAGAGTTTCCAGAGAGCCCATGATAATTGACTTCCTTTAAGGATCTGCAGGGCTTCCCCCTAACAAAAGGGATTATACTTAGGATCACAGATGCAGAGCTTGAAGGGCCCTTAGAGGCCATCTAATCCACCTCATGTTCCTTTCCATTTCACAGATAAGAAAACTGAGGGTCAGGGGGGTAAGGGATGTGCCTAAGGTCACACAGGTATTAATGGTCTCTAAGGCTCCTTTCAACTCTAAATCTGTGAGCCTGTAAATGATCTTTTCGTAGGATTATAGGATAGACGCTGGAGGGGGTCTAAAAAGTCACCTGCTATAACTAATTCTACTTGTCCCCAAGGGGAAGAATTAGGAACAATGGGTAGAATGGGTAGAGAACCCAATTTGGGGGAGAAGGGGGTTTAATTCAACAAAAAATAACCAGAGGTGTCCAAAAGTAGAACAGGCAACCTCAAGAGCATAGGTGGGTTCTCGTCCACTTTGGGCATTTAAGTGCCATCTGGGTGGTCATTTGGCAGGGAGGATGGGGATGACAATAAAAAACGCTACTGGCAACAGTCATAATCCTCGCATTCATTTGCTCTGTAGCATATGAACACAGCATTGGTATTCACTTCAAGCTTTAAAAAGTGCTTTACAAATGTTATTTATCCTCACAACAACTCTGGAGGCAAGTGTGATTATTAGCTTCATTTTACAGATGAGGAAATTGAGAAAGACCAAGGTTAAATGACTTGCTCAGGGTCACACAGCTACTAAGTGTCTAAGACTGGATTTGAACTCAGGTCTTCCTAATTCCAGTTCCAGCCCTCTAACTATTGTGCCATCAAACTTCCTCTAGGTGGGAAGGGATACTTATTCAGGTACAGATTGGACTAGATGGCGTCCAAAGTCTTTCTGCGATCCTGGTTACCTACTTACTTCGTCAGGCAGATCAAAGCTTGAACAGGTTAGGTCATGTACTTACAATTTAAAGAAGGCAGGGGAGCACTCAGAATGAATTGCCATACATATCAGTATAGAGCAAAGCAGAAGCAATGAGGGAATTAGGCCACAGCACAGAAACACCTAGGATTGACTTGACTACAAACCGTAGTTTGGTTATGGCCCATAAGGTAGAAGCAAGCCTCCCCGAGCTTGTCATTTCTCATACATGCAGCGATATTAGGAGGGATCATCGCTGAGGAAGTGAGAGCCCAGCACCAAGAACAGTCAGAAAAAGAGAGAGAGAGAGAGAAAAGTTGAACATTTAGATTCCCTATAACAAAGGTGAAAGAAAAAAAAGTAATAAATCTTCATTTGGTTATCTTAGGGCAAAGAAAGTTTATTTGTCCAGTCAGACAGTCTAAGGCGACACCCAAATAAGGCTGGAGAGACAGCAATTATGATAGTAGCATAATCAGACAGCCAAAAGGTGACTCGAGAACCCAAGACAATGAATGCATCCATTTTTTTCAACATCCAGAATAATGACATAGGCTGGTATAGAAAAGGCATTGACAATTAACAAAAAAAACAAAGCAAACCCAGAGTCCCATCCACCCCCCTGAAGACCGCGATGGTGGTGAAATTAAGTACAAAAAACTCATTACAAAAATAGCCTCACAGAGGAGTGGGCTCCAATCGAGTAAGAAAAATATTGGAATGGAACATAGCATAACCAACCCACTTGTGACTCTCAATGATAGAGCTGAGGGGCTTAAGCCCAAATGACACTTGCAAATGGTTACAGCAGCATGAGCCCAGTATATTAAACCCTTCCTTTGAAACTGCATATTTGATGATCTTTATTTTTAGCCCAAAGAACATTTGTGAATCTTGGATTTTTTTTTTCCATCCTCAATGCAACAGACATATACTTTGAGATGTGAAGCTGTACAGGGTGGTTACAATGGGTCCCCAACGACATGGTACATCCAAACAAGAGGGAAAACAAAGAGGAAGACAGAATTTCACACAGTTTCAGTGCCATCGTTGTCTAGTGGTAAGAGTTTAGTGCAGAAAGGTGTGCCCAGCCACTGCATGGGAATGTTGGAAACATTCCTCCACTTGAGTTGGAATTCAGAGTCCCATCGGGTCACTTCCTAAAGGGGCCTTCATCAGACCCTCCTGGTTTTGGCCCAGAGTATCCATGGCAAATGGCATACGCCACTGGGAAGGTGAGTGTTCCAAATGGGCAACCCCATCACATCGAGTGGCACTTGATTCAAACATCTCAGCAAGTCCCAGAATGCAATTGTGAATTGTGCAGAGTGACTTTCAGAAAGGAGGTCTAAATAGTAGTTAGTATCCCTAATAAGGGGCAGCCAAGTTCAAGGGTATCCTTCAATCACAGTTTCTATAGAAACTTTGAAGACCTTTGGTTGGGAAGAGCCCTACATCTAGGGCATAATTTTTTAAAACAATTATTTGAAATAAATAGGACATAATTATCATAATATACAATATTTCCCCCATCAGAACCCTAATCTAAATCAAGATCGGTGCTGTCTACTCAACTCATGTCTCTAGCTATGATAAAGGAACAGTAGTGTCGTATTTAGCTTTCCTTACAGGAAAGGTAGAGTAGCATCTTTCCCCCATGATGAGCACTGGAAATGTGTTTTATCCTTTATCGTTTAAAAATATATGACTAAATATTAACAGACTTTTTTTTTAACAACAGTGGGCTCAGAAGGTTTGAATTTGGGTGGGAAGAGAAGGAGTGATTGTATACAGAGATTTAGAAGAGCTGAGAACTTCATGTCTCTGAATACAGACACAAATTCTACAACAACAGAAAAAGTATTTGTGCCTCAACATATCACTCAGGAAACCTGCTTTCCTCCTTCTTTAAAAGAACAGTGTCATTTTTTGCTAGCAACGAGAAACAGTTTGGCACAGTTCAAACAAACATTCCTTCTTTCTTGGTTGGACTAGACAAAATGTTCTCTCTCTGATCACCAGAAAAGGGGGGCTACGATGGTCTTGCCTAACTCTCCGCCCCAGTCCATGGAAGCAAGCAAAAAGGATGAAATGTGCAGAGATTTCAGAACAAGCGAGGCAATTAATCACGTGTTGCAAAAAGGTTGGTAAGACACTGGTGAGAAAGGAAAACAAAAGTAATTTCCCGCTGCGGCTCTGGAGACAAATTCATGGAGTGACGCCAGGGAAGAAAGGAATGTTTTCATAGTTTGACCCACCATATTCTGGTACTGAGCCATCTCCACGTTTCAGAAATAGACGAACTCTGCGGCCACCATTCTTAATCAGTTCTATAGCCCGAGAATGCTTCATATTTTTTGTGGTTTCCCCATTGATTTCTAAGATTTCATCACCAATCTACCAAGTCAAAAAAAAAAATGAAGAAGATCAGAGTGTCAGAGTAGGAACTTATTACAAGTGCCAATGCTGCCCATCTTGCAATGACAAGACTCACCTGGTTTGGGGGAGGAAATATGAAATCTACATAAAGGAATTCCATAGGACCTGGGTGTGGGAAAAGATGAATTGGGGTATCTCCCTAGTTAGGTCCCACCCCCAATTAGAGCTACTAGGACAATCCACTCATAATTCAGATGTGATCTGGCAAATATGCAGGGGAACTCATTAGATTTTAGTTGTAACTGATTCAAACATCTCAGCACGAGAAAAGGCACTCATAGAAATAACGTTCCTAATAAAGGGCAGAGAAGCCTAAGAATTTTGTTCAAGCACTATTCCTATAACACTCATAGAAATAACATTCCTAATAAAGGGCAGAGAAGTCTAAGAATTTTGTTCAAGCACTATTCCTATAAAACCTTCTAGGATCTGAGGATGGGAAAGTCAAAGTCATCGCTGGTCACTAACACATGCTGGATGAATATAATATGACCCAGGCTCACAGCGACTTTGCCCCATCCCTTTGTCTCCTCACTCGGCATCCACTCCTATATTGGCTTTTAAGAATAAAATTAAAGTAGCATTTACATAGTGTTGTAAGGTGCATGTACTATTTTATTTGAGGATTACAGGGATAAGGCTTCTTGCTCAAGTGTTTGAATGAATGCATGTCAATGCTGTTTTAAGTAATTAATTTCCCTCCTAAATAGATCCTTTCTCTACCTCTCACCTCCCTCAAGATAATTTGTAGGAGAACATATTGAATTATATGTTAGAGTCAGAGGGACAGTCAAGAAATTCTCCCATAAATCTTGTTCGATGTTACCAACCATTTTTGTGCAATGGTTCTTATAGATTTTGAGGGCTGAAAGCCTTTGAAAAATGCCAATTCTGAACTTCATGTAAGGGTTGTGCTTAATTATATATCTAAAAATGCCAAGGGTCTCATTGGATAGCAGAATAGATCAATAGTATGTCTGGTTAGTCTTTCATCTGGTTAAAATTGGAGACAATATTCAGTTTTTCTTTTTCCTTCTTTTTTCTTTCCCTTTTCTCTCTTCTTCCCTCTTTTTCCTTCTTCTATCTTTCCCCTTCATTCCTCTCCTCTCTCTTCCCTTCCCCCCTAATCTGTATGTATGTGTGTATGGATATGTATACACACAAATATGTATATACACATATGTATATATTTATATAAATGTCATAAATGAGCAACTCTTTGCCATAGTATCATACACACAGATGTGTGTGTGTATGTGTGTGTGTGTGTGTGTGTGTGTGTGTGTGTGTGTGTGTGCATAACTTATACAGCTTATTTTTTTGTTTTAAAGGAGAGCAAACTTCAGTGATGGAAGGAAGGTGTAAGAAGACAAATGGACCTTGTGTCTTCCCTAGCATCATGGCATCTTAGCTGTAGAACTAGAAAGGTGCTTAGAGATCATTTACCCTGACCCCTTCATTTTCAGATGAGGAGACTGTGGTTCAGAGGGGTTAAGTCATTTGCCCAAGATGACATTGGTAGCGAATGGTAAAGCCATATCTTCTGACTCATTAGCCAGTATTCTTTAGTCTAAACCTGACATTAACCCTGTGCTTGAGGGAAACAGAGTCAAGTGACTTCCCCAGGGTCATAAAACTGGAAACTATCCAAGATAAAACTTGAACTTGGGTCTTCTAGACTCTAACCCCAGGCATCTAGCCACTAAGCCAAGATACTTAATGAGAATCAATACCAGGTTCACCTGATAAACTGGAGGCTTATGAGGAAGCAGCTTTACTCTGTTTCTCATATTAAGCTTTTAAAAAATTTCATTTTCTTTTCTTGTTCTAAACTTGTGATTTTTCCAGTGCAGAGAAATCTTCCAGTAAGGAAAGTTCCTTCACCTATGAAGATTAACAACTCATCTGTATGTACCTTATAACATAGATAATTACCTGGCACCACTGAGGGGTGATGTTTTGCCCATGGTCACAAAGCAGGTGCTGACTACAAAGGTGGCTCCCTATACCATGCTGCCTCTCCATAACAAACTAACTGACTAATTTACCAGTATATCTAATGGTTTTCTCAGTACCTTAGTCTCACATGTGAGCACAGCTTGCCCATTTACCATGCAAGTAGAGTGAGGTACGTCCCGGGCAAAGGAATCTTGCAACTCTATAGAAAAACCCTGAGCATCTTGGGAAATCCAAGTTGTATAATTACCTCAAACCTCGAGGCAAGTGAAACCCTGAATTTTCTGCCCAAGAATGAATTACAAAGACTGCCCTTTAAAAGGAGGGCCTGAGCACAAGTCACCATAACTATTAAGTTTCCAGGCAATATAGAATAAATCACAAGTCAATTCTTTGTCCTTTGTTTTAGGCGGCATTCCGAAGTCCCCAGAATCTAACAAAACAGGCACCTCTAAGATGATGTAGAAAATATAGTGCAAGAGTTCATATTGTAGTGTTATAACAGCTTGGGCCAAGTTCAATTGGGGACAACCAAAGAATTTGCTGTGACTGGGACAAAGAACTTCCTCCCTCTCTCCAGTCTCCTGGCCCAGTGTCCCCCACTCCTCCCTTCTTTGCCTGCTTTTGGGGAGATTTTACATCATTCTTTTAACTGCATACATGAATTCCCTCTCTGAAACTTACCCTAGCTTTCCACCAAAACCAAGCCCTAGAATCCTATGATGAGGATCTAAATCTCTTAGGCCTCTCGATTCCCCAAAAGTGGATTTGTCGTCACAAAATGGGTAAATTTTTAGATACAGTAAAAATTGTTTTAGGATTGTATTTGTTTATTAGTAACTTTTTAAGAGGATGTGTTTTTATTAATGATTTTTCTTTGTTGTTGTTCAGTCATTTCAGTCCTGTCTGACTCTTTGTGACTCCATTTAGGGTTTTCTTGGCAAAAATACTGGAGTGGTTTGCCATGTCCTTCTTCAGCTCATTTTACAAATGAGAAAACTGAGGCAAACAGGCTTAAGTGACATGCCTAGACACAGCTAATTAAGTGTCCGAGGCCAGAACTGAAACTCATGAAGATTGAGCCTTTCTGACTTCAGGCCTAGCACTTTCTGGACATAACCAATCCCACCCCTAGCCAATTCTTAAATTTTTCAGTAACAAATAAAAACAGTTAAGCAAAACCAACTGAAAGGGTAACCTTGTCTTTCGATGTAGGCAACATTCTGTACCAGTAGTTCCACAATGAAGACACATTCCATTAGCTATTCTCTAGGGCCACCCTTGGTCACTGCAAATATAAGTTCCCTCTTCATACATACCCTCATCTTTCCACACCTCTCTGCTGGACCATCCTCAGCTAACCGCAACACATAGAGATCCATATTATACTCTCTGCCACCTCGAAGACTAAAACCAAATCCTTTGGCTCCTCTTTCCAGTTCAACAGTGTAGAAATCTTGGTCCTGCTAAAAGACATAGAAGCAGAAGAATTGTTGAAGTTCACAGGTTGAATTCAGGCTCCTCACGAATATTTCTAAGCCATTCATTTCATTTCATTCATTCATTCCAGTCATTGATTCATTCATTTCAGTCATCCATTCATTTCTATGCTCATTCTACTAAGGGCCTAGAATGTTCATAGCATCATTAATAAAAAATAAAATAAAATAAAACCAATTATGATTGAGGATTAATCCTGTCTTTAAATGATGTTCTTTTAATATGGTCCACCATTCTTTTTCTGAATCTGGTACCTGAGCCATTCAATATTGGTAATCTAATTCTTCCTTGGCAAAATCCATGTTATCAATAGTTACTAGAAACTTTGCTCTTTTGCTAGGGGCCATATTTGGTTTAGCTTCTTCTTCTCCCAGGAAATTTTTTTAAAAAGAACATCCAGACATATTTTTTAAAGTAAGGTATTAAATCTTCATTTCTGAAAGAACTGGATCTGAGGGCTTGTGCTTGGTAAATAATTACCTTGTAAGGTGTTATTTTCCCCCCTGTTTTAAGAATGTCTTGCAAAAATAGCCTGTGTGAGTTGGAAGCCAGTGTACCAGGTAAACGAAGCAAATGAAAGAAGCTGAGCTCACCTGGGCAGCCTGGGGGGCTTTGAAATCAAACTGCGAGTCCTGCTTTGGTTTAGCATTGTTCCTGTTGAATGAAGAGAAAGGAAGAGAAAAAAAAAGAGCAACCCATGGGAAAACTGGAAAAGAACCAAGGGCAATTGATGGTTGTGCCAGAAATGATCACGGAACGTAAAATACGTCTACATGTATGGCAGCTGACCTGGTCTCCTGGGCTCCTTGTTGGGAAGGAGCATGTGTGGTGGTAATGGTGGCAATCTTTTCAGCATTGGTCAACAAAGTGGCATTCGAGGACTCTGTAGGGAGACATAGGAAATGAAGGAAGAGTTACATGGTTTCCTCCAGATCTGGCTTGGGCTGACCAGTTATTAGCATTCTGCACCCCCAAATGACTTGCATTTACCTTATGCATATTTTGTATTTATTTATCTGGGCACATGCTGTTTCCCCTAATGTCCGCTACATGAAGGCATGTAGGAACTACATGAAGGAGCTGCTTAATTTTCTCTCTGTATCTCCAGCACATACAATAATGCCTGGGGTACTTTTTGTTTTAGAAGACTGAACCTTGATTTCATTAGTACAGGGAAGTAGATCATTCTCTGCTCTGCAACTGAAAGTCAGATATTTGTCTGGGGGCAGTGAGAGGTTAAGGGACTTGCCCAGGGCCGCGTGACAGGTACTTGTAGTACCTAGCACAGAATCTTGTTGAGGTCAACTGAGATGAGAGATCGGTCACAATCTGTCTGTTACCAGGCATTGACTTATTGAGTCCCAGGCACTGTGCAACACCTTGCTAGAAGGGAATTCTACAAGTGAATGGTTGGTTTGCTCTACAATGAGTCTGGGATATTCTTGTAGAAATTTGTAAAAGTTTATGCCCTGAAACTGCTGTAAGACCAGACAGAAATGATGCATGTCCATCAGAGAGCATAGGATAATCCATGAGTCCCAAGACAGGAAAGCAAGTGGCTTCTACATGCTTAGAACCATTCCTGGCACATAGTAGGCACTTAATAAATGTTTACTGATTGATTGATTATAAAGAAATGGCTAATGGGGCTAGTACACCTCTCAATTCTTTTCAACCTGCTTACAAAAAGGGTATCTCTGTTAGCATATTATAAGGGTATATATCTTTGGTTGGGCATGGCTGTGCCCACCTGTAATGACTTTACTGCAGAAGTTGAGGCTGGCTGATCTCTCAAATTCTGGACTTCTGAACTACCATGGGCTAAGTCGATCAGGGGTCTACACAAGACCTGACATTAGTATGTGAGCCTCCAGGAGCAGAGGGGCCACCAGGTTGCCTAAGGAGGGGTGAACTAGCCCCTCAGAAACAGAAGAGGTCAAAACCAATGAGAGTGGCACCACAGCTATTTGTAGCCACTGCATTTCCAGCCCAGGAGAGATGGGGAACCCTGGGTGTTTTGTAAAAATTTAATAAAATTAAAAGAAAAAAAAGAATACCACTGAAACATGGTCTTAAAGAATGGCCTCTTGGAATTTGACACAATGATCCCGACCTTCTCTGCTTGGATATTCCAATTGGCTGCCAGCCTCCATTGGGTTTTTCCTACTATTGATTGCTGCTAGTGAAAGGGAACTGACCTAATACTCTACTTTAAGAAAGAAAACCCAAAACACTTCATGTCTGAACTTCTCTTTACTGGGCACAATAGAAGATATTGGATTCTCCAGAGAATATATCCAGGACTGGTCGTGCAAGATTAATTTTTAAACCTCAATTGTTAAGAGCCTAAGCCTGCAAGTATAAATTAGCTATACCAAGCAGCCTATGAATATGAATACATTCTCATGTAAATTGGTTTTTCTTCTCACTAGACACATTCAGAAGCAACTTCATTAAAATCTCTAGAAATCTGCCCAGCAGAAGCTTGAAAAAACACACCCCATGCATGGGTTTGCTATCTACACAGCAATGGGTCTATGTGTTGATTCTAAGTTCTTTGTTCTGTATTGAAAAATAATTCTCTCATCTGTGGTGATTGTGACCAACAGAATCATGGGTGAATAATGCACAAGTTTCTTGGATTTAGAAGAAAAATACATGTGTCCAATAGAATGCATACTCCTTGAGGGCAGGGGCCACCTGAATCATTTGGATTTGCTATTCCCAGAGTTATCACAGTGTCTGGCACTGTGATAGTATGGACTTGTTGGGTTGAATATTTTTCAAAAGTTCAGTGAAATTTTGAGCCTTCTTTCCTCAGGATGGATAGGAGGGGCTTTTTATTGTGTCTATATTTATACATATATATGCATATATACATATGTATATATTCACGTATGTGTAGCACACATATGTTTACATAATGCAGATATATATACACATGTGGATATATGCACATTTAACACACAAATATATTTTTATTTTATATTTTATATATTATATATTATATTATATATATTTTATTTTATATTTAACACACACATATATACACATAAATTTACTGGCTCAGATAAATTCTCAATGGACAGATTTGTACTGGGTTGATTAGAGGGAGGTTTGTGTTCTATTTCTAGCCTTTTGGAGTTAATATCATTCAAGGTAACTATAATTGTCATTTTTTTTTTGGAGGGCAATTGGGGTTAAGTGACTTGCTGAAAGTCACACAGTAGTAAGTGTGTCAAGTGTCTGAGGCGAGATTTGAACTCAAATCCACCTGACTCCAGGGCTGGCGCTCTATTCACTGCGCCACCTAGCCGCCCCTCTAATTGTCTTTTTTAATGTCTCTGGCTGAGATGTCTTACTGGCCTGGAGCAACCATTACACTCTGCCAGTATGACACCATTTTATAAGGCATTCTGGAAAGAAAGCTGTATTGAAAGTCAGGAGATCTGAGTTGTGGCCTTGGACCTTGCCTCTCCTGGCCTTATACAATATAAAGACGGTATGAGGAATTAGGGGTGGGGCTTGGGGGTGGGGAGGGAGGTGTGTTAAGTTCTAGAACCTCTGAAGATCTTTCTAGTCCCTAAAACCTCTGAGTCTGATACCAGATAACCTCTGCAGCATCCTTCCAGGACTATGCTTTCTCTTCCATCCTCGGATCAATGGCTGGAATGACTTGCTGAATGATCATACCTTCCATGGAATAGACAGAGATAACATGGCAACTGTCATCCTTGATCTGAATCCTAGTGGGGTTCAGATAAAGCTTTGGAAATGACATTAACTTGCTCAGATCATTGACAGATCTCAAAGAACAGAACCAGCATACATACTATTATGTATAACATAATATGTAGCAGCATATATATTATTATGAACATTAATAGGGATAATGATCTCAAAGATATAGGGAACTCTTCGGTGAAGAGCCTCCCTCTACCAGTGCATGTTGGCACCTTTTCTGTAATTTATGACTCTTAGAGAGGTGCCCACGGGCACTGAGTGATTTCAGTGACTTGCCCAGGGTCATATAGCTAGAATGTGCTGAAGGCAGGATTCAAAGGCTGGACTTTGCTGGCTTCCCCACACTGCTCCTCATTAGTAGTAACAATAACAACAGTAACTAACATTTATAGATACTTTAAGGTTTGAAAAACAGTTTGCAAACATTGTCTCTGGCTCTTCATGGCAACCCTCTGAGGCAGGTGCTATAGGTATTATTATACCCATTTGACAGATGAGTGAACTGAGAATCACAGTTGAAATGACTCATCTGTGGTCACATTGATTGACCAAATTGTCAGAGGCTCAATTCAAACCCAGGTCTTTTCTGCCTTCATATCTGGGACCCAATTTGCTCTGCAACATCAATGACACAAAGACGTGGACATCAGGAGCCTCCAGAGTATTTGGCAGCCACTGAGTTCATCACTATTCCTTCTGTTCTTTATCACTTGATGTAATTATGGTAAGCGTAGTGAAAAAGAAAGTACAAGATTCCACCGGGCTGCAGGGAAACTGTAGACAAGACATCAGGGACAATGTTTCCTTGTAATTAACAATAAACAGAATCACTGAATTGTGTCATGATATCATTTCAAGTTTCTTTTGTGTCACGGTAACCCAAGAGCTTCCCACCTCTATCAGACTCACTTGTCTTCATTGTTTTTTCTTCTTAGTTACTTGTTTTCATTCTTTTCAGAAGATTCAAAAAGCTAACAACCTAATTGTCCCACAGATGGGGTCCTTTGTATCTATTATGGTCTAGTTACCATTTTCTGTATTCTACTGTGTAGACTTTCAGGTTGGAGGCAATCATGAATTTTCATTGACTTTTCACATGGTATTCCAAATTGAGTTGATTTCTTCTTCTCTGGTGATTCCCGTCATTTAATTCTGCATTAGCGGGTGATTCATGCAGAAGACAAGGGAAGCAAACACTCGTTTGCAATTTAAAGTAAAGAACTTTCTTTGTAAATGACTTTGATATTCGGCTACACAAGTGTTACCAACTCAATGAAGTGTCTTCAGAAATAAAAGACCAAGTTTGAGTTCACAACTCCCTCCAGCTCTCAACTTAAAAAATGGTTAAAAGAGGATTGGAATTTTCTTGCTTTTACTGCCACTTTCAGAATACCAAAAGTGGTCTCCATGTATCTTAGATCCCTACATTTCTATCACATAAATAAATTTGTGCTTATTTTAATTAACATTGTTTTAAACACTCTGCAATTAAGCAGAGATGAGTGTCTGGCAAAACACTTTCCAAACAGACTGTGTTTCTCGATTCAAAGCCAAAGTCCATGTAGTATGGTTTGTTATATGGTTTGTCCTTTGTTCTCTAAGAGGACAGAGGCAGACAACCTGCCTCCACACAGACGTATCCTGCATATGTCATAGGAATTTAGGTTTTAGAGCTAAAACTTATGTAGTCAGACCTCTTCATCTTACAGATAATAGATGTAGAGTTGGGAAAGACCATAACAGACAATTACCCCTTATTTTAGAGATAAGGAAACTCTTGAGACCTGGGGAGGTTGTGACTTGGTAAAGGTCACATAGGTAGCAAGTGCCAGAGCAGGAATTTAAACCCAAACTCTATGATTCCAACTTAGAGAGTATCCTGGGGATGGAGAGAGCTTAAATGACTTGCCCAGGGTCCCAAAGCCAGCACTTAAACCCTGGTCTTGCAGACACAAAAGTTAGACTTCTAGTCACTACCAGCTAATTCTATTCATTTTTTTCTGCCTTGAAGAAGCTGAAACCTCTTGGAAGTTTGGGAAGATTGGCTACTTTGATGGTCATTCCTGGGCTTAAGTACCTTATATCTTTCTCTGAAATGTTATCTGCAATGACTTGAGTTGTCCTGGGCAAATCAGAATAGCTCTGCTATGCTATCACAGAAATAGTTTACCAAGAATAGCCCACCATATTGCTCAAGCTATTGTCATGGCATCCACATACTTCAGATCGCATGCTCTCTTGGATCTCATTTTCAGACATAAAAAATGGTGGGCCCTTTCAATTCTACCCTTCTTTCTGTGTTGGCAGCCCTAACCTCAGCCATGGCATCCGTGTTCCAAAGCCAAGCGGATTAAGACAGGGTAGAATTGTTCATTTCATGAATATTTTAATGCATAAACACAAACGTAATTAATATTCAAAAATTTGGATGCTACGAATATTTGAAAGTATTGTGAGATTTATTTTTTAAAGCCTATGTTATGATACGCCTTTCTTTATGCCTGGAAGTGGCTATTTATCAGGTTTGAGACCTCCTAAAGAGATGTATGGGCATCTATCTGGCTTCCTGTCTTATGAAACAATAAGTACAGTCTAACACTTCTTCCTAGGTCAACATACACTTTCGCCTGACTTCTTTGGAATAAAAAGCCTGAGAATATAATTTAGAATGGTACAGTACAGTGTTGGGCCTGGAATCAGAAAGCCTTCAGTTCAAATCCTGCCTCATCTGCTTACTGGTTATATAATCCTAGGCGACTTACTTAAAAAAAAAAACACCTCTCTGTGCCTCAGTTTCCTCATATGAAAAATGAGGTCACTAGACTCCAGGGCCTTGTAAGGTCCTTTCCAGTTCTTAATCTGAACCTAGATCTGAGAAACTCACATATGTGAGTATTCAATAAGTTTTTTTCTTTTTTTTTCAATAAGTTTTTATCTTTACAAATCCTATAATAATTTTCATGATATGAATTTCACCCTTCTTGATAGGCAAAATTAAAGTTCCCTGAGAGCAGGTAATGGTTCATTTATGTCTTTGTATCCTCAGCACCAGGCATATAGTAGGCCCTTAATAAATGTTTATTAAAGCGAATTATATTAAAGTTAGCCCAGATCTGCCAGGGGTATAATGATGCCAAATTTTAGCTCTAAGAGCATCACTTTTGTCCAGGCTTCATTTGGCAACATTGTGACCAGAAGGTGACTTTGGGATATACGGAGCTATCAAGGTCAAAGTTGAGATTGAAGGAGACCAGTCTTTTCCCTGAACCTCTGTGGGCCTATCATAACACGCATCCTCTTTCACCAAGATACAGAGGAAAGAAAGGGTCTAACTTGCAGATAATAAGGCATCCAGGTGGAGCAGTGGGTAGAGCTTGGAACCTGGGGTCAGGAAGACCTGCCTTAGACCCTGCCTAGTGTATGAACCTGGGGAAATCACTTATCCTCTCAGCCTCATATTCTGCATCTATAAAATTAGGAAAACAATACCACTTATCAAACAGGGTCTTTGTGAGGATCAGTTTTTAAAAGTATGTAAAGGACCTTGTCAGTCTTAAAGTAAGTGCTACACAGATGTTAGTAACCATCACCATCGCTATCCTCATCATCACCATCATCTTCCTCCTCCTCATTACTGAAGGTGGAAGGAAGGAAGGCAAACTTGTACCTTTCTCTGATTTGTTTAAGTTGCATTCAGGAATTGGAATTGGAATTGCAGCAGTGCTGAGCAAGATGGAACTAGGGCTTTGTGTGGCCTTATTCAAGGGGTCTGGTCATTGCAGTAGGCCAAAGCAGGTCTAATAATAATTTTTATACTATACTATAGTGTACTATGCTATAATATAATGTAATAAGATGTTATGTTATATTATGTTATGTTATATTATATTTATTATATCATTTATTTATATAAGCAGCATTTGTAAATTATAATTGTATAAAATAAATGATTAGGAAATCAATAATGAAATAATATATTATTTATAGATTATAATTATGCAAAATAATTATAAAATGAATAATAATAAGTATCCATTGAGCATTTCAGGTTTGCAAGCTGCTTTATATGCATTAGTCCCTTTGAAGGGAAGCAGACAGGCTGGAGAGAGAAGTGAGAGGGAGTGGGTGAAAATAACTCTGGTGGAGCCAAAGAAAGAACTATAATGAAGACAAGTGGTGGGAGGCAGTGGGAAGAAACCAGCCGGGAGGATGGAGAGAAGGGCACTGAGGCCATGTCCTGAAATGAGCAGGGTAGAGAAGTCATCCCAAGTGGTCTTGGGTGCTGTTTACACAGGACCATAAGCAAGCCTATTGTACTTGGCCAGGTTCTAGAAGATTGGATAAAAGACCATCGGTTTGTTTGAAGGCATCACAAGTCTCTCTGATTGAAGGGGTTTCATGAGCCTCTGCTTGTTATAAATAAAGATTCCATCTTTGATGCTCACGGTGTGCCCTATCTGCACATCAGAATGGAGGATGGGATCTTCCAAAGTCCACAGGTTTAGCTAGAGTATTTATCTTCTGCTCTTCTAACAACAATGTCCATTACATTGTTTTCAACAAAGGGAACTGAGTGACTTTGATATGATTTGCTCATTCCAAAGTCAATCATGGCTATGATTCAGCATCTTCCTTCCTTTGAGATATTTACAAATTGCCCAATATTTTCTCTTTGTATCTACTTCAGCAGATGAGCCTATAACATTGAGTGAGCATTTCTCTCTCCTTTTAAAAAGGCACCAACTACACCTTCTCGCTTTGCTGGTGTCAGGACCTTTTCCTGGGCTAAAAAGGGTTTGCAGAGAAAATCCTGAAGGCTCTTCAAACTACATCCACTAACTCAGTTATTACCCTTGGAGCCATCATGGTCTGATCCAAATACATGTGGCTCTAGAAAGACATTTTTTTCACTACTTTCTATCTTCTAATCATTCTTTCCTACTAAACCAGGTGGGATGTGATTTGGCTGCCAAAACTTTTCAGCAATGACTGAATTTCAAAAGAGAAAAAGTATCTTTTAAAAAAATGGAAACCACCTACTAGTAATTCCTTTTATTTTTTTTGATGGGGGTGTAGTGGGGTAGATGCAGGTGAAGCAGATCAACAGCCACTCTGCAATTTACCATTTTGGAGAGGCGCCAGGTCACCACGTGATTTAGCAATCTACCCAGAGTCACACAGGCAGGGCAGGTCAGATCCTCCTGATCCAGACGCTCTATGATCCTGACGTCCTATGATGCCTTCTCTTATAATTAGGTGGCATCATATTTACTGGTAATTATCTTTTGCTAAACAATCTTTTAAAATTCTATTTGGTGTGTGTCTTGTGAGGTGTCCCTTCTTTTTCAACATGTTTTGCTTTCCACGTTTGCTCTACACTCTTGATCATCTCATACTCAATCCTTGAGACCAGCTTGGCTTTCTACTTTTTCTTATTCTCTGTCTAGTCCGGGGTTTGGGTTCTCCTTTCTATCCTGTGCCAAAGGAGGAGACTGCTTTATTCAATCCCTTTGGACTATGTAGCTTTGTCACTCCCTCCTGGATGGAAGCTCCTTCTTTTTCCCTTTCTTTGTCCAGTCCTCGTATAGAATCAGAATGGGAGACTCCCAGTATGGATCTTCCCTCCACCAGAGCAGATCAGCAACTCCTCTATCAATTATCATCTTAGAGCTATGTGGGATCGCTGGGAAATTGAGTGACTTACCCAGGATCACACAACTCTATATGTAAGAGGTGGACCTTGAAGCAAGATCTTTCTCACTCTGAGGCTGGCCAGGTTTCTACCTACTGTGCTATGTTGCCTCTCCTTTCTCTCCCTATCTCTCACATAACAGGATTTTCTTCAGGCTTATGTCTTTATTTTTTCTCTTTTTTCATGGAGATGTATGATCTTCAGATAACTTTAAAGACATTCCATTATGACTTGAGACTAATGAATTAAGTAGAATAGACTTCTAAACTGAATTGTAAGCTATGAAAAATAAAACATTGAAATGGGAGAAGATGGCCACTCCTTATATTTGGTCACACAGATGCTTCTCTTTGGGCTTCCCATTAGTACTTCCTAAAAGTTATTGGGTTTTCTTTTTCTTATGAAAGTCACATGGATTGTGCAATCTATTTTTCTAGTACTGGTGATATTAAAATATTGGGTTAGGGGGCAGCAAGTCATCCTCAGATAAACTGTTAGTAGTTCCCTAGCTTTCATGTATTTCAGAACCATGGAACAGACATTTAAGACTTTTCTCCACCAAAACATTGCCCTTGCAATCAAAAGAAAAGTTTTACAATATAACTTTGCAGTCAGTTCATGAGCAAGCAAAGATCACCAAAAAGATCTGGCAAAGAATCCCCTTTTTTCCAAGGAAGGTTTATGCTTATAATACAGTCACACCACACCAAACTGCAATCCTCAAGACCATCAAATTGTGCTTGCCCAACTCAGCATCTCTCATTACCGTTTTAACTTACTTGTCATTAAATACCAGTAAGAGTAGGTCCAAATGAAGTCACATTCTGGTATTAGCACTAACTGGGAGATGGGGGAAGAATGGAGATGATTATATTTCATCTAAACCTACTTCCTCAGAGCATTACAGACTTTGTTCCTTCCTCAACTTCAATTTTGGCTCATTGGATTTTGAGCTGGAAGGAACCTGAGAGGTCCCTGGATCACAGATTTAGAACTCAGAGGATTCAGAGGAGCTATTTTCAACCTCTCCATTTTACAGAGAAGAAACTGAGGTTGAAAGATACCCTACAACTTGCCAAAGGTCACAGAGGTATTAAGAACCCAAATCTGGATTTAATAGCAGGTCCTCTGAACCCAAATACTATGATGCCATCATACATGCACATGTCATTCCTTCCCCCACTTCCAATAGAATATAGATTCCCTCAAGAAAGGGACTATTTATTTCTGTCTCTATATCTCCAGGACCTAGCCCAGAGTCTGTCCATTCCTGGACAGGAAATATTTGAGGACTGAAAAATCACATAGTCGGTCTCTACTTCTAAGAATCAGGAATCTATTATTGGAACATAAACTCTCAGACACTCAAGTAGGGGAGAAAGTTTGTTGAGTTAAGAAAGTTTGTTCAATTGAATTGAGATATCCCTCTGTCATCAATCATTCCATTAAGAAACAAAAGACTCTAGTAAGAATAAAATGGCTTTCCAACAAGCTCTGAGCACCTGCCTAGACTAAAATCTTTTAGGTTTATGAAATTTCTGGATGTTGGTTAAATTTCAGGGACAGCATATGTTAAAAATCCCATAGCTGTTTCCAGTTATGCTTTCAAAAGCATCTCAAATATGCAGACTTAGTAATTTTAAAGAAGAGGGTGCTGAGGGCTCAGGAATGAGGGGAAGTTGAAGATTTTCATAGATCTTCACCCCAGAACCCAAACAGGGCCAGAATGCAGATCTTTCAGTGAGAAGGAGAGATGCAGTTAATAAAGGGGTTGAAGTTTTTACAGATTTATTTGGTTAGGGATGGACATGGTAGCATATTCCATTACATGAAAGAGACAATGAGAGAGAAAAAAGGAGAGAAGAGGAAGGGAAAGAAGAGGAGAGAGAGAAAGAGGAAAGGGGATAGAAATATGAGAGGAGGGGGAGAGAGGAGAAGAAAGAGGAAGAGGAGGGAGAGAAAAGAGAGGAAGAGAAAGAGGAGGAGGAGAGGGGAGAGGAGAGAAAGAAAGAGAAAGAGAAAGAGAAAGAAGAAGAGAAGAGAAGCCGAAGAGAAGAGAAGAGAAGAGAAGAGAAGAGAAGAGAAGAGAAGAGAAGAGAAGAGAAGAAGAGAGGAGAGGAGAGGAGAGGAGAGGAGAGGAGAGGAGAGGAGAGGAGAGGAGAGGAGAGGAGAGAAGAGGAGAAGAGAGGAGAGGAGAGGAGAGGAGAGGAGAGGAGAGAAAAAAAGAGAAGAGAAGAAAAAAGAGAACATAGATATACTTTACCATCCCCTGGTATGATGCGGAGAGTAACCGTGTTTCCAGCTTCCTTGATTAAGTTGACAATGTCTGAGTGGGATTTGTTGGTGATGGCACATCCATTCACGGCCAAGATCCGGTCTCCTACTTTCAGTTTGCCACAGCGGTCAGCAGGACTCCCCTCAATTATCCGACCTATTTTGTGGGGCATGGCCACACATGCATTTCCTGCTTTTGTAGTGAGTTTTTAATTTTTAAAAAATTATGTGGGGACACAGTGAAGGGAAGAGGAGAAAAAGGATTGAAAAGGGAAAGAGAAGGTTAAGGGTTAATTAATTAAAGCATTAAGCAAATGTTATTAAAGGAAAGTTTTGCACTGATGGGTCAAAACATTGGCAATCCCATGGCATGGAGAGCAAGTACAACCATACTAATGCTGCCACTTACTTCAAGTCTTCTGGCTAACGATGGAAAGGGAATAGACTCTCCTTTCCTCCTTAATTTGATTACCAACTGTAGAATAACTAGCAATTACTTAAATACTGGACAGTCCAAAAATGCTAGGCCACTGGCTCATTTATCGACTATGAATGTGAGTGAGAGTTGCGGACCAATTTCCTCACCCTCTTTGTATTACTATCATGTCTCCTCCCTCCACTTTGGTTAGATGCTGTCCAAGATTCTGCCAATGTTTTGTTCTTTCTCCATTTAGAAAGATCATCACTCTATGCCTGACATGAAACCAGCACCACAGAGATCCACTCTGAAAAGGCCACGTGGATTGAGAGGCAGAAATTCTGTCCTGAAGGTAGCATTAGGTGAGACACCAAGGGCCATCCTACCATCCCTGACTTTGGGGGGACTTCTCACAAATGACCTCTGTTCACTTATCTCACCTTTTAGGGAAGGCTCCATCTGGTTAAATATCTCTAAAGTTTTCCTCTCTCCCCATCCAAAGGGGAGTCAAAAATATCATCTAACTTCAGGGCATGAATAAAGAGCAATATTTGTATGGGCTCAATGCTGGGCTGACCCTCTTCCAGTAGTCTGCAATCAAAGGTTTCTCACTTTCTCAGAGATTGTTTATCTTTTTTCAGTAAATGAGAAAAGTCATATTTTAAGTGTGAGGCTTATTTTGCATTGGGAAAGGCTTTTGAATCAAACATAGTCAACTGATTCAATGATAATCCAAGATCTGGGAAAGACCTTAATCTAGAAAGGCCAAGGTACGACCTATGTCTTGCCACCAAACTTAGATGATTCTGGGGGAGACAGTGAGGTTGATGACTTTGTGCCACTCTGTCTTATTTAAATCTGAATCATGCACAAGTCAAGACATCAGCCTCATGCTGTCGCTGGTCCTCTTTGATCATGAAGGATGAACAAGAACCAATTGAATCAGAGGTGAAATCGTAGATGTGGGGCATAAAATATTACTAGAATGTAAGCTTCTTAAGGGCATGGATTGTCTTGAATTTGTCTTTGCAGCCCCAGCCATTAGTGAGCTGGAACTTAGAAAGCAGTTAATAAATGCTGGAGAAATGGTGAATAAAAACTTGGACGTATCTGTATCACGTGGCTTTTCAAAGAGGATTTTGCCTAGACGTGTTTAAGGAATTTATTTCATTGGTACCTTTAAAGATATTCCATCGATGGAGCCCTTCTATAAAAGGTGGAAAAGGTTATTGAAAGAGTAATAAGGTCAAGTGAACAGATACCCCCAGGGTCTATCACAATGACTGGCCCAGAATAGGTGCTTGTTGGTTGACTGTTTTCATCATAATGGAAATGAATGGATATGTGTAAAGATACATTCAAAGATCTTTGAATGTCAGCAAGAGCAACCTGTGTTCATGTCATGGGATGGAAAAAAACACCAGAATCACACCGTCCACCGGAAACAGACAAGTAGCACCCCCTTCCTTCCCGACTCGAAGTCAAGGTCTGGAAGTTGGAAAGATTACCCATGTGGGAAAGTTCTAAACCAGAAAGGTAGGGGGGAGGCTGGGTATGGTGAGCATGGCACAGCTGAAGGCAAGCTTCTCATGCAAAGCATTAGGGAAAGTGTGATTTACTCATTGTAATAGTCACAGGAGAATGCACATCAGTGAAAAAATTCAAAAGTCATAATAGAACATGTTCCCTGCTTGGCAGCCTCTAGACGTGGCCTCTTACTTACTTCTGCCTCTAAGGCAGATAGAAATGTTTTAGAATTCTGAGACCTTTATAGTACATATGGGGGAAAAAACATTATGACAGGACTTTCTAGAAGAAAGTCAACCAAG
This sequence comes from Pseudochirops cupreus, assembly GCA_028627135.1. NCBI lineage: Eukaryota > Metazoa > Chordata > Mammalia > Diprotodontia > Pseudocheiridae > Pseudochirops > Pseudochirops cupreus. Next base: position 400,010,808 of record CM053583.1, on the reverse strand, counting down.
GCATGGTTCCCAACTTGGGCTCATTTGGCCTGTTTGCTTCTGCAGGATGGAACCTAACAGGAGTTTTATTAGAAAATCCTGAGAAAGGGCTGTCTCTCTTCCCAACCCAGCAAAGCACCCCACCTCTGACTGGGGGTGCTCAGATACTCAAGGATTTCCTCCCTGGCCCAACTTCTACATCATATGATAATGACAATCACATCAATATCATCATTAAGAATTAGAATTGACATTTCCATGGTACATTAAGGTTGGCAAATTGCTGCATGTGTAATCGGTAGCAGACAAGTGACTCTCACTGTCCACGCTGGACAAGAGCCACACGGCTTCCCCTTGCTCCTCCACACCTGGTTCTACATCCCACTCTCCCCATCTCCAAACAAAATGAGTAAGCAAAAAGTTGAAGGGGAGAGAGATACTGTCATACTGATGCAAGCTTTTTGTATGACTGGCTGATTCACATCCACTCTCCCCAAATACCCATGGACTTGATCATGGTGTTATATACTTCTCAGCTCCATTCAGGTTTTTTTTTTAAATTCCATTGAGCATTCCATCGCCAAATTATTTTAGGAAATGGTGATCGTGACACCTTGAATGTATTGTTTAAGTATGATGAATCTGAACAACAAAAACACCTATTCTGAGTTCAAGGTGTTCATCCATAATATTGCATATTACTGCTTTTAAAGTAGTTAACCAAGTATTGTTTGTAACACTGTGCTCATTAGTGCAAACTCATCTGTGTACCTTGCTGACTCATCTGCTTAACATGAGTTAAAAAAAAATAGTACAATGAGGAAGCAGTGTTCTGAAGGTGAGAAGGGTTGATATTTTGTTATGCTACTGAGGAAATGCTTAATTGGGTCAGGATGCCAAAAGGCAGTAAGGGGCAACCTTGTAAGCCAGCACACAGGGCTGGTACAATCTTTCCTCATTGCAGTCATCAGACACTGTGGTTTGATGAGAAACAGTCTAGTGTGTGGCTAATCAAATTGTAGGCAGTCTTTTTCCTACCCTGCACATGGAACATCTAAGCTGCTCTGCTCCCCCTTCATTACTCCTCCCCCCAGTCCTAATCAAGGTAGAAGCTCAGGAAACAGAAAGAAATTAAGCTGGAAGAAACATTAGCTGGAACAAAATATTGGCAGTCCCAGGCTTATAGACAGTTTGGGTTCCAAAAGTCATTTGGAAGTCAACCGTTCAGCACTCCAAATGCCTTTTCTGATTGAAACACTGTCTTTAAGGTTGCTAAGTAAGTCTACCCCCAAAAATCCCCTACTTAACTCATAATATTCCTTATTTTTTCTTTTAATGATAAAAAGGGAAGTCCTAGTAGAGAAACCATCTCCACTAATGCGGATGGGTGGCTCATTTGTAAGTCAGAATTTTACAGGGATAAGTGGGCTAATGAGAGATTAATTTGCCTGGGGTCACGCAGCAAGAATGCATCTGAAGCAATACCTGAACCAAACTCTTCCAGAATCAGAGGTGGGCCTCTACCCACTAGGTCATGCTAACTCTTCACTATACTACATTAATGGCTCTAGGGATCCTAATCTCCATGTGTGATGATGTTTCTGGAAATCTAAATTTGAAATTGGTTTCAAGGACACTTCCTTCCCTCACCTCTGCCATCACACACTGGGAACAGAGATTATTCTGACTCTAAGCCATTGGTAGCATCTACATTGGCCTTGGGTAGGGGGTCCTAGTATAGCTCAAAGGGTTGGTGATAGATGGAAACAGAGGCTGGGGGTTGGGGGGAGGGTTAAGCATAGAGATAAGGATTCTAGAGAACTAGGGGGCTAGAGTCTCTTGGAGTGATGAAATGATCATAGAGAAGACATCTCACCCAACCCCCTCATTTCAGAGCTGAAAAAATGAAAGGGGTGAGGGAAGAGGTTCTGTTGGCTCACAGCCAAACAAGTGGTAAATACTGGGAAAGGAACTTAAATCCACTGCCTCTGAGCCTCGGCCCGAATTCTAGCTTCCACCATCCCACATTCTTTCCAACTCAGAGACACTTCTCAAGTCTCCATAGCTTCCCGTCATCCCTTTTCTTGGATGGGCCCTAAGAATTAGCCCCCTTGTTTTTCTTTTTACTAGTCACTGACTTTTACTTTCAATCAGGTTTCTCTTCTTCTCTGTCCCATTTTTAAAAATAAAACACAGTTTCCTGCCCCCTGATGGCAGGACTTTCCCATCCCCCTCATTTCTCCCTCACTACTAGTCTTGTGATACAGAGTCTGACCTGAAGCAAGGTGAGAATCAGGGATTTCTTCAGGTTTGGGAGGCAGGAAGGGCAGCTGAGGACCTAGGCAAGTACTTGCAGAGTAGGTAAGGGGAGAGAGAGATGGGCAAGTAGTTTCACTGTTAACCAGAACCCCCAGATGAGGAAATGCAAAGCATCACTTTCTGGGCAACTGGGGATAATGGGAGGTTAACTGACCCACAGTATGTGTCAGAGGTACGATTTAGATCCAGGTCTTTCCTGACTCCTGGCCTAGCCCTCTACCCATTCCACCAGGCTGTCTCTCAAGAGAAAAGAGGCCTGGGAGAGAAAGGGCCATTCCTTGGTTCTTGGCCTTCTCTGGCAGTCATTCACATGTAAGGGATGGGAAAATTTCTCTGAAAGGCACAACTGAATGCATCCTGATGACAGTCGTAAGTGGTTGGAGGACCACTAGTTCTCTGGCATATTCTATACCCCTGGTTTGTTCCACTCCACTAGTAAAGATTATCAAGAGTTAACTTAATGGCTGATTTCCCAGCAGGGGTTCCCTGTGCCATGCCAACCCTGCCAGCTTTAACACTCGACATAAAAGATCCTCTGTACTAACACATGGGTGTGAGAAGAGGGGGGTGGCAGTGGGGGTGGGGAGAAATGATGCTCATTAGCACAATGGTGACACTTTGGGGAAGGGAAGGAGGGGTTCAGGCCATGGATTATTTTTATCCGTTCTAACGTTGTTGTTGTTATGTTTGAACCATAAGCTTGTCTCAGGTATACCTGGATTCCTCTGGGATGCTGTTACTAGTGATAAACCAGAAAGGACATCACTACAGGCTTTCCCTGGACCAATGCCCAGAGAGAGCCTTCGTTCTGGAGGATGGCACCACTCAAAGTGCCAATGCCCAGGTGTGTGGTGTGCACACATTCTTAGGAGGGGAACACCCCCCTAAATAAACTCAACTCCCAGTTAAGAATTTAATTCCCTTCAATGAGGCTCTTCAATGGGCATTTTCTCCAGCAATATCAGAGGGCTCAGTAGTAAAGAGGAGCTTGCTCATATGGTGCTTACCAAAAGTGGTCCCTGCCTCTGGCCTGCTCACAGAAGAGACGATGACAAATCCAAAGCCTTCATTCTCCCCCCGGCGGATCTCCACATCATAGGGCTGCAGCACTGTGCTCACCACTCCGCTGCCGCCCCCTCCTCCACTGCCAATCCCGCTGGTGCTGCCACTGCCTGAGCTCACGGTGTTCAGAGAGTTCTGGCTGCCCTGGGGGGTGCGCTTCTCCTCCGTCAGGGAAGCTGGCTGGTTGCTACTGTGATGAGAAGATGCTGGGGAAGGGACCTCATTCTCTGCTTTGGGGACTGAAAAAACAGAGAGATACTGCTGACATCCATCCATCCATCCATCCATCCATGCATCCATACATCCTTCCTTCCTTCCTTCCTTCCTTCCTTCCGTCCTTCCTCTGTATGTTATAGTGAAGATTCTTCTAAGTGGGTTGTATGAGAAGGTCTCCAAAGTGTCTTTCACCCCTCCAATTCTGTGGTTCTGTAATTTTAAGGCAAAAGCACTAACAACTAGGGAAACATGCAAAGGCATAGGAGGAATCTGATGATTCCAAGAGCTGGAGGTGAGGAGGAAGGAATACGTTCCAGTTCCAAAGGAAAGTCTGTGTTCAAAGGGACAGAGAATGTCACATGTGGGCTATTTGACTCAGGACCAGTCTAAACTCACCTTTCATTTTCTCATCTATAGAATCTGGACAATAATAATCCTCAAGAGATTGCCATGGAGAACAAATAATAAAATGTCTACAAAATGATTTAGAAATCTTAAATATCATAGAAACATTAGTGTCTTTTGATTATTCCTCTTAATATTTGCCCATTAATAAGTCACAGAAGGAAACAAGAGGAGTCTCTGATCTTCACACATACTCTAGAATCTTCTTTACTCCCAGATTAAAGTTTCTGACTAATCTCGGTCCATCTACAAAAGGCCAGATAGAGTAACAGATAGACAGCTGATGTCTTAAGACCAGAAAGATCTGTATTTGAGTTCTGTTTCTGACAAATGCTGACTGTGTGACCATGGGAAAGTCACTTTTCAATGATCTAGGTTTCTCTCCAAGTGCACAAGCTGCAGAGATGCTTTGGTAGAGGGAGATTTCTCATGCAGAAGTTCCATCCATATCAATACAATCATATATTTTGTCCCTGTCTTTAAAGGGCTGTATACATGAGCAGGATTGTTGTTCAGTGCCATAATTTCATAGAATCATAGATTTAGAATTTGATGGGACCTCAGACTCTGCTCAATCCACATCTCAATTTACAGATAAGGAAACTGAGGCACAGAAGGATTAAGTGCCTTTTTGTCATCAGTGTGAGAAACTGTACAAACTCCCTGGAGCAATGAGAGATTGATTTTTGTCCATAGTCACAAATCCAGTAAATGTTGGAGGCAGGATTTGAACCCAAGTCTTTATGACTCCAAAGTCAACTCTTGATTTACTCTATTACATTTGCCTCCCTTACGTCCCATTTAGAATTATAACTGAACCATACAGTCCAATTCCTTCATATTACAGACTAGGCACAGTCCCAAATATAGTAAGCAGGAGATCAGGGATTTTGAACCTATACGCTTTGACTCATTTTATTAATATTAACTCAGCAAACAGACCATTACTCTTATGTTGTTTTTTAAAATAAATTCATACGTATAATTAAAGCCAAATTAATTTGCACACAACATTATGAATCTAGAAATTCATAATAATAGGACAGACAGGTAGAAGAGCATGACGGGAATAGCAGATTGATAGGCTTGTAGCTCTAGAGATGGAGGAGCCAAAGGGTTACCTAGTTCAGCTTCCTGATTTTACAGATGAGGAAACAGCAGTGAAGTGCCCAAGAATACATCATTAGGAAGTAGCAAAGCCAGATTCTCACTCAGTTCGTCTTGACTCCAATTCAGCCTTCTTTCCCTGCTCTTTCTGAATTCTCACGCTCTTCAGCTACTCTGGGTACATATCTCTCCAAGCTTCAATTTCCTCATCTGTCCCCAAAGGGCTGATAATATTTGCCCAGCCTGTTTCACTGGACTGTGAGGCAAGAAGTGTAAATCTCCAGGAACTATATAAATGCCAGTTACTATTATTATGTTGGGGCAGTATATGACTTCATTCTTATTGCAAAAGATCTGTAGAGGTTTTGAACAAAAATAACACTTTGGTCCAGGAATGCCTTGACTTGTCAATTTAACATACCATTAACCTAACCTCGCAAACAGGAAATATACAAAACTTAGTCAATTAGAGAAGAACAAAGAAGAAGACCATCTCATCGTCTTCAGGTGGCCTCCACCTGCTTTTCATCTGTTAAATCTCTAACCAAGAGTGAATCTGACAGTGTTAGAGTTAGATTCCAGTAGGCTAGGGACATCACATCTTATGCAGAGGATCATAAGACTGAAAGCTGAAAAGGGTGCATAGAGATCACCTAGTCTAATGACTCAATTTTACAGCTGGAGAAACTGAGGCCTGACTTGCCTAAAGTAGTTAATAGCAGGTCTTCTGACTTCAAATACAGTGTTCTTTTCACTACCCCAAAGTGGTGCCCTACTAAAGATGCCAGGATGTCTGTTTTTCACTGGCAATGCCAGTTTTCTCCAATAAAAACTTCCCAGTGCAAATTTAACTATGCATTTGGCCATTTTGTCTACAATGATGCTTGCTTATCTCACCTTTGTTGGTGAAATGAGACATCCACAGTATTGGGGACAACATTCTTTGACTCTCATGTAAGGTAAGAAGTCCTTCTTTAACATGGCATGTCTGCTCAGGCCAATGAGGGGAGGCTTTAATGTGGCTGTGAGCTTTTCTCCCATGGGCTTATTTTTTTATTTTATTTTGACTTCTAATTTTATGCTACATTCTCTTCTGACTTCCATGATAACCTTCAAAGCCCACTTAACACCTCCTTCTGCAGAGAATTAACATCCAATGAAGAGGATGACTAAGTCCTATCAGTCAATATGGGGGAATGGGAAATATATATTCCACTGGCCTTCTCCCTCTATAGAAAATGCATAAAAGCCATGTCAAAGTACTTTTAAATGACTGTGGTTTTGCAGAGTTGTAGGAAAGCAAACCATCTGGAAATTCTGAGTTTGATCAAATTTGCAAACATTTGCTAAAACAGATGCTTGAGGAGGCAGACATGAGAAAAAGGGCTGTTTCTTTTTCTTCTGAAGAAAATGGGAATACAGGAGAGCACCAGTGAATGCTGCTAATGTCCAGATTCTGGTATTCGCAACTTACCGGCATAGACCACTTTACGTCGCACAGTGAGGTTGACGTGGCCTTGCTTGGCAGCTTGTTGCATAAGTTGGACCACGAGCTGGTGAGATTTTCCAATCACTGGTGTCCCGTCAACACAGATTAGCTCATCTCCAGACCTGAGGCGACCATCTGCGTCAGCAGCACCCAGCGGGACAATGTGACCAATATAAATCTGTTAAGTAGTTGGATGAGGGAATGGGTGGAATGTTAGCCCAGAAGAAGGTGACAAATCAGCTAGATTACCACATACCCTGCATGCAGTAGGGCCTTAATAAATGCTTGCTGAGTAGAACTGATGAACCGGCTTGATGGAAGGGCTACCCTGTGGGATGGCAATCCTCAATCAAGACACCCAAATTCTCTAAGCCCATTTCCTCATAAGGAAGTTGGAGTAAACTACCTTTAAGATCCCTTTCAATCGTTAAACATTCTACAATTATATGAATAATGCAGAGAATAACTAGATCTCCAGCTTTCTTCCTTTTCTCATCTCAGAACCATAACGTATATTGTCCCACTGTCCCCTCGCCAGCTCCAAGATGCCTCTTTTCATTTAGTCTGATGAAAATTTCCTTCATCACAAAGGCGGATTGGCCCCTTTTGACCCACTCCATTTCCAGATCTCAAAGCCCTGCCTTGACTATCTTTATCCTAAGTCTCTACAGTTATAATAGGTTGCTAACTTTTTGGTAAACTCCTTAAGGTCAGTTGCTTTACTCCCTCTCTCCCAATACACAGGGTTTACCTGATAAATAATGCCACCTTAGTGACAGTTTTTGTTAGCATAGTGATCATTTTCATTAGGACATCATTCCATCCACTGATGACTATTCTGACTTTACCTCATTTGCCATCTTTGTCAAACACAATTTCTTTGGGATCAGTTCTTAGAATTTTACAGTTACCATTTCCCCTGTATTTGTGATGCCCAGGAAGGAAGTGCAGCTTTCTCATATGACCACAGGAGCTTTTCAACCTAACAAATAACGAATCCATCCCCATGATGAAAACACAACAAGAGGTCTAGAAGTGGATTAATGAAAGCCCAGTGATCTCTCCAAGCACGTTTCAGACTAACATAAGATTTTGGAGGAGATGGTGACAAAACACCCACCAAGTCAAGAAACACTTACAGGCTCTCCAGGTTCATTTCCACCTAGAATTCTAAAGCCAAATCCTGTTTCTTTTCTCCATAGGAAGATATCTTGTTCTTGGAAATCTGGAACTGGAGAGAGGAGAGAGAGAGAGAGAGAGAGAGAGAGAGAGAGAGAGACAGACAGACAGACAGACAGACAGAGACAGAGAGGAGAGACAGAGAGACAGAGAGAGACAGAGAGAAAGATAGAGGGGGGGAGAGAGAGAGAGAGAGAGAGAGAGAGGGAGAGGGAGACAGAGACAGAGAGACAGAGACAGAGAGAGAGAAAGAGAGAGAGAGGAGAGAGAGAGACAGAGAGAGAGAGAGACAGAGAGAGAGACAGAGAGAGGGGAGAGACAGAGAGAGAGAGAGACAGAGAGAGAGAGAGATGGAGAGAGAGAGAGGGAGAGAGAGGAAAGAGAGAAGAGGGAGATTATTTGTACTGATAAAAAGGAGTCATGCTTTTAAGCCACTTCTCAATTTTCCCCTACCCAAAGGTGAATAAACTTCCATGACTAATAAAGATGGAACTTGAATAGATTAAAGCTTGGCAATGCAGAAGCAGAAGAGAAATGAAGTGACTGTGAATCAATGAAGGTTTATGGATGAAAGGAATTGTGCAGCTTCCTAGCAAAAGAGTTAATGTGGGCCCTGCTCATATCCTTTTTTTAATAGATGGGTCCGAATTAGATATTCCTAATCAAACTCAAACAAATATTTCCCTGCAAAGCTTTTATTCTGTCTTGATTCTTTTATTCAATATACTCTCTTTCTGAAGTTAGTGTTGCTGGGAAGAGGGTTAGGGGATCATTAAATCTTTAGCTACTGAGAGTTGACTATAATTTAAAAGAAGTGTATCAAATGGAAGTCAGAGTACCCTGTAAAGTCCTAATTAGTGCATTTAAAATTCTATACTGATTTTTTTTTATCACCTATTACCAACGGTGTTTTACAATTCAAAAGCTAGCCAAAGGATTCACCTTCTGATAAGAAAGAGTGCCGGGTTAGTAGAGAATAAAAACAAATCCCACCAAAAAATCCCAAACAAACACGGAGATACTCTCTTTTCCATAAGCAATCAAGGGCTATTATGTCAAAATTTGTATTCGGCTATGGTCACTTTTGCAAAGAAAATGAATTATTGAACTTAGTAAGGGATGTTGGAAACCTTATCATTGAGCTCCTGCTGTATGAGATACGGATGTCCTCTGAAATCCTGGGAAATGATGGAATTCCAACCATGACACAAGCATCAAATCTAAAAGTTACCCCAAAGCATAATGAAACCAACCCTTGGGTTAGTGATTTGCATGTCTGTCATGGTGTCTGCTGCAATTTGTCAGGTTAACCATGAAAGACTAGAAGCAGCATCACCACTTAGTGCTGATGATGCTTTTAATCCCATCACTAAAAATGAGGGTGGGGGAAGAGTGGGGCTAGAGGGTGTTAAATCCTTGGGTTTGGGGAAATCAGCTTCCACACGATAAAACTAACTCCTTCCTTGTTGCTCTACATACACCTTTGATGCCTTAACCAAAGGGATGATGGAACCCTATTTCTATGGATTTATTTTTTCATCTTTTAAAACATTCATAGCATGCTGTGTAGTCTATAGAATGAAGTTCTTTTTGGGGAAGGGATACCATCTTATTGGAGTGGAGGTTCTGTCTAGATAAATAAATATTATACACACACATCAGGAAAACAAATATATATATATATATATATGTAGATATATATATGTTTATTTCTGAATATATGAATATATATGTGTGTATCTCTCTCTCCATTGTGTGTGTATGTGTGTGTGTATAATATATTTATTTATACACATACACACACAGACACAGACACACACACACACACACACACACACACACACACACAAATCCTGGATACTTGTAAGCTGCTTTAATTAACTGAATTGCATGCCATAGGTATCTGAGGTCCAGGAGATTTCAGTCTGGTCCATTCTAAGTGTGAATTATGGTAGGTGGGAGGAGGAGGCTTTGGGAGGCAGGGGGAAGGTGGCTGAATCTTGAAGTTGGTTTTAGATGCTCCTTTTTCAATGACTCACCATAGCTTAAAATGAAATGGGAATCTGGAAGGCAGATGAGTGAATACTAATTCATAGGTGTTTAGATCTGAAATTTTTGCCTGAGCCATCTTAATACTAAGGATTTACTACCTGCATTCTCATTTAAAAAAAATGCTTTCTTATTTTAATTGCAAGGGCTAAGTTAGAAACCTCCAAGGAATGTAAACTGAAGCTACAGCAAGAGACTGTTATAAACATAATTAGAGAATAACATCGTCTTAAGCAGGCCAAGATGACACCAATATTTTTACATTCACACTAGTTCATTGGGATATTTGTGGTAATAGCCTAGTTCTGACAACAAATTAAGAAGAGGTATATCTTTTTGCTTTATGAATATAACCAAAATGGAAGATTTCTAGCACATTGTTGGGTTTCTGGAAAGGATCTAGCTAAACCCTTCTGAGGTCAAGGTTCATCTGCGAGACAGACTTGATCTCTGCATACAACTTCAGTCATATTCTTGGACCCATATTCTTGGCGTTTTTTAACATACGCTCATTTGGTCACATTATTAAGATGCCAAATGTGGCAAATACTTTGCCTAGTGCTTCTTATGAAGGAATGGATACCATATTATGAGAAGCAGAGACCTTGGCTTACCATGTGATTTAGACCAGAGCAATAAAAAGGTTGTCCATAGCTGCAAAATCTTAATCAAAAAAAGGAAGTTTGCATAAAGAAAAACCTTTCAGTGAAACAGGAAGTGCTTAAATGATAACGGGGCTGGCAAACATGGAGAACAGGAGACAACGGAACAAACACATACACGACACATTGGTGTACAGAGACTCATTGTCAAGTTATCTTTCAGGGCTTTTTCCATAGCATGAGCTTCTCCAGTATCTAAGTCTGATCCTCCCAGGGGGTTGAATTTCGCCAAATGTACACGAGGGAACCAATTAGCAAAGTGCCTCTTGAAGATACCCCTGTCAAACTTGGGTTGCCAACACTCCCACCCTACAGATTCAATTCCAATTAATGAAGGGATGTAGTAATGCATATGCCTATTTGGGGCAACTGATATCCTCAAATAATGAAAATTCATGTACCAAAAGCACCATATTGCATGATGACATGGAGCTGTTTGGCATTTGCTTCTGTCCTCTTGAGTCCTCTGGGACTTAGGCCCAGAAAGGACCTAAAAGATCATCTCTTCTTCATTTTACAGATGAGGATGAAGCCCAGAGAGAACACAGGATCATAGATTTAAAGCTGGAAGGGGTCCTACAGTTCCCTCTCACTCTAAGCTAGGAGGAAACTGAGTCTCCAAGTTATGGTCACTCGACAGATAATAAGCAGCAGAGATGAGGTTTTAAGTCGGATTCTCTGACTCTAGAGTTGGTACTCCTTCTTCTTTAATACATACACTCACTTCTCTTCCCCTCTCCTTCCAAATCCAAATATTGAGGACAGGGTCATCACCCAAATCTTGTTATTTCTTAAAGTCACAATTAGAGTTTCCATGTCCCAATTCCCTTTCTAATCCATCTTACACATAGCTGCTGAAGCATTGCATCAACTCTCCTCCATCCTCTGGAATCCACTCTTCAACTCAGTTTCTCAGAATCCCCAGTTTTCTTAAAAGCACAATTTAACTACCACCTCCTGTGTCAAATATTCTCTGATCCCACTGGAGGCTGCTACCTTTCCTCCGAAAATCATCTTGTATCTACTTTGCATGAATCTGTACCTACAGAAGCCACCTCCCCAAGGTAGACTGTATGCTCCTTGTGGGCAGAGATCCTTTTCCCTTTTATCTTAGAATCCCCAATGTCTGGTACATAGTAGATGTTATCTGAAAGACTGAATGATTGGGCAGGTCTCTCTTGACCATGATGTTTAGCCAGAGCTAACTGAGAGGTGAGTCAAAATTTTACATTTCTTTTTTTTTTCAAAGTCCTTTTATGAGAGGGGTGACCAAAGACTAAACATTTGATCTTATAACCCTCAAACTTGGAAAAAGCCATGAAAAGAGTTCCTTTGGTAATGAGAAGGACTGGAATGCTCAGCTCAGATGGAATAGCCCTGAGCAGGTGTTTCCATCCCTGGAGTTATGTGACGCACTCACTGAATAGGACAGGCAGATATGCACCATATTGTCAACTCTTGCCTCTGGTCTCTAATTTGTCAATGAGAGATCTGAGGAATATATGTTCCTTAATTAATTTTGGTGCTGTTTCCTTCCCCTCTTCCCACCCCCACCCTCCAGTGCCTCAGCTTCCTCCCCAATGCAAGATAGAGGGAACATCAAACAGGATGCAAGACAATACAGAAATAAAAGTTTTCAACTTGTTCTTACTCTTACATTCTCCAAAATTCGTGGAATTGATTTCTCTCTCTCTTTCCCCCTTGCTCAATCCCGATGCAGGCGAAGGTGACATAGCTGTAATATTAATTTTACAATTTTGCAAAACTTAATGTATCTGCTTTCTTTGGAGTTCACTTTAATTTAATTTTGCTTGATAAAGGGAACATGCAGTTCAATTTTCACACATAGCATGGGAAAGGTCATAGCTGCTTTGGATATAAAATGACTGATGACACTGAATTAGTTTGAAAAGTACTATAGTTTCTTCCATGGTATATGGTGTGTGTGTGTGTGTGTGTGTGTACACATGCATGCATGTGTGTTTTCTTTCAGATGTAGGAGAAGGACAAAAACCAGAATTCACAATTATACCATTAAGGATACTATGCAACAATGAAGACCATCTTTATATGTTCATTAGGCTTCTTCTGTTACTGACACATTGTAAATTTGATGTTTCTAAATAATTTAATTTCAATTAATTTATAATTTTTCTAAGGTTAATCTACTTTTTTTTAAGTCTTTTAAAATAGACTTGTTTATAGATACACTTTCTTGGGGAATGTATTTTGTGAGTGGGTTTGTTTGGGCGTGTTAGAAGTATCTATTATGTGCAATCAAATTTAACAATAGGTTAAAATAATAAACTTGTTTCGTTTATACTTGGTGGCATTCCCTGAGAGGAATGTTGAGCTAGTGAAGAGAATCTCAATTCCCCATTGAATGGGAACGCTCTCTCAGGACTTGTACCAAGGTCTCTTTTAGTGAATTCTTGACTGTCAGAATCCAGAGTCTAGTGTTGAAGACTTGGGCTAGTCTATGAGTAGCAATAGGTAACAGATGTAACAGACATTACAACATCTTAGAGGAGCGAATTCAGCAATTCTACACCTGTAGGCATGAGTCTCCTGGGTCTGAGCATGATTAGAGTGTTTTGTTGATATGAGGGCTTAAAGCATTTTTTCTTTCTAACTACTTTGTCTCAAGGCAAAGTTTAATCACCAGACATTTGATATGTGCTGTATTTCAAGTGGCATTAAAAACAAACAAACAAACATTCGAACAAACAAAAAGGTACATTTATTTGGAAGAATCCCAGTGTTGTTTTCTAAGAGGGACTGACAAAATCGGTATATGATTAGAAATGAAGTCCAAATACTAAAGAGACAGCATATTTTTTCAAAAAGGTTTCCAAAATTGCTTTATAGTGCTCATCTTTACTTTTAATTAAACATTTAAGCTCTTCAAAGGGATTCATTAACACATCTGCAATTCAGATTAATTCATTCTGTCACTGCTGTTTTGACAGATGGCCATATGTAGGATATGGAATTTTGCAAAGCATGCAGGCCATGTGAGAAAATGTGATAGCAGATTGTGTTAATCTTCAAGCTAACTTTAATAATAAAATGAAATGTAAGAGGCATCTTAGAAAATAAATTCTCAACAAAAAGAGGGATGATGTGTTACAATGACTGCACTGTTGCTGCAATTTTATGTAGAGTTTAAATGTCTGGGCTTTTTGTTTTTTGGGTGGGGGGAATGGTCAAACCCAGGAGGCCCAGTGAATTCTAACCTGTGTCCATAATCAAAGCATGCTGGAAAGGGATGACAGATACTGAACCACACTCGGTCAAGGTAACATTCCCCAAGTAGACTAGAAGCTTGTTGAAGACAGGGAATGTATCATTTAGTCTTTTTTTATTCACTATGCTGCACAAAGCATATGCTTAATAAGTTTCTCTTGTTTTGAATCAGAAGACTAGATCAGTATCTCTTCATTGGTAGCAATTTTTAAAAGGGCAAAAACTATGGATACTGACTGATGGTCCTTATTCTAGGAATTAAATCACATCAATGAAACCTGAATGTTAATTAAGTTGTCATTGTCACCTAAAGATTTAGTCTCTGATTACTAAGTAAGAAAGGAATGCTCTTCTTCTTCTTTTTTTTTAACCTTCCATTCTTTAATGGCTGTGAAGAAGTTGAGGTGAACATTAGATCAGCACTGTTAATTCGAAAATGAAACTCTACTGACTGTCACTGACACAAATTCAAGAGAAAAGCAAGATGTTAGTGACAAGGCTATCCTAATTTCTTTCCAAGCAAACCAATAAGTATTTCAGTCCCAAATTCTAATGGGAATGTCATTTCCAGATCATAGGCATCACAGATTTTGAGATGGGGTCTTGCCTAAGAAAGCCATGTAGTCTAGCCAACCCATTTTATAGAAAAAAGATACTGAAGGCCAGAGTTGACCCAGATAGAAAGTGTCAAGCTTAGGATTCAAACCTAGGTGCTCAGACCACAAGTCCAGGACTCTTTCCAATACCCTATGTTAGGATTAAAAACAAAATGGCACTGGGACTGTGAACTCTTAAGCAAGAATGAATTGTCATCAATTCACTTGACCCAATGCCAGCACTTTAGAGCACAAGTTCCTTTCTGAGGATCATATACTGATGCACATCCATGCCCATGTACTTTACAGACCAGGAATGAGGTCAGGAAAATAAGAGCTCAGTCTCAATTGAGGTAGAGCAGTTGAACTGAAATACACCTCTTGAAAGGAGAAGGTACAATTAGCGAGGAAACTGATGTCAAGGTAGAATTACTTCTTAGAAAAATCTTCCCTCTAAGTGCTTTAGCTTAGTGCTAGCTGACCAAACACAGTAGTCACTAGAAAGTTTTCTGGTACTGAAATGAAAGAGGAATCTCTCATCTTTGTCTGATGGTGGGTTTCTGAGCCCTTGCACTAAGACGATCAGCTGAAGGCAAATATAGCTGTTCAGTTTGGAAACGAGAAGACTCCTCAGGGTCTCAGGAAGGATGAGGATTAGGGAAATGGTCGCTGCCTTTGCACATGTATAAAGGGTAGTAACACAGAAGAAGGATTTGTTTTGTTTTGTCTGCCCCTATGGGGTAAAACCATTGGGTAAAAGTGGTAAGGAGGTAAACTGTTAACAAGTAACACCATCAGAAAGTGGAAGGTGATGGTGGGCTCTTCTTCACTGGGTGTCTTCACACACAGGCTGCACATCCACTTTTTGGGAATGTTGTAGTGGGGAGTCTTCTTTGATCATGGGTTTGACTAGGTGACTCTTCCAACTCCAAAATTTCATGATTTCAACCTATTTTATTAGCACAACAGTAATGTTGAAAACCAAATATTGATTTTCTATTTGTCAAAGTCTTGGTAATTAAAAGAACTTCCATTTATATGTAGTTCTAAGAACTGCAAGCCCATTTTTCTCAACTCTGAGATGTGATAATTATAAGTATAAGAACTAGGCCTATGATTCCACTGATATGGGGAACTTAGTTCCCTCTACCAGTGGAGGTTGGCATCTTCTGGGCACTTTATAGACCCAGAGGACCTATAGGATCACACAGCTGAGAAATGTTTGAAGAAGGACTTAATCCCTATCTCTTGACTCCCAGGTCATCATTCTATTTGTCCTTTGTCATCTTCTGTGTTAGTTTACTTTCCCCACATCCATCTAACTGCATAGTCTTCTTAAGTTGCTACTAGTCCTAAGAACAGAGGTGTGTCATTGTTGTACAAAGGCAATCCTGCACATTTGGTAGGAGATTAAAGAGTACTCCATCTCTATGCCCCAGTCAACAAGTTAGTGGAAAGTCCCTAAAGCAATATGATCAAAATGCTGATGATTCAAGTACCCAGTTTGCTTTGGGGAGGCTGGACAGAACCAAAATATCAGGCACCACCACGGATATAGAGTATCTGTTTCCATGGATTGAGTTGGCTATGAAAATTTTGTTTTCTTAGCCTTGGGCCTCAGTAGAAGTCTCATGTTCGACGTCAAATTTTTACCACAGAGGAAACAATAGCAACCTCATTGTGGCCAGCATCCTTCTTGCCTTTGTAGTCTTAATTTGAGTTCTTCTGGATAAGAAAGGTCACTGAAGTTTAAAACTGGTCACTATAAAAGGGGTCAATGGAACATATTTGTCCCCTGAAGGAGAAACTAGGAGAAAAGAATTCTGAGTGATCACTCCTGACCCCTACACCCTGAAAAGTCATAGTTTCAAGATCATCTTGCTTTGCCAAATAGCCATATGAACATTTGGTCCCAAGAGTAAAGGAGTAAATTGCTTTTAGAGAAAGGACTAATCACCTCATATCTTGATTCTCTCTGGTTCCAGACAAGATGAATATAAGCTCTAGAATGTAACTGTGAGCAAAGGAAACATATTGTACCCACATTTATATGGATGGAGCTGGGAAGTCTACTCACAGGCACTGTGCTGATGAAGAAATCTCTAGAACAATTCTGCCTTCCCCCCCCAGGTCCACAGCCAAGCCCATTTCTTCTGAGGCATTGTCCAAAGAGTGGGTCCTAGAATTTGGTTGCCCTCAGGAGCCATCTCATTCAACCCCCTCATTATATGGATGAGGAAGCAGAGGTCCAGCAAGGTCATAATTAGCCAAGATCACAAAGGTGTTAAATGGCAGCAGCTGGATTTGAGTCTATATCCCCTGACTCTAAAATGAGCAGATCCCTCCACTGTGCCTATGAGGGAAGGAGAGCAATTTGTTTCTCTTCTCTTCCTTCATCCAACTGCCCTTTAGCAGGGAACTAGGGAGGGATGTTAGCAGCATCCTCTCCTTTGTCTCAGATCTGCAATAGGACTTCCCATAACATGCTGGGGCGAGAATTCAGGCTTTTATACTCACTTCCGTCTGTCCTAAGCATGCAAAACTTCCAGTTACAACAATGAGAACTTATCTAACACCCCCTTCCCAGGTTTTTCAGGTCATCTTCTCATTCCTACCCAAAATGAATGTTCTTTCTGATTAACATTCTTTGTAAATTGCCTTGTAATGACAAGAGAAATTGGAGTTAGTCAGAAGAGCCTATGCCCCTGTTAAGAACTCCATAGCATCTCCAGCATGTGAGCCTTCTTCCTCCCTGGTATACAGAGACAAGCTGAGGCCAAAGCGTCATGCCAAACACCCTTGTAAATAATGAAAGCAAAAGCTACTTACTGTAGCTATTGGTATGGAGGATGATTAGAAGAATAGATAATAGCCTAAAATCTACTCAAATTTTGAAAAATCAAGAAGGCGCTAAGAAAGCATTTAATTTCTTCCCATTATCTTTGCAATCTAAGCCAATCACATTTATGTCCTATTGTATAGCATAACTACTGCACAAGAAGGGATTCTGAGCTCAGGGCACACCGTAATTTCCACTCAAGAAGGAATTAATGAGACAGCATCTCTTATCTTCAGGTTCTTTTAACTGAAGGGGGGAAAAATCCATTTTCATCCAGGCTCTTTATTTTTTTTTTTGAGCATCATCAATTTCCCTCTCTCTTTTGAACAGAAGACATAATTGAGTCCTTATAAATGTCCGGCAGATTCAACTTGCTGATCTCGCCAGCATTCTCCTCCATGCCTAATTTACGTGCATCCATTAAGCAAACCGAAAAGCCTATATTTGCAATAAACATTGGAGAGAGGGAAGTTGGGGCCCTGGGAAGCCAAGGAAGAGCCCCACTGTGGCCAGAATCGCAAACAGAGGGATCTGTTCGGTACTCACGTCGGCTTTCATACATGCTCCTGGACTGAGCCCAGATTTTGAAGGGATCTGGCTTTTTCTGTCCAGAGCTGTCTATTTGGTCTGCTGCGGGGGCCTCAGCAGGAGGGAAGTCGGGCACTGCCTGTGTGCTATGGCTGGGGGAAGCCGTGTGTCCGCTCCGGTGGCTGGAGACACTGTGCTGAGAGCTGTTTTGGCTATCTTTCCTCTCCAGTGGTTGCTGTCAGAAAGGGAAAGAACAGACGGTTATTATTGGTCTTCCGAGTGGGTGTTCACCCAACATTTTCTTTTGTTCAGCATTTCTGCATATACATATATAAATATATAAACAACATTTTGGCTTCCACCTTGTTCCTCTTAATGCTGAGTACAGATAAATCCTCTGGCAATGGGCAAACAGAAAGATGGGCAGGAAAAATGGAAAGGATAGGATCACAAAACTTACTATGGCAAAAAAACAAATCAAATTTTCATTAGAGCTTCCTTAGACACCATGAAGGTTTGCAAAGAGAGGCATCTCTTTTGATATTATGACTTTGGAGACAATATGCTGCCAAAAAATACCATGAATGTTTCAAATTTAAGCCTGTAAAATCTGGGGAAAATAAAACTAGGGCTCTAGTTGGACCCTCAGATTGTTTTCAATGCCTACATTTGGCTAAAAACACTCGCCTACTTCTTTCCCCTTTATATGTGAATAGACATAGGCACTAGACCTGCCGTTTCAATGGTATAGAGATAAAAAAATCCTTCTCCCAATGAAAGGTGGTATATTCTCTTCTTACTGCTTAAGAGTTTCCTAGAGCACCGAAAGGTTAAGTTAAGTTAGGTTGATAAGCATTTATTAAGTGGCCATTAAGGGCCAGACACTGTGCTAGGAATCCAAGGAAAAGCAAGAGACAGTCTTGTGTTCACCTGGATTTCCCAGTCTAATGAGGCAGACAACATGCAAACAACCATGTACAAACAAGATAAAGACTATTAGAATAAATAGGAAATCATCACAGAGGGAAGGTACTAGCATTAAGGGAGATTGGGAAAGGCAGGATTGTAGAAGGAGAGATTTTAGTTGGGACATGAAGGAGGCCTGGGGAGTCAAGAGCCAGAGATGAGGTTAAGGGAACTGCCCGGGATCACATTTCCAGTTGAAAAGGCAGTTGACTTTTTCTAGTTCTGATGCGGGTATTCACTATAACATACTTCCTCTCCATATATGATGCTGGAGAGCCTTCAAGGACGAACATCAGGACTTTAATTATGGATAGGCATAAAACATACACATTATGCGCAAAAGATTCCCCCACCAGAACATAAGGGTCGCAGAGCAAAGGTTTTATTTCATCCTTCTATTCCTAGTGTTTGAACATAGTAGGCACTTTAAAAAAGGCTACTGAGTTGAATGGAATTGACTACACCCAGGCAAGCATGATATAATTACTGGAACTGATGCAAAAAAAGAAAAGGGAATGTAGTAATAATAGGGATGCTTTTTTCCTAATCAATTAGGCTAGCATGAAATCTCACCTACTAACATTCTACCTTTCAACCAAAATGAAACCTCACGTTCTCATTTGCTTTGCTTAAGGGGATTTCAACTCAGTTTGTGGAATATATGATTTGCAATTACTGTTATAGAAGGCAGAAGTACAAATGGGATTAAGGGAAGAGAGTTCTGCTTAAATTCCATTAGTGGGGAAATTCATTAAAGCCAAACCAGCAAAAGACGTATTTAGTCAAAGGCTCACCCATTTTTAAGAAAAGCTCTTAACCTCAGAGGGAACAGGAAGTGGAGAGAGGGGGAAATGGGACAGCAGAGTGTGGAAAAAAAACAGGAGACGATTATTCATTCAACAAGCATTTGTTACAGCCTACCCCCTCTAAATTACATTGAGGTTACTTGGTAAGTAATCTGTAGCGACTTATTTGTGTACAGCTGGGTAAGAGCTGTTTTTTAGTTTTGTCTTTATAGACAGTATCTGCTGCTAAATAAATAAATAATGAATGAATGAGTTAGAGTTGCATTGGTTCTTTTTCCTAGTAAGAGGATCTCGGTAAACGTACATGTCTAAAATGGTCATCACACTAATCCCCTTTACAAATGGATCATTGCTCTTGATCTGAGAGGGATCTTAGAGGTCACCTAGGCTGACAAAGAGGAAAATGAGGCTCAGTGATCTAACCCCAAATCAGACATGATTCATGGCCAGGATTGAAACTCAGGTGTATGACAACAAGTTCATAATTCTTCTGCAGCACATGGCCCCAATCCTGCCTATGACCTGGGTGACACTGGGAAATTCAAGTGACTTGTCTGTAAAATAAGACAGCTATACTAGACAACATCTAAGTGGCTGCTGGGTCCTAACTCTATGATCCTATGCGAAACAAAATTAGATAGATAAATGCCCAGTAAATGTGCATAAACTAACTGGAAAGCATTTTGGGAATTAGCAGTGGTTGCATCCAGACTCAGGGTTCCAGAACAATAAAAAAAAAAAAAAGTCCTTTGAGCCAAAGCTGCCTCATCACAAATATCCATCTTGTAGAACTGAGAAGTTCTAGCAATCCTATTCTTGCTTCTCTTCTTCCATTCTTTTCCCTGGGCATACACACACACACACACACACACACACACACACACACCTCCATGTATGCGCACACCCCTGCTTCTCTCTCTTTCCTCACTCCCTCTCTTACATATCCTTTCCTTCTTCTCTCGTCTTCTTTCTTCCTTCTCTCAGTCTCTGTCTTCTCTCCTTCCTCTCTCTTTTTTTTCTTTTTTCTCTCTGCCTCCTCTCTCTGTCTCCTCTCCTCTTCTCTCTTTCTTTCCTCTCTCTGTTTCTGTCTCCTCCCATCCCTCTTTTTTCTTCTTTTCTCTCTTTGCCTCCTCTCTCTTTCTCTCCTTACTCTTTCTTCTCTCTATCTCCTCTCCTCTTCTCTCTCTCCCTCTTTCTTCTCTCTTTTCTGTCTCTGTCTGTCTGTATCTTCCCTCTCCTCTCCTGTTTCTTCTCTCCCGCCCACTATGTTTGCCAAGGCTCTTTCCTCCCTACTTCCTTGGGTCCTAAGAGCTGACTAACACAAGAGAAAGGAAGAGAAAACATGAACCCATCAGATACTTTTTTGCATTCTGAGCCAGATGAAAAGCTCAGTTTGACAAGCTAAAGAGCTTCCTGGGAGCTAAACTCAATTTCACTAATAATAGCAAGAGTAGTAAGTGTTCTTCCTATGCCCCTTCATGGTTTTCAAAGCCCTCTCCACTCATTACCTCACTTGAGCCATACAACATCTCTGTGAGGGATTCTATAGCCATAGATTATACAGGGCCATCGGCTCCAGGACTTAGAGATGGAAGGGACCTCAGAAAGCATCTAGTTCAACTATTCCATTTTATAAATGAAGAAACTGAGGCCCAGGGAGGTTAAGTGAGTTGGCCAAGGAAACACCGGGACTGTCACAGAAGGGGTTTCTAAAATCAGTCATTCTGACTCTTTTCATCATATGATACTATTATGAAGCAAGTGACTTGTCCATGATCTCACAGTGAAGAAGAGTCAGAGGTAACTTCCTGACTGAACCCAGTCTCTCCACTATCCTGCTTGAACATTTTCCTAAATCTTATAGTAGAAACTGCGATTTAAAGGAGCAAGCTATTTAATTTCTAAAGCCAGAATGTCTTGTGAGCCACTAAGATGCTGCTCTTTGCTAGTCTGCTGGATTTAAAAGCTAGAGGGACAAGGAAGGACTCAATGGGGAAGGATCACCAGGAAATGAGGGTGATACAGAAGAGATCAATAAAACTGAAATAAACAAATAAATAAAACCGATGGGAAAACGAGAAAACATTTTGAGACAGCATCTAGTTCTTCCTAAAAGTGCATGGAAAAAGTTCATCCTTTCTGCAATTTAATTCCATCAAAACATTTTTGAGAAGGGACTGAGATCTGTCAGTTACTGGAATATGGTCCCAACATGGCTCAGTTTAGCAGGGATAAGCAAGGACCTACTGCTATCTGATAACTTACTCCTGAGAAGAAATCTCTTTATCTCAGACTCAGGCAGAGACTTTTTGGCCATTTTTCCTACAAGGTAGGTACCTACAGAGGGCAGTGAGGTGGCGACATAGTGCAGAGAGGGCCAGGCTTGGAGTCAGGAAGACTCATGTTTGTGAGTTCAAATCTGACCTCGGACATTTACTAGCTGTGTGACCTTGGGCAAGTCATTTAACCCTCTTTGCCTCAGTTTCCTAATCTATAAAATGAGCTAGAGAAAGAAATGGCAAACCACTCCAGTGTCTTTACCAAGAAAACCCCAAATGGGGTCATAAAGAGTTGGACATGACTCAAATGACCAAAGAGCAACAGTGCCTACAACACAGGTGGTACTTAATAAATGTTTACTGACTAATTGACTGGATGTATGCTAAGTCCAGTTCCTTGCAATACCACTGACTGGCTGTGCCACAGTTTCCAAAATGGAATTAGCAATGACTGCCCTCTGAGCATCTCCTTGGGATATTCAGAATTTACATGGCCATAGTTGAGCAGCCCTTGGCTTTCTAGGACAGAGAAACTACCCTTTATTTACATCTAGTTAGCACTGTAGACAGACCTGCAGTCAGGAAGACCTGAGTCAACTCCTGCCTCTGACACTTACTAAGTTCCATGAACCTCAGCAAATTATTTAAATTCTCTGGGTCTCAGTTTTTCCATCTGGAAAATGTGGATGATACCACCTACCTCACAGGATTGTTTTGAAGATCAAATGAGATCAAGTTCATATCTCAAATGAGATAACATGTCAAAGGTTTTGCAAACCCTTATGTATATAAATACTATTTATTATTATCATTTTTCTTATCCTAATACCAGTTAAGGCTCCTATCCTTGTAAACAGGGTCACAAAGATCCATTCCCTCCCACACCCCAAATAGTATTTTAATAAGGTATCTGACTCAAGAAGACTTTGGATGAAGCCTGCTAACTACCTCTTGACAGAAAGGTGGTGGACTTCAGGTGCAGAATGAGACATACAAATTTGGGGGCATGGCCAACGTGGGAACTAGTTTTGCTTGCCTGTACCTATTAATTACATAGGTTTTCTCCCCCCCCTCCTCCTAACCTGGGGAAGTAGGAGAAAGAGGGAGTAATAGCTTTTTAATTGCTTTTAAAGAATTAACATTTCATTTAAAATCAAGGGCTGGCTAGTTGAGAAGCTACAGCTCTGTCTTGCCCTGACACTTCAGAAGGCCAACCTGTCTCAGCTTCAGAGAGAAATAACAGACCTGGGAGTCTTAGTGCCATTTATCCAGCTGGGGCACATGAAGAGTGAATTAATCCCAGAGTTAAGTAATGGTGCCAGATGCCTTGGGCTCATCTCACTGTTATTGTGTGTTGCAGTCAGGCTTTTTTTTAAAGAGCTGCCTGGGGTATAACGATCAATCTTGCCTTGCTTTTACTTTGTCAGGCACAGGAAACAGGGTAAAACTTGGAATCACACCACCTAGGAGAAGCCTATGACTTGAATTCAAATCCTGACTGCCTTTTAACACCTCTGTCATGCTGCCCAAGTCCCAATCTCTCTGGACCTCGGTTTTCTAATTTGAGAAATGGGCATCTTGGGCTACATGATGTCTAAGATGCCTTCCAGCATAGAATCCTATGATCTTCTCGCAAAGGACACCTACTCTTTCATGCTCTTTTTAAAAAAAATTCCTCATTACCCGTCCACTGTAACCCCTAGTATCTTTCTCAAGGCATCTTTGGTCCCTAACAACTGCTTAATAGAAGGAAGAAGAATTTTTTTTTTTGCATATTCATTCAGATAAAAGATTCCACAATATGATTAGCTTCTTGGGAGCTAAACCCTATTTAAATAAACAATATAGAGACTGAGAGACGGCTTGGCACCATCATCATCATCTCTAAAAGTTATATATTGCTTTGAAGTTTCCAAAGCACTTTAAAAATATTGTTTCATTTGATCCTCACAAGAACCCTATGAGATGAGTGTTTGGTTTATACCCATTTTACAATGAAGAAACTGAGGCAGACAGTGGTTAAGTGTCTTGCTTAGGGTCACATGGCTGGTAAATGTCAGAGGTAGGATTTGATATCACATCCTAGGGAACTCAACTTTCAGAATTCTCTAAGCACGAGAGAGAGAAAGAGAGAGAGAGAGAGAGAGAGAGAGAGAGAGAGAGAGAGAGAGAGAGAGAGAGAGAGAGAGAAAGCTGAAAATGTCCTATAGAGCTGAATTTCAAGAAAGCTTTTCTTTGGTGGCTTGATTTCTCGTTTCTCATCAATCTGTTCCCGGAGTGGTAAGTGGGTGTACATGCAACTTCTGGCAGCTATATGAAGCTATGGACAGTTCTATCACTGTACTGAATTTAGGCTGAAAGGTCTTGTTCCCTTTGAGAAACAAGAGAACTGTGAGCTTCAGGAAAGGTGGACATTCAGGTATAGTACACTGGGTTGAATTAAACCATTTTTCTCCCCCGGTGTATTATACCTTTCCACTCCTCAATAAAGGATTCATTTCAGGACTGATTTTCTAGGTAATTATAGACGTTTTATGGAGAGCTTGGCAAAGCATAATTTCAGCCAAACTGTACCTCTGTGTTTCTTCTAAATTTTGCCCCTGGTTTGTAGAAGATAAAAATTAAATAGCATCTTAAGGATATGCTTTAAAAACAGAGCCAGGGTAAGAATACCATGGAGTGGCATGTTCTAAGTTGCATTCCCTCCCCCCTACCCCATTAAGAGTTTTCAGGTAGAGAGCCTCATTTCATTTTTTTAATGGAGCTCAATTAGGAAAATGACTTAATTTGAAAATGTATTCTGTGTTTAAGATCTTGTTAGAGAATCTGGTTTTCTAAAGTCATGATGCTATCTGTAGGGAGTCAGGAAGGTTCAACACCCACCATTGAAAGGCTATGAATATGCTAATTAGTTAGGACATGCAATCCATTCCTGGGTCAGTGTTAAGAATCTTACACAAATAGAGGTCATATTTATACAACTCTCCAATAAAGGTCACTATTTGCTATTTCAGGAGTCTGTAAAGCCTCCCAGGAGGCATGGGCCCTAGAGTATATACATTCACTGTCCAAACTCATCAGAAATAGCAGATCTCACCTCATTTCATTTCCTCCCTAAACTCCCTTGCACTTATTTTGTATGTATTCTATATATAACAGTCTATGTACAGAGAGTGTTTGCTTCCTGAGGGTAGGGGCTATTTCATTTTTTTTTCTTTTACTCTGCCATCTTGGCTCTGCCCCCATATTTTTTCTTTATATCTTCTATGGCTAGCATAGATACTGCCCCTCTGTAACTTTTCTAGGATAAAGAATCAGTCTACTGGATCACAGCCAATGGCCTGGTGGACCAGTTTGAAGAGGGAACACAGTGTCTGCTGGATATAAAATGAGAAGCTCTGGATTCTGATTCCCACCTTTGACACTTACTCTCTGTGTTAGCTTGTGGGCCTCAGTTTCCTCATCTGTAAAAATAAGGGGAAGGGAGTAGATGGCATCTGAGTCCTCCTCCAGGTCTATATCAGAGAGCCTATGTTGGTACCGAGGCATTAGGGATTAAGTTTCTTTATCTGTTTAGTAATTAGCCATAGTGAAGTCACGGGAGCTAGGGTGATGTAGGGGAAATAGAAAAGGGGGAAGGGTCAGTGGGCTTGAGGGCTTCATGGATAGAGAACTCAGGGGAATCAGGAAGTTCTTGCTCAAGGGTCTGAGGCACAACAGCCCACAGCCCTGTCTACTCTACTAAATACCTTCTGAATCCCTATAAATGCGATATAAATGGGAGTTGCTACCACCATCATCGTCACTGTCATCATCATCATCATCAATTACTATTATTGTTAGCTATGCTTTGGTAGCAGCTGCTTTGTTTCCCTGTGCCTTACTTTACCCATCTGTGAGACAAGGGAGCTGTAATCTTTGATCTCTAAGATTCCACCTAGTTCTAAAGTTCTATGCTCTGGAAAGAAGGAATCTCTCAGATCAACCAGTATCAATAATAGCAACATTTCTAGTAATGTGCTAGGAACAGAAAGACCCCAATTAGAGGCAGATTTCTGTTCCTCAGTGGTCAAATGCAGTGGGACATATTCTGTGGGGGAGAGGGTCACTGGCCTCATTTGGAACAGCTTTGTGGATCTTCCCAAGCCATCAGGATGCACGTTGCTCGCTATGCTGCTAAGGAACACTAATGGCTACATGTACACTGAGTATACAGTGGAGCATAGCAGAGAGAAAGGGTGGATGTGAGTCAGAAGAGACCTGGTCCTGACTTCAGTGGTTTGACCATGACAAGCCATTGCTGAATCTTAAGTTTCCATACCTGTAAAATGGGAAAAATAAGACTCATAATATCGACCTCACTTTATTACAAGGATCAAAGAAATTAATTTAAATTTACTCATGTATGTAAAATTCTCTGCAAACCCTCTTAAAGTACCATGGGAATGTTAGCTATCATTAGGAGTATGACTTTTTTGGATAGCACTTGTGATTTCATTCTAGGAAACTCTCTGCGACATCACTCCTTCTATCAACGAATTCAGTACATTTTCAAAGATCAAAATGTGACAGTCCTGTAACCTCTGGTCTTAGAGAATTATTTGGAGCTCTAAGGGATCCCCTGGCTTATCAGGGTCACACAGCCAGGATGCAGCAGAGTAAGGACCTGACTCCATGGGGAGATAGCCATCCATTACTATGAATACCGCTGTGCCTCACTGGTGGAATCATTACCGTTTATTAACTAATTAACATTATATTAATTAATTAATATTACAGTTACTTTGCCATTGTTATTATTTACTCCCCAATCTCTGGGAGAATAGACAGATGGGGAGGCAGTAATAAGGAAGAGGTTCAAGGGAAAAATCAGCTTATCAGTATTTCACTGAGTTCCTTACAGAAGGAAATAGCTTTAATATGATCTGAAAATATTGGCTATGAAAACTAAGTGACTATAGACAGCACTTAGGAACCTAAATGATTAAAAAGAATTGGTATGGCACAAATGCGGCAAATCGATACATTTTAAAGCAAAATTATGAATTGACTTGTCATTTCTAGGCCACATTATTTCCCGTTCACTTGCATGCTGAGGTCTCAGTCTACAAAAGATCTTAATGCTACATTCAAAGGGGAAAAAAATGAAAAAAAAATACTGTGAAAATTAATAATTAGGCACATACGTCACCAAAGACTGAATGGGAAATAAACATGAGCTGTCTGACCTCAACAAGGAAGAGATCTCTACCTTCCTTACCTTACCTGAATCCAGACTTTACCACTTCCTAAATGTGTGGCCATGGACCAGTCACTTCATCTTGTTAGTCTTCAGATGTTATTGTTGAGTCATTCCGGCCATGTCTGACTCTTTGTGACTTCATTTGGGCTTTTCTTGGCAGAGATTCTGCAGTGGTTTGCCATTTCCTTCTCTAGTTCATTTTACAGATAAGGAAACTGAGGCAAAGAGGGTGAAATGACTTGCCCAGGGTCACACAGGTATTACGTGTCTGAGGCTGGATTTGAACTCAGGTCTTTTTGATTACAGAGCCAGGGCCCTATCTACTATGTCACATGGCTGCCCCAGTTTTCAGATGCCTCATCTATAAAACATGCTATAATAATACACTTTTGACCTCACACAGAGTCAAAGCTTTATAGACTTTAAAGGACTATATAAATTCAAGTTAAAGTTAATTACTCTGGGTGTCTCATCTTTTTTAGGATCTAATAGCAACAATACTAGCTTGCATTCATATGGTACATAAAGGCTGACAAAGAATTTTATATGCATTAGCTCATTTTTGTCTTAAAAAAAAGGTGGGGGCAGCTAGGTGGTGCAGTGAATAGAGCACTGGCCCTGGAATCCGGAGGACCTGAGTTCAAATCCAGCCTCAGAGACTTAACACTTACTAGTCATGTGGCCTTGGGCAAGTCACTTAACCCCAATTGCCCTGCCTTCCCCCTCCAAAAAAAAAACCTTAAAAAAAAAAGGTGCTTCACAGGGGGCCCTTGTAATTGATGAGGAAGAAAAGGGGGGAAAATTGACTAGGCAAGAAAATATATATTTGGTTCTTGGAAATGAACAAAATTCTTGGAAAAGCCAGACAAACCTGCAAAATGTCTCTTCTCTAGGTTCTAAAGATAACAGAAAATAGAAGTGATTGGGGTTCAACAGCTCTCAAACTTTCCACATATTCCATATGCCACTGGAACTTCTGTTGAACCTTGACCCTGAACCCTTCCCACCTTTACACCCCACTGGGCCCTCTACTGAATGTCTACCTTCTAGAGGATTGAGAGTCAACGAAAAAAAGTCTAGTTAAAAAAATAATAACTTGCTAGTGTCATCCATCATCTTTTAAGCAACTCAGAGAACTGGGGGGTAGAGAGGCGGGATGCGGACAAAGAGGGGAGAGAAATCATGATTAGCTAATAAGAATGGTTTTGGATTATTTGGGGATTTCCATTTTCCATCCTTCTCTAATCCTTGATTGAGCACAGAAGAGTAAGAGAATTAGAATTAATAAAAAATAAATTTCTGATCCAGGTGACTGATTCAGGTGAAAGGAAACCATGAAAAGCCCTGAAATTGACATCGTTTTATTTCTGCCAGTCATTAAAAAAAAAAAAAATCAAGGCTTTCACTCAAATCACCTCAGTGTAGATCACATTAAATGTACTTATGACACTACCACTGGACTGGGTGAGTACGCAAACCACAAATTCAATACTTAAAGCTGAATCCAGCAGGTAAAATTCCTTATTAAGAAAAAACTACAGTAAGTGTCTGGGTGGGAAAAACCAGATCAAAGAGGCAGGCTTTTCTGATCCCATAAAAACCTCTAAATTGTTGAAAATATGATGGAAAAAGCCCATACAAAGGGAATGCTGCCACCATGCTCTCAAACCAACAGTAGTTTCTGAGCCATAATGCATGGTCACTGGGACGAAGTCAGATTCACAAATCTGAGGCAATGACCAGTGTGGCACATGGTTGGTTCAGATTCTGGACTTGGAGGAAGGAAAATCTAGCTCTGGGACCATGATTAAGTCACTTAGATTCTTTTGGGAATAATTTGCTTCATCTGTAAAATGTCAGGGTTTGTGCTAGACAAACCTCAAGTTCCTTCCAGCTCAAGATCTATGATCCTTATAAATAGTTCTGACATGATCCTAGGACATTCAATCATGTGGTCTCTATAGCTGTGACTGGTCTCAAGTTGTCCTTTCACTGGCCTCCAGATATCCTGACAGCTAGTATCTCAATGTCCATGGACTACCCCATCCAAAACAAAACAAAACAAAAACCCAAGCCCCAAACCTCAAAACCAAATTCTTTTCTTTTTTCCAAAATACTTTATCATTAAACACGTAAGTAAAAAAATAGGGCACAAGGGCGTGACATTGAAATAGATGTTCTCCTACAAAGTGCTCCCCCTCATCACAGATGACAAGGGGAGTTTTATGTGCTGTCCAGGGCAACTGCTTATTTCCCTAGGAGGGAGCATTGTAAGACAGCTGCCAGGGTAGATGAGGGGAAAGTGACAGGGTGACAACAGCCATCTCAGACCTGACACAGACAATGGCCGAAGAAGGACCCATTCTTGAGGGTCTCTCTCTTCTCTAGATCAACAAGAGCAACATTTCCAGGTTGTGGTGACTAAGAGCCAGCCAAGTGAGACAAAGCAGTGAAGGCGACTTTTTCCAGCTATCAGCTTGTTAACGACATCACTTTCACAAAAGGAAATTGTCATAGGAAATTAACCGGCCTCAGTGAGCCCAGAGCAGAGCCCCAGTTCTCCATCAGTTGGACCTCTTCTGAGTACTGAGTAAGCATCACCAGAGGACTTTCCGTGGAGCAGAAACATGTAAATGAACTTCCATGAATCACTTAAACTAGGCAGAGGCTGAGCCAGCTGCAAAATTATTAAGAAGAGTCTATTCTTCTTGGTATCTCTGAATCCCTCCCAATCTGAATGTGCTCATGACCAATGCTGCATCATAAATATAGGATCCCAGGTATCACGATAGGTTATTTGGCCAGAGAAAAAAAAAGTAGGTGGGGGCTCGGACAGCCTAGGCTCTTCCCACGTATTTTCTCAGACCCGTTTCTATTTTACTGGAGGCCAAATTAGTTTCTGCCTGTGACAGGGATCACACACACACACACACACACACACACACACACACACACACACACACACGGACATTTCTGTGATCTGAGCGTGAAGTCAGAGTAGCACTTCTGGGACTCCACATTAATGCAAGCTGACAGTGGTAGCAGCCCAAAGTCACGTGCCTTCAATCAGCACTGCTCACAGCCACTGGAATTACATTAATTATTACAGGGATTTTTCTTTTTCTTTTCCTTAAGTGGGAACAAAAACTTACAGGGAAGCTTAAGAAAGCAGGAGGCTCCCTCTAATGTGACTAAGGAATCTCCCTTCCCTCTTTTTGGCTCTCCTGGCCACCACCCCTCCCCAAGGAGCTCTTTTAGACAGGTGGAACAGTATAAGTTACAAATGCCTGAGCTGGCAACAGACCCTTTGCAAAGTTTTAGAGGGTCTTAGAAGCTAGGGCAATTCTTAATGTGCCCACCTAAGCTTTCTAGGTTGTAGGCTCACATTACCCTTGTTTTAATAAAATAGGAAGCCTTGTTGCCCCTGATCAATTTCCATAAGCAACAGAATTTCCAATTTTGAGTTTTAAAGCAGTCCCTAAATGTGTTTCCACAGGAGCCAGGCTTTTCCGACCAAGCTCTCCATTCTAACCTCTAAGCTATTAAGCTAACTTATCAACTACGTAATGCTCCTAAAGGGAATCCAGATTACAAGGGACAGCAAAATATTGATTTCATGTGTGTGTGTGTGTGTGTGTGTGTGTGTGTGTGTGTGTGTGAGAGAGAGAGAGAGAGACAGAGACAGAGACAGACAGAGACAGAGACAGAGAGACAGAAAGAAAGACAGAGAGAGAGACGGAGAGAGAGAGAGAGACAGAGAGACAGAGAGACAGAGAGATGGAGAGAGAGAGAGAAGAGAGTTTAAAGAATCATACACCTGCAATATAGTCCTGCCGAAATCTTTCAGAGACAACAAAGGCTACCCTCCCCAGCAAGGAAACATCTTACTCTCATTGCTCAGATAGCCCATGCTTTATATGGACACGTAAATCCAGGCACCAGCAGTGGGTTTCTTTCTTAAACATGCATGCTTTATATTTTGTAAATAATTCATCACCTGGCACACAGAAAAAGCAAGGGGAGGGGGTATAGGAATATTAGAGGGTAGGAAGACCCGGTAGGGTGGAATGCTATTGAGAACGAAGGTGGAGCCTTTTTCAAAGGAAACAATGACATTTATTTCAAGTTAAAACAGCTAAGAAAGTCGCCTACTGAAGCAGTTGTGGATTTTTTTCTTTAAGTGCCTTTTAAAAAATGTTCAAACATGCTTTAACCAGGGCTGCCGAAGGCTGCCCCCAAGTCATTCTGCAGTTTTAGACAATCCTTGCTGCACCAAACAGACACCCAGAACTTAATGATTCCAACATTAGCCCTTGGATCCCCCACCCACCCACCACAAAGCATGGTTCAGAAAATTAAGCCCCCAAACCAAGCCATCCATAGCCCTCCTCCTCTCAACCACCACCACCCAGAAAAACCCCAGAGTAGATGAGAAGTCCTTACCGACTTTGGGCTCCTCTTTGGGACTGGCAGTCCTGAAAAAATGGCAACAAGGGAAAAAAATAATCATTAGCATGTAAATGTTACCTTTTCCTTAAAGAAAAATCCCCAGGTGTATCAATGTAAAACAGCCATCTGCAGAGTTATGTCAGATTCCTCTCTGGCATTGGAGTTACCAGTCTGTTCATATCGAATCAAAGCGGAGAGAGAGAGGGAGAGAGAGGCAGGGAGATCTGTCTGCATTAGCTATGCTGACTTGTGCTGCAGCAGCCTGGAGGCTGGGGAAAGAAATTCACAGACCTCAGCGGCCTGGGAAATTGAACACTTGGACAGAATCTCAAATGCTCCCCTGGATTAAGAGAGACTTAACTTACAATTAAGCCCCGGATATTTCCTTTTGACGCGATCTGCTTGTCAATTCTATCACACCAATCAGAACAGCAGGAGGAAAACATGTTTGTTTTTTAAAAAGAATCACACACTAAAAATGGACCCTCTTAAAATGCATTTATCTTTGGGGATCGCACACGCACGTCTGCCTTGGATGAGCAGCGGAGCCTGAGCACCCAAACGAAGACAGATAATGTTTCACTAGCACAAAAAGATCATTTATGAACACAAACCTAAGTTTGTTCAAAGTCTATGCTGGGGATCCAAACCTTCTTGAGATAGAAGCACACGCCTTACTGCCTGTCACTCACCCAACCCATTTCAGATGTCTCTGCTTAGGAAGAACTCTGGCTAAAAGTAGCTCTTGAGGGAGAAATGGGCAGCTTGGGAGCAAGAGAGGGAATCTTCTCAGACACTGCCCTGCCTTGACAAGAAAGAAATCATTAACATGGAGAAATGTAAAGAAAGGTAGGAAAGGACATCGACTTGGTCCTGGAAAATGTGTCTGGCCGCATCAGGCTGACTTGGTGGACGTATTTGATCTAAAGGGGATGATACTCCTTATAGGAAGGAGTAACATCAATCAGTCAGCACACCTATGTGCCCCACGATGCTTAATGTCAAAGAGATACAAACTTAGAAGAGCTGACATTACTTGCAGTTAGAGAAATCCTTGGAAGAAAGAAACAATGAATTAAGGAAAGAAAAGGCATTTAATAAGCTGACACTGTGCTAAGCACAGAAGACAGAAATACAAAAAAAAGAGAGGTCTCACCGTCAAAATGGCGACATTACATTTAAATAAATTATATTCACATAGAGGGCAATGGTGCTCTTTTGATGCACAGGTATAGCAATTGGGTTGATAAAGGAAATGATAAAAATGCAGCTAAGTGATACAGTGGAGAAAGTGCTGGAAGATCTGGATTTGAATCCTGCCTTACCAGCTGTATGACCATGGACTCTGCCTCAGTTTCCTCAGCTTTAAATTGGGGACAGTTATAGCTCCAAACTCTTAGGGTTGTTGCAAGGATCAAATTACATAATATTGGTAAAGTGCTTAGCATGGTGGTTGGCACACAGGTAGGCACTTAACAAATGCCAATTTACTTCCTTCATTTTTAGCACTTGAAAAGCAATGACTTGCACATGGCGGCCTTTCTGAGCTGGAATATGAAAGCTCAATGCAGATGATATCTATGGAACACACAGGACACATTTAAAACATCTGAATAATTTTCTTTGGAAACTTCAACTTTCTTTTTTAGAAAATGATTCATGGGCCCCCTTATGCAGCATGATGAGTCCAAGTGTTCTGCAAGTGACTTGCTAAACTGTGAACTAGACTAACTTTAACACAAGTGCCACACACAGAAACTGGAGTGGGAACACGAGGAGAAAGGCATTTTAGATGACCATTTTCAATGACATCTGCTCTAAACTCAGCATGCCAGCAATGACACCCCCAGAAACTCCTCCCTTCTGAAAGGCTATGCAGGCATAGCTCGTGCATTTTGGATCATCCAAAACTTGGCTGTGTAAACTGGGGGAGGTAGCCTGCCATAGAAGAAAGCTTAGTGACTCTGGAATCCAAAGACCTAGGTTCAAATCCCTCCTTTGATGCTTAGTGCTTGTGAGACCTTGGGAAAGTAATTTCAGTTTCCTCCTGATTAAAGGGATGGGGTTGGAGTAAATGCTTTCAGTTCCTTCCAACATTTCCTCTTAGGACCTGATTCTCAGTCCCCTTCCCATGCTGGTTGCTTTCCTCTGGATCACAGTTGAGAGTTGGAAGGGAGCTTGGTACTTATTGATTACGGATACAGACCTCAGTGCCTATCACACATGAAAAACATGACTGGCTCTCCCCTGTAGATTTTAAGGTATTATAAATTTTAGCTTTGGCCCAGACTTATGATATCATTGGTGTATGGAAATTTTGGCACGGAAATTCCCTCCACCAATGCAGCTGGGCACTCAAAGGATTATTGGATCATTTATTTAGAGGCCACAGGGTTCTATCACCTAATTTTTGTTGTTGTTGAGTCATTTTCAGTTATGTCCAAGTCTCTATGACCCCATTTGAGGTTTTCTTGGCCAAGTTTGTCATGGTTTGCCATTTCCTTCTCTTACTCATAAGGCCAGATTTGAACACACAAAGATGAGTCTTCCTGATTTCAGCCCTGGCTCTTCATCCACTGTGCCATTTAGCTGTCCCTAATTTTACAGTGAAAGAAACTGAGGCAGAGGTTAAGTGACTCACCCAGGGTCACAGAGTTGGTGAGTATCTGAGATATCTGAACTCAGACTACATAAAAATTAGAAATGCTAAAAAAGAAAGACACTTCTTGGGCTTCCCCTGCTTTGGCTATCTTGCAGCACAGCTTTGAACAACAATTGACAGGTTGTGCTATAGTGGGGATTTCTCCCAAGAATAGGTTGGATTTGTTGGCTGTTGAGGTCCTTTCCTATTCTGAAATTCTGTGATGATATTCTTAGTTACCTGGGACATGGAAATATTGAGTGACCCTCAAGGTTTCCCAGGGAGTATGGGCCATAAGCAGGCTTCCACCCAAGTCCTACGGAAACCAAGACTTGTCCTCTACTGTACCATACGTCCCCTTTCTATTTTTTCAGTAGCTACATTATTAGTACTTTTATTGGAATATGCAACCTCTATTTTCGGAGTAAGACCATTTTGTATGACTCACGATACTGATTACAATCCAGGTAGAAGGGAATAAATAGAAGCTGTTTTGAAGGGCTTAGTTGGTTCATTCAGAGGGAAACATGGAAGAGACAGATCCAATGTTTCCATTGGCTTTTTAGAACCTAAAGGGAAATGTCACTTCAAAGATGTCTCAAAGTACTTCAAAAGAGAGGCATGTGTTCAAAGAACAGTCAATTATTTATCCTCAAAAGAAAAGAGATTTCATCAGTTTGTTCTGCTGAGGACACTCACTATTCTTTTCACATCTTAGTAGACTTTTTCCCTGAGAAGGTGTGGCTGAAAAATACCTCAGTGGGAGGAAGCACCACTTTCTGGTGATTCACCAGAGTTGGAAGGTTGATACTGGCCTGATGCCAGGCCTCTGGTATAGATCTTTGTCATGTAGTAGTGCTTGGCAGAGTGTGCCCACCATTAGCATGAGACCTCAGGATGACCTGAGCAGAGTAGACAGGGTAGTTTGGTCAAAGGGCTCTACTTTGGAGTTAGGTGATATGGATTCAAATTCTAGCCTTGCCAATGACTACCTGGGGTGATCTTGTGCACACTGATTAAGCTTCAGTTTCCTCATCTGTAAGAGGAAAGAATTGAACAACTGGTCTCTAAGGTCTTTTCCACCTCTAAGTTTGTCAACCAACAATCCTTTAGAAAGTGATCACTATGTGTCAGGTGCTAGGTATATACAAAGACCAAAATGAAGCATGGATTGCCCTCAAGAAGATCATATCACCATCACCATCACCATCACCACCATCAAGACCACCTCCACCACCACCATCACCATCACCACCACCATTATCACCACCATCACCACCAGTGCCACCACCACCTCCATCACCACCATCACCATCACCACCACCATCATCATCACCACCATCACCACCAGTGCCACCACCACCGTTATCATCATCATCATCATCATCATCATTATTGTCATCATCATTAACACAATAACAATGAATAATAACGAGCATTTTTATAGCATTTCAGGGTTTGTACAACATTTTACAAATATTATCTCATTTGATGCTCACAACAACCCTGGGAGAAACATGCTATTATTATCTTCAGTTTAGGGATGAGGAAAGTGAAGTAGATAAAGTTTAAGTAGCTCGCCCAGGGTCACACACACACACACACACACACACACACACACACACACACACACACACACACAAAGTGCCTGAGGCTGGATTTGAACTCAAGACTCCAAGTGTAATGCTCTACTGTGCCACCTAGCTACTTCTATCACCTATGACCCCTATACCACAATGAGACAATGGAATAAGGTTTTTGAGGAAAGGGTACAGAAAAGACTGAATCCTGCACTTCTAAAACGTTTCCTTTGGAAATGGTCAATTATATGCCTACGGTTAAAATTTAATTAATGAAATTAAAGGGTAAAATTTTCCCTTTATAGATAATGTAATAAACTATTTTTTAATGTCAAAGAGGAAGATAAATGATTGGTTTTTCAATAATATAATGGAATAATAATCTTTCAGATGCTGTCCTTCTCTTCCCCCTCCCCCAGCTATGGACATTTGTTTGTGACCTAGGCCCACTCCTGAAAGTGGACTTGCAAGATGCCAGGCAGATTTTTGGGTCTTTTGATTGTCTTCATTGCCCTCTGTAGTACAGAGCCACAGTGCGGTCTTTCTATGTAGGAAAGGGAAAATTTGTAAGAAGCTATCTTTCCCAGGTGGGAAAGTGATGGAGGCCAAGCAGAGGAACAAAGACCTCCTATTCCACTCTCTCTCATACACACAGGACCCTGATCCTCTCTTGGGCTCGTGCTCCTCACACTTACGAGGACAGAGCAATCATGCCCACACACCATATAGTACTAACTGCCAGGACTTAAGGAAAACGCTACAAATAACTCTCAAAGAGCAAACACTGTAATCAATGTCATACACTGCTTGATATAAAAACATCGACTTTCAGACAAAGTCTTCAGGCTCACATCCAACACCCTCCACGGTCTGGCTTCAAAAGCTCTTTCGCCAGGCAAACGGGCCTTCTGTCTCATTAATGCTCTTAACTAACCATGCTACCAGACATTCCTCAGCCCTGCATCTCATCTCCTGCCTTCATGCGTTTGTATGAGATGTCTTCTGTGTTACGTACGCTTCTCTTCATTCCTGCCTCTCAGAATTCTGGTCTTGTGGTGTTACCACCTCTGTGAAGACTTTGGTGATGCAGCTGGTCATTAGGTCATTAGTGTTTCTTTCTCTGTCTCTGTCTCTTTCTGTCTCTCTCCTTCCCTCCCTCTTTCTCTGTCTCTCTCCCAGTCTCTCTCTCTCTCTCTCTCTCTCTTTCTCTCCCCCTTTCTCCCTCTCTCTCTCTCCCCCTTTCTCCCTCTCTCTCTGTGTGTCTCAATTTTTCTCTCCCTCCCTCTTTCTCTGTCTCTGTCTCTCTCTCTCCCTCTCTCTCTCTCGCTCTCTCTCCCTTTCTCCCTCCCTCTCTCTGTGTCTCAATCTCATTCTCTCCCTCTCTCTTTCTCTGTCTCTCTCTCTCCGTGTGCTGAACTATCCATGTATATTTTTATCCCTACCCCATCACACTCTCCCAGGCCTTCAGATCACCTTCCACTTCCTCAACCTGTATCTTAAAAATGCCTCCTTAGCTACATGTAGTTTCTCCCCTCAGTATATATGTTCTTTGAGGACAGGGACAGTTGTTTGCTTTTCTTTGTATATTTGATACTTAGTACAGGTCCTGGCACACAGGAAGAACTTACTAAATGCTTATTGACTGACTGGATTCAATTCCAGTTCATGGTACCTGTGTGACCTCAGGCAAGTGACTTAACCTCTCTGGCCTCACTTTCCTCTTGGGACTTTTCATCTCTAAAGCTGCCCATCCAATGATCCTACAATCTTACATTGTGGAGGTAGCATTTGAACCCAGGTATTCTTGACTAGCCCTCTATTCACTATGCCACACTGGCATTATTATTTGCCCTCTACAATCTGTACTAAGGAAATCCAGGTGGCCCAATGAATAGAGTACTGGGCTGGAATCAGCAAGACCTGAGTTAAAATCAGACGCTAACTATGTGACCCTGGGTAAGTCATTTCACCCTGTTTCCTCATCTGTCAAATGAGTTGGAGAAGGAAATAGCAAACCACTCCATTATCTTTGCCAAGAAAACCTCACATAGGGCCATGAAGAGTGGAACACAACTGAAAAGACTGAACATCATCAACAACAAAACTCAGACCAGATAACTGACCACAAGTTTGCATTATTTATGCTTTCTTAGTTCTAATTATGGTCATTTTACCCACTTCTCTGTTGATTACATCACACAGTGAAGAGAGGATTGACTTTAGAGATATGAGACCTACATTCAAGTCTAAGTTCTGGTACTGAGAGCCTGTGTGACCTTGGGTGAATCACTTAACCTCCCTGATCCTCAGTGTCCTCAAGTGTAAAATGAGGGGACTGGTCGAGATGGCCTCCGAGGTCCCTTTAACCTCTAGATCTTGGCTCCCCTGAGTGGGGTCTCAGTTTCCCTTGTCTGTAAACTGAGGAGGTAGATAACTTCTGAGGTCCCTTCCAGATCCAAGATTGTGATGTTCTGCTCTTGCTCCCCAAGCTGAAGCTGCGAGCAGTCAAATTGACTCTCAGAAGCTCTGACCAAAAAACAAAAGAAAACAAACAAAAAACCTGAATCTGGAAGGCATCAGAGCCCTTGAGCTAAAAGGAGGTGGGTAGCTCTGATCATTATTTGGATTTCCTTCCTGTCCCACTAAAAACAACTGGGATGTAAGTATAGAAAGATTGCCTTAAGATCTAAAACCCTGCTCTAGAACCATCCGACTGGGGGTGTGGTGGAGCTAACAGCGTTCCAGACAAATCTCTAAGACTAGAAAATGCAGGCCAGATGCTAAGCTTCACTAGTTAGTAGGGGAGGAGTTTCCTCTGGCCAGCCCTCTTTCCAAATCCCTCAAACCAAATGCTCCTCTCCTTCTGCCAGAGATAAAGGCAAGGATGTAGCAGTGCCCTTTAATTCAGCAACTGAGAAAAATGGTGCCCAGCCTGGAGTGGCCATGTAATATGGAGGCCAGAGGCCAGGAAATGCATCATGAGCCAGGCCGGAGCTGCCCTAAGAGATGGGCAGCTAACCGTTCTTTTCTTGATTCTCAGGGGTGATGAGAGGAGGATTAGAGAGATTCTCCTTGGTACTGACTAGGAGCTCCCAAGCAGACTATATGAATCCAAGTCAATAATAGCATTTGTGCAATCCCTGGGTCAGTGTCCATGGTGGAGCTCTGCCTAAAGTATGCCTGTTCATATGGTGTGTTTCCCTGGGCATGGACATTATTGATGCAGGAGACCGAGAACAGGGCAACCCCAAGGAATATGGGAGGGATCTATGATTTCTTCAGTATGGGAAAGTCCCTGCTATGGAAACTCCATTCACCAGCACAGATGGTAGCCTGTTGAGACTTAGTAATTCAATACAACTCAATTTGACAAGCATTTATTTAATACCTACTGTGTGTTAGGCACTAGGGAGAAAAAGACAAAACTCACACTCCCTGTCCCCAGGGAGCTTATGTTCTGTTGGGTAGATAAGTACTAGGGAAAAACATAACAAAACAAAAACCACAAAAACAAGGCATTAGACTTTTTCTATTTAGCTCTATAGGGAAGAGGTTAGGGATAAGGACCAAGACATGTGATTTCACTGGTATGAAACTCCCTCTCCCAATAAATATCAGGCATCTTTTCTGTAAGAAAAAGAACTGTTAGGTGCTAAGTGTTAAGAACTCAGCTTCTGTTAGGTGACCTGCCCAAAGTCACATAGCTAATATGTGTTGAAGTCGAGATTTGAATAGAAATTGAAAAGAAAAAAAGAAAGAAAGAAAAAATAGATGTAGAGGAGATGTAAGGAAAACCTTGCTAACAATTAGAGCTATCCAAAAGTTGAAAGCATTGCCTTAAGAAGTGGAGAATTCACCCTTTAAATAAGAACTTAATGGCTGTGTTGCAATGGGAAATTTTTTTGTGTATTGGACTGGATGGCCACCGATGGCCCTTCCAAGTCTGGATTTCTGTAATTCTGTGTGATTTGTTTGAGGCACATGACATCCAACAACAGTTTCAGGGTCACCCAGCTAGTAAATGTCAGAGTCAGGCCTACCTGACTCTAATTACCAGAACTCCACCTGTGACACTACTCTGCCTCTCCTTCCAATGGAATATTACGTGGAAATCTGATTCTTCCTCCTATTCAGAGTGAAAGCTCTAAGTCCAAATGTAATAATGAAATCCGCTCTGTGAGTACTAAGGAGAATGGTACCCTAACCAAACCTCTTGTCCCACCAGCCTTTAAAACAGAGGTGTTAAACATGCAGCCAGTGGGGAGCATGAGGCCCACAACACTCCTGGGAATCGAGAAATATCTGACAAAACAAATAAAAACGCGATGAAACATAGATAACATTACATTTTAAAACTAAGTCAACATACGGCCCCCAAGCATCCTTACTTTCTGCTCAGGGGCCCTAGTTTTTATGTGAGTTTGACAACAGCACTCTCCACAGGACATAAATATGGTTTTGGATTGTGCATGTGTGGCCAAGAAGGGGGCTCAGCAGAGAGGCCTTTGGGTGATGCTCAGAGAACCCAATCTCTGCCCCACTGGAACAGCGGCATTAGAGAGGAAAGATGAGGAAGAGCAAACACACCCACCTGCCAAGGGCTAAGGGTTCCTCGCCCAGAGTTATCTTTTCCAATCAGTGCAGCTCATTAAGTGTCTGCAAATACAGGCCGGCTGACGGGAAGGACCAATCGGGGGAGTCAGAGAAGGTCAGTCCCCTGCTTCTCCTCTACTGTGGGCAGGGTTCCAGGTGCCAAAAGACAGTGTCAATTTTGGAAAGCATAGATTTGAAAAGAAATCAAAATATAACTTGTGTGGGGGGCAGTAGAGGGTGGAGAAAGCACACGAGAGGCTCCATCACAGGACAATATTTACTGGCCCAAATGATGCTGCATGAAAAGTCATGAGCCTGGGAGTAGCTTAGTTTTTTTTTCTTCTTTAGGCTGTCCTGAATAAAAAGCAGTAAGAGATCAACCAGAATACAAACGCAGAGTGAAGGAGGAAAGATACGGTGCCAACTGTAAACTGAGATTTGCCTGGCAACACAAAAATCGATCTTCAGATTAAAAAAAAAATTCAAACCAGCCGCTCTAAACAATTAACTCTAATGGCCATTAACCTTACTTTTTCAAAAGAAAAAAAATCAGCACTACTCCTTATCATCTAGATTTATTTTTCATATTTTTTAAATAATGGAAGCAAGAAAAACGTGAAAAAAAATCAGTCTTCTTCACTAAAGCAGTCGCATATTAAGGAGACTGAAAGGAAGAGAAAGAGAAGTCCCAGCCCGAGAGCCTGAGGAGAGAAAGTGAGGATCTCTTTATGTGGAGGAGGGGAGTTCCCACATGTGTATTTGGGCAAGGTCAAGTTTAAGCCAAAAGATGATTTCCACTAAAGGCATCAGGATTCTGGTCCACCAAGAACCAAACAGATAAACTTCCTGAATGAATAATATGGCCCAGTTTGGATATGTTGAACATGAGAAAGGTTATTTTCTGAACCTTTTTCTTTTTTAAATTGAATGTCCTCATTAACCCTGTGCTATCAGTTTCCCAGGGCAAATGATATTGACTACCAAGGGAAATAATAGAAATCATCACGACAAACTAAGATTTCAGTCATTTTTCGGTGGTGTCTGACCCTTAGTGACCCCATTTGAGGATTTCTTGGTGGAGATACTGGAGTGGTTTGACATTTCCTTCTCCAGTTCATTTTACAGATGAGGAAGCTAAGGCAAACAGGGTAAAGTCACTTGCCCAAGGCCACACAGCTAGTACGTGTCTGAGGCCAGAGTTAAACTCAGGAAAAGGAATCTTTCCAGTGGCAGGACTGGCCTCTACCCACTGCACCATCTACCTGCCGGACAAACTAAAATATGTGACTTTAAATTGGGCTAATAACACTGATACTAATTGGCCTGATGATGGCAGACACTGGTTTATAGATGTCTCTGTATTCCTGCTGCCTGGCACGTAGCTCAAATGAGATACCAGTGCTTGGCAAACCTTAAGGCACTACACAAATGTAAGTAAGTAATGCCCATAAATGCTTGCTGAATTGAATCTCTATTTTTTTAGGTAAGGAAACTGAGGTCCAGTGAATTGCTAGTGGTCATACAGCAAGTGAACGTTGGAGGCAGAAACAAAAATGAACCCCCCCGGCTTCATGTTTAGCAAACGGAAAAGTCCAGGAGGGCAACAATCTTTCGTTTAGCACAAGCCACATGCCAGGCCCTCTAACATATGCTGGGGGTACAAGTGTAAGTCAAAAGAGAGACAGTCTTTGCCTTTAAGGAGCTTACATCCTGATGAGGAAAAATAGGCAAAAGAAGCTGAAAAAAGGTGGGGATGGGGGAAGAGATTCCAGCAGAAGCATGACGCTGAAGTCTGGAAAGTGAGGCAAAATCAAGAGAGGAATGAAGGCCATTGTCTGGGGAAACAACTCTCATGCAGACGGGGGTGAGCCATTGCTACCAGCTGGTAAACAACTGTCACAGACGAGGCCAGCAAGCCATCCAACTGAAGAGACAAGGCACCCAGAGGGAGACGCACGAGGCAGCTTGTGTCAGCAAATCAAACCACCATCATTACCTCATCTACCATCTTCCCTCCTCAATCCTTATGGAGACAGCCTCAGACCCTGAACCTAAGAGTCTCCAGAATAGCAATGCTTCCAGCCCAGTGCCCACAGCCACTGTGAAGATGCAGCCTGGCAACCACTCCTGTGGGTTCTACAGCCACTTACTAAAGACCCAGAAAAGGGAAGTTCTTGTCTCCAAAGTCTTTGGCCCTGTCAAATGGTTCAGCAACAGAAATGGATAGATCTTATCCGTGGAAATGATATCAAAAAAGAGGCATTAACATCTCTGCTACTGCACCCTAAGGATCATGGGACCTTTCCATCAGACTAGCAGCTGAAACTTTCCTAATGAGCCCCTTGAGAGTAGGGGTTGCCTTACTTTTCTATTTGTATCACCAGCACAATGCTTTGTACATAGTAGGTGTTTAACAAATGATTCCTTCCTTCCTTCCCCCCTCCCTCTCTCCTTCTTTCTATCCTTCCCACCTCTTCTCTCCCTCCTTCCTTCTTTCTTTCCTTCCTTCCTTCTTTTCTTCCTTCCCTCCCTCTCTTCCTCTCCTTCCTCCCTCCCTCCCTCCCTTCCTTCTTTCCATCCTTCTTTCCTTCTTTCCTCCACCCCTTCCTTCCTTCCTTCCTTCCTTCCCCAAGCCAGTTCTGGATTTAGTCAGTTTTGTAAAGTCACCAAAGGTGTTTGTGCTACTGATTTCAAAGATAGCTCTCTTGGAGTGATCATTTATCTCTGGGGAACTGGATGGGGACAACCTATTCATCTTGCCCAGAGCTTTGAGTAGCCCTCATATGTTAATGACTTTGCAGCTCTTCTTCCCTGGGCCAGGCCTAGCTCATGACATTAAGGTGAAAGGTTGGGCATACCATGAGCCGTCGCCACTCCAGGGTGCCATCCACTTCTCCCCAGGACATATTTACAAGGCCCTGCGTACCATATAATTGCAGCTGAGTTGTAATGTAGCTATAAAGCCTGAATAAGTGTCTTCTTTAAACATTACTCGATATAACAACTTTCTCATAATATTTGAGAGGCGTTTATTAGAAACACTGGCAGCAGGAACATGCTTTACAACAAACTATTAGGTCCCTTGGATTATTATCTGGTGTAATCAGAGGCAGTGTGCAGTAGTGGGTAGAGGTCTTCTCTCCTTGAAACATCTCTTTCCTGCCAGCCCCCATTTCCCAAAGGTGAGTTCCCCCAGGAGCCTCCAATGAATGAAGACATGAATGGAATGTCTAATTGGAGGAAAAGCAAGAAGGCTATGGCATGGAGGGTGGAATGAGCACTGGATTTGGTTGGACTATGAAGTATATGAAGGTTAGTAATAATGTATAATAAGCCTGGGCTTTGGCCATCAAACAGATGAGTCTGTATTTGATATGCCTCAGACACTTCACTTTGGAAACTGGAAGGGAGATGGACTGGAGAAAGAGTTGTGAGGCAAGGAGACAAATTAAGGGGCTTTTGCACCAGTCCAGTGAGGGGCGATGAGGGTCCGAACTAGGCATGATGGCTGGACTGTAATGTTAACTTGGGGCAGTGGATCTGGTTCTTGGGCATGCAACCTGCATGCATGCATTAGCAGAAAATTATAATCTCAGTTGCCCAGATGTGTTTCCTATTCATGCATTCCCACAGTCACATCACTTAGCGCAGGCTGTAGAAAACAATCTTGTCCTTTATGATCTGACAGGTATTAACCTTTTAGAAAAAGAACTCAAATAGGTCCTCTGACTTTGTAGCAGCAAGTGAAGGCTCAGAAAGGGACTAAAGCCTTCATTTCACATAAAAAAAAAGATTCTTCCTCTCATTCTATCCAGCAAGGAAAAAAGACCAGAAAGATTAAATCAGTCTACCAACAAACATTTAGAAGGCCACAACAAAACAAAACAAGTCTCAGCCTTCCAGAGGTCACCTACTATCGGGATGTAAAACAAGTGAATTGGTCATTCTGCAGAAGACTTTCTAGCTTCAGATCCCCGAGCCCCTGGAAGGCAAGAATCAGGTTTACTTTTCTTTACTCTTGATTTAGTGTGGGCTAAAAGTGTTCCTTTCCTCCAGAGAGCTTTGGCCTAGAGTTCCTGCTTGGCCTCCACACAGATCCATATCTGAGGAAGTTTCTCAGCTCCAAGCTCCAAGCTGGCTTTCAAGCCTGACTTGTTTTCCCATGTCAATGAATAAATGCTGACGCTGTCAACCTTCTGTCTCCTGTTCACAGCTCCTACATGGCCTTCTGGGACACGTGAGTCTTTATTCAGTCCTACTAGTAGCAACCGGGTAATGATTTTGGCTTCCAGGCCAGGAG
Source organism: Pseudochirops cupreus (assembly GCA_028627135.1). NCBI lineage: Eukaryota > Metazoa > Chordata > Mammalia > Diprotodontia > Pseudocheiridae > Pseudochirops > Pseudochirops cupreus. The sequence goes on along the minus strand of CM053583.1, from coordinate 399,966,276 downwards.
GGGAAGGCTTGAGTTCCAATTGCATTATAATATATAGTGGGAATTATATATATATT
>CM053583.1:399865530-399965720 GCA_028627135.1 Pseudochirops cupreus | reverse complement strand
TAAGTGCTCAATAAATGCTTACTGGCTGATCATTATAGCCATGGGATTCTGTGGAGCCCTTGCAGACTTTCCTTAGCAACAAAATGCAGTGTGGGGTGGAGTAGGGGGAAGGCATAACACTGAGCTTCCTGCTCCATGCACCAGGGTGATGACACCCCTCCACTGAGGGTTTGACCCAGGAAAGGGGAGGAATGAATGAATGATTCCTTTCCTCTCCACCCCAGTTCTTGAGTACTTCCTGGTCCCAAGTCAGTTCCTGGGTTTCCCAAGGAACTGCTTGATTTAGCTTGAGCTCCAGCTGCCTTTGGCAGGGATATCCAGAACAAGGTTCAGCTGTGCCCTCTGCTGTTCCTTCCCTTCATAATCACAGGCTGTACTGGCCAGCAGGCCTGCCCAGGCTTTTGGACCACCCAGGTTTAGAAAAGGAAAAACCCACACCCAACCTGACAGGCACAATTAAAAAAAAATGCATCCTTGAGGGGAGATTTGCCAGCCAAAACAACACTTTTATTAAGGCTACTTTATCATTTTGAAAAACTGCAATTCAATCCAGTATTGGGCATTACCCATCAGAACACAAATAGCAACAAAATCCTAAAGAAATGGATTTTTGGATGGTTTTCTATTAAGATCCAGAAATCACTTAAGTGGTTTTTAATGGAGTTTAATCCGAGACAGATATCTACATTTCTGCCCTTTGGCACAGGCTGGCACACAGTTATTTAAAAGGAAGAGAAGTAAGGGAACTCTCCATGCATTCTTTCTTCAATGGCTGTTCTAATTAATCTTACGGCAACAGGGCAGTCAAAGGAGAGTGCTGGACCTGGAGTCACATATACCTAAGATCAATCCTTTTCCCAAGATTTGTTAACTAGGTGACAGCAGCCAAGTCATTTTCCCAGAGTCTCTCTTTCTTTATCTGTGAAATGGGAATGACAGCTGTAGTACTTCCTTTCCTTTTGGTGAGGCTCAAGTATTATAATGCATTTTAAGTTGTTTAAAAATTTCAAAATGTTACATATTGATTCCAGTTAGCTGATAGAAAGATGGCCTCCAACACAGGAAGGCCCAGGTTCAAGTCCCACCTCTACTACATACAGGCTGTGTGTTTGTGGCTTTTTCTACTTCTCTAACAAAGCCCTGCCCCACCCAGGGATGGATCCTGCTGTGGGAAGCTTCCAAATCTGCTATTTGATTTCAGGTCTGACTTTTATATCTTTTGGTCACTCCATCTTCTCTGTCAGCTTGGCCATATAAATCAGTTTTGCCTTAGGAATGACTCTCACCTATCTTAAATTTTAAACCTCGGAGCCCTCGAAGGTCTCTTACAGGCTTCAAGACAGGTACTCACCTGGTTTGGTAGAGGGAATGTCTTTACCTGGGAATTTCCAATACCAATAAAATTATGGGTCTAGTCCTTATCCTCATTTGACTGCATGAGGGAACATAAGGCAGAGAACAGAGAGTTGGTTTTAGAGGGAGAGGACATGGGTTTGAGTTTTGCCTTTTACATCTACTTGCTGCATAATTTTAGGCAAGGAACTTAAACCTTTCAGTGCCCAAGGCAACTAAGACCATAGATTTCAGGGAAGGAGCTGTCCAGCATTGGTAGAAAGTTTCCTTTCCATGGTGAAATCACAGATCCAGTCCTTACCCTATCCCTAACCCTATCCCATATGTGCAGGGTATGAGAAAGCAGCCAAGCACAATGGACAGAGAGCCTGCTTCGAAGACAAGATCCAGATTCAAGTCTTTCCCTTTACACCCATTGGATATATGGCCCTGGCTGACCTCTTGTACTCAAGCTGCAGACAAGGTGCCAGTCTGCACTGGCACAGGGAATTTCCTCACATGGGAGTTCTCCATACCAATGAAATCACTTTAGTAACAGCAGCAGCAGCAACAGCAGCAATGCCCCCAAACCATGACAATCACCCTCTTTCCTGGAAGTAACATTAGCTTTGATCTCACACGTGGAGGAGAAATCCATGGAACCCTCTGAAACATGGGGCACAATTCACAATGAGCCAAAGAACCTCTTGTCCCTGTTTTATATAAAGTAATAAAGAAAGGCAGACCCTGAGATCTCCAACTTGCTTTGGGAAGGAACCATTTCCCCATGAGTCAGGTTCTTCCGAAGAGGGAGGCACAAATACGGGGCATTGAGGAACATTTTCCCTCCCATGCTGATACTAAGTTTCTTGTAATTCCTTGGGTGTATACAGTATCTATTCTGGCCTAAATGATTATAAGGCTTAGAGATGAAAGAAAGCTCTTTTCTTGGGCTTGTTGCAGCTTTCTAATGAAGTTCTGCCTAGGGATGGCTATTACTGTGGGCAGCTACAAAAAAACATTTTGCTCCACTTTTTAATTTTGGGTCTGATTTTGTTTTGTCTGTTAGCTGATCCAAGGCAGCCCAAGTGAATCAGTTTCGCTTCTCTTCACTCCGGACTGAATCTCAATTCAGGCTTAACTCTTAAATGCTGGACCCATTTAGGATGTGCAGATGTAAAGAAAGCCAAGGACGATGAGGCAGTTTAACGGAACCTTTTAATGGAGAACATGATGTAAAATGATAGACTGTCCTGAAGGAGTACATTTAAGACTCCCATTTATAGCGAGATAAAGAAACAGCAGAGAAATTCACAGCTAGCCATGAAATATGTAAGTGCCCAATAAACACTAAATGTAAGGATGGAATTCAACAAGTTTCTCATTACAGAGATCAAATGCTGTGATCCTTCAGCTGTTTCCTGTTGTTCTTCCAGAATAAATAAGATTAAGCAACCCAGATGTAAAGCTGAGTGGCAATGTAGCCGACTGAAAAAAACAAACAAACCAGAAATCATTTTCTAAAAAAGCTCAGTAAGCTTGTGAGCTAAATCATTGGAGTCTGAAGAATCTCTTCAGACTGCCGCTGTCAGTGCCTGCATGGACTGATGATGACAACATTGGCTAGTAGACAGTGATGGACTGGACATCAGGAAACTGGCAAGGCTCTGAAACTGACTGGCTGCTGGGCAATAGTCACGTCACTTAATTTCACTGAGCCTCAGGTTCAAGAAGATAAACTGTGACCAGGACATGGGGGTCCCTGCTGCAGTCTAGGATCTGGGGAAGGATGAGGAGGGTAGATTGCCTGACTTTGGGTGTTCTGAGCTGCCATAAGATTAAAACCGATCAGGTGTCTGCATTAAGTCTGGCACTAATATGGTGAGTTTCTGAGAGGGGAGAGGTGAAACAGCCAAGGTTGGAAAAAACAGTCAGTTAAAGCTTCCATACTGATAAGTGGTCAGACCTGTGAATGCCCAGGTGTATAGGTGGCCACTGTACTTCAGCCAGCCTTCAGCAAGTATATATAGTTATACAAACATATGTATACATGCATATCACAGATATGTATACATGTGTATCGATATGGACAGGGATAGAGTTCCAGATGGAGTTAGAGATGCAATATGTACAGATATTATTTGTATATATGCAGTGTATGTTGTGTACATGTATACACACAGATGCATGTATGTACAATATATGCACACATTGCATGTATGCATGTGTTTTGATAGAGATGGAGATGAAGACAGATGAGATGAAATGTGTGTCTGTGGAAGGTGTTCCCACGCTGGGAGCTCTCACAACATGAAACTGCAGACTCTCTGACACACTGTCACATTGGATTTGATACATCTAGATGTACACTAAAGACCTCCAAGCAAAAAGAAAAGTCCTAAGGAAGATTCAACAAGAAAGTTTAGAGGGATGGCATACAAATAACTTGGCTTCCCATTTAAACCACTTCACAATAGGGCTCCAGTCTATCCTTCCAGATTGCTGTGACAGGACAGCTTCTTCCAAACTCTGTCCCAGTTGAATTGACCTGCTGGCTATTTATTCTCTGTGGGTGGCGCCCCCTCTCCTGCCTCCTTTCCACATCTTAGAATCTCTACCCTCTTTCAGCTCAGTTTATCTACCTCTTTACCCAGAAGGCCTTTCCTCATCACTTTCCAAGGACGTGTTGTAACAGATAGGTAAGGTGGGGTTGGAGCTTCTAACTTCCTGATGCCAAGCCCTGCTCTCTGTCCCCCAGTCATGGTACGTGTAAAAGACTACTATGAGGTCCAGGAGGATGGAGGCAGTTATCCTATGGGAATCCCCTGATGAAGACTCCATCTAGAGTGCTACGGTTCTGGGCACTACATTTTAGAAGGGGCGCTAGGAAGTTAGGCTGTGTGTGTGTGTGTGTGTGTGTGTGTGTGTGTGTGTGTGTGTGTAATATATACACTTATATAATATATATTTGTATGCACTTATATGCATAGCCATACACAGACATACATTATGTATGTAGGATTATATTTAAAGACACATACATCTCCATATATGCAGATACAATATATGCATCCATCTCTGTGTATATATATATACATGCATATGTACATATATACATATGTATATATAGATATAGGTATAGATATATAGATATATAGTGGTGTAGTGGATAAAGCACCTGGCTTGGTTTCAGGATGACCTGAGTTCAAATCTAGCTTCAGATACTTACTTGGCTGTGTGATTCTGGAAAAGACACTTAAGCCTCAGTTTCCACAATTGTAAAATGGGGATAATAATAACCCCTACATCCCAGGGTTGTTATGAGGATCAAATGAGAAAATAATTGTGAAGGACTCAGCATGGGGTCTGGCACCTTGTAGGTGCTATATAAATATAAATGTGAGCTATCATTACATATATAGATGTCTGTCTGTTTCTTTCTCTCTGTCTCTCTCTCCCCCTCTTTACCCATCCAAAGGACTGAATGGATATGGCCAAGAGTGTGTCAGTGATGTTTACTCATTAAGTGTCATTCATTACTGGTATGCTGAATATAGAAGAGGGAGATGAGCACATGAGGGGCCTCCAAACAATGCCACCCAGATCTCAGTAAAGAAACCCAAGGATTTAGGTATTTAGCCTAGAGTTGTGAAGACTTATAGGAAGATGAGAGCTGTCTTCAAGGAACTGAAAGGCTATTGTATATGACAGGAATTCGATTCACTCTCTGGATTCACAAAACAGAACTAGGAACTGTCACGTCCCACTGATTCTACCTCCTCCCCATTCCTCATAGCCATCCCCTTCTCCTCACTCACAGGATGCCAACCTGCTTGCTGCAATGGGCCCTCATTATCTCTCACCTGCACTCCTGAAATGCTTCTAATTGGTCTCCCTAACTCCAATCCACCCATCAATCAAGGAGTATTCATTTAGGCTCTTCCTTCTTTAAGCTGTCTTTACTCAGCTGCCAGATGGATATTCCTAAAGTGCAGATTTGACCATGTCAATCCATGTTTCTGGATGTTCTAACTAGCTCCAGATCAAGCCTGTCTTTCCAGGCTATTGAGAGTAAGAACTCACCTCCATCTCACTCCACACTCTAGCTAACACAGCCTCCACAGGATTCCATCCCTCTACTCCATACATAGCCTCAGATCTCCTCATCTTTGCCTCCTGCCATTCTTAAACCTTCTATATGGCTCAACCCAATGGCTACCTCCTGGAAGAGGCCTTTTCTAATTCCCCCAATCATAATTGATTCCCCCAGTATCAGCTCCTCCAATCACTGTATATTTATCTCCTATGTATCCTGCATTTACTTATCTAGGGCCAAGTTGCTTAAACTCAGAAGAATTTCCACTCATGCTTTGGGTTCAAACCCCACCACTGATGCTTTCCAACATCTATGACTCTAGATTTAACCTCCATGGGCCTCCACTTCCTTATCTGTATAATTGAGGTGGTTGAACTAGATACCATCTCTGAAATCCATTCAAGCCCTAGATCTATGATCCTCTGACATGATGGGGGGCAGACTTTTTTTGGCTTTTGTTTTCTTCTGTATGAGGAAGAACTTCCTAACAATTAAGTTCCTGAAAAATATAAACGATTTCCTTGGGAGGTTGTGAATTCTCTGTTACTAACAAGTTTCAAAAACAGACTGGATCACGGCATATTGAGATATGGCCCAAGGGGCTCATATTTCATTGGGCAAGATGACCTTACAATCCTAAAGGTCTAAAGGTCAGAGCAGACATCCAACACATCGTTACTAAACAGGAAAAGGAAACCTGTTGGGCCCACAGCAACAACAACAACAACAACAACAACAACAAATCAATAAGAGATCTTGCTACCCTAGAAAGCTTTTTCTATAGGGCTAAAAGGATTGGGCTTTGTTGTGGTTGCATCATTTCAGTGCTGTCCAACTCTTCATGACCCCATTTGGGTTTTCTTGGCAGAGATACTGGAGTGGTTTGCCATTTCCTTCTCCAGCCCATTTTACAGATGCAATGGAAGCTAACAGGGTTAAGTGACTTGTTCAAGGTCACACAGCTAAATAGTATCTGTGGTCATATTTGACCCCAGGAAGATTAGTCTCCCTGACTCTAGGCTCAGCATTCTGTACACTATGGCGCCACCCAACAACCTTAGAATCAAAGCCCTAAAATTGGACTGAAGAACATGTATCTGGGAGTAAAGTAAAAGAAGACTGGGAGGTAGGAGGGGGTTAGGTGATGAAAGGCTTTGATTGCCAAACAGAGCAGTTTGCATTTGCTCCCAGAGGCAACAGGGAGCCACTGGAGTTTATTGAGTAGGGGAGTGACATTATTAGAGCTATGCTTTAGGAAAATATCTTTTGTAGCTGGTGGAGAATGTATTGGAGTGGGGAGAGGCTTAAGACAGTCCATTCTACCAGCAGCTATTATAATCCAGGTGTGAGGTGACAAGGGTCTACACCAGAGTGGTGGCAGTGTCTAAGAGGAGGGAACATTTTTGAGACACATTGCAAAAAGGTGAGATAAATAAAAAGCACTCTGTAAACTTTAGATCCCTACGTAAACATTAACTATCATTACTGTTATTATTATACTGTGATCTGATTATGAAAATGACCTGGAGGTCCTTGTCAGACGTTGCTGTCTGCTCTGAACCATCTGGGATGCTTTGAATGCTAAACCCTCAGTGTTGCCATCTCCAGATTAAGGCTAAGGGGTGGACTGAAGTGAGAAGCTTCTCCAGAGTTGAACTCTTTGGCAAATAGCTCACTGCAGTGTAATTATGATGGTTTTGCTTCGTTAGGGAGGAAAAACTACAAAGGAGAGATAATGCTAATGATGTGAGATTAGATACTGCTTTTTCTGTTTGGATCAATTAGGACTAATGAACTAAGTATATTTGGGACTTTTGAAGGTGACTGAAGGAGCATCAATTTGTTCTATGTACCCCCAGTCCTCATCCATTCATTTAGGCATTAGACTCATTTTTACATAGGAAAGGCATTGTTGTAGAGTTACTGTGATGTAGAGTTTTCTTGACAGCAAATGACTCCATTTAACCTTTAGCTACAAGTTTTCAAAGAAATTGGATGATTTGTCCCAACTCATTGCAATTTCAGATTTGGTAACAAACCTTATTAAGTTAAAAACCAGTAAAATTTCATTCATGTATAGCAAGAGGCATTTAATATGGCCCCTGTGCTATTGAATGTTCAGTTCAGGGTCAAAAGGCAAATTAGTGATAGATTGAGAAACACAGCCATTGCCAATTTTTAATCTTTCATCTTCTCTGTTATTCTTTTGTACACAAAGGGTGGGATTTAAACACTAGTTGTGACGAATCCCTTCTTGTACTTTGGTCAATCAATCCTACTAAACGGTAGCCATACCTCAGACAGCTGCAAACTCACCCATGATGTTGTCTGTTGGGTGCAAGATGAGAAATCAGATGAATACACCTCATATCCTATAACTCATCAATATGCAGAAGAGACACAGGATCTGTCCTCAAAATTAATGTCTACAATAGAAGCACTTTCCCTCTATGAGATCCTCCAAGGAAGGGTCGTAGGCTGACAAATATAAAAAAACTGTAACTTGTTCACAGAACTTCATTCAACAAATATTGAATCCTAGTCAACATTCATGTTGGGCTTACCACCTACCAAATGATTTTAAATGTTAACTTTAAACAGACATCCAAATATCCCGATATTCTAATTAGATTAAACAGGATAAAATAATATCATACCTAAAATTATGAACCCTTTACAGTTTGTTATGGGAAAGAATGTATACACTAACCTTTATGAAATCAAACCAAGAGCATTTTATTTCCTTCTGTTTGCTTCGGCAGGATGTTTTTATTATTTTTTTAACTAATTTTTATCATATCCGTTTATTTTTATCTCATTTCATCCTATTTGCTCCAATTAGAATATTGAAATATTTGGATTTTGCTTTTTGTCGACAGTCATTACATTTATGATAAAAAATCATTTTGTACATAGCGCTAAATGAATATTGACTAAGACAATGTTTGTTGAAGGATGTACGTATGTATTTATGTATGTATAGATAGATGGGTGGGTGGGTGGATATATAGATGTATGTATGTGTTTATGTGGATGTAGATAGATGGAGAGATGGTTATGTATGTATGGAGATGGATAAATGTGAATATACACACATATATGTGTGTATAAATGGGTGGATACATATAGATATGGATATAGATAGAGATGGATGGAAATACAGTGTGAGGGAACAAGAATCTATTAAGGGCTCACTATGTGCCAGGGACAGTGTTAAGTTCTGCAGACAGAAATACAAGACAGTTCCTACCTTCAAAGGGGCTTATATTCTAGCTGAGGGGAAAAAAAACATACAGGAAGAAACTAGGAAGGAGATGGAACATTTCCTTTGCCATCTTCTTCCTCTTAGAAGGCTGTTTTTGCTCAACTCACGGTGCAAGGCAGGTCCTTCAAAGTGGTCCACTCCAATTTTGTTATCTTACACATGAGGAAATTGATACCCAGAGAGGTAAGGTGACTTACTTGAGGTCACATAATCCTGAGGGGGTAGATTTGGGTCTACACCACTGATTCCCATGGCAGTTTCAGATACCTTCCTTTCTTAAAAGCAGATCATTCATTTGCCACTTAATACACCATTAGGGAGGTATCATGCCAGATCTGAAATTAGGAAGACCCAGGTTCAAATTCAGACTCTGACATTTACCAGCTGTAGCACCATGGACATGCCACATTTACCCTCTCTGAGCCTCAGTCTCCTCATCTATAAATGGGGATAGTGATACCTCTAGCTCCTACTACATGGGACTCTAGTAAGCCTCAAGCAAGACAATAGATGCAAACTTTCAAGTGGGAAAAGCTCTTCTTATTCAAGTCTTGATACGCTGACTAGTTGTTAAAAACTGTTAGGGTCCACCCATGGGCTGCAATTAGGGGAGTGAAAAGAATCCCAAACAAAGAGAGACAAAGCTCATCAGAGGACCAGCAGGGTGTGGTGGAAAAACTATAGAGCTAAATAGTCAGGAAACTCCCATGGAAATCCTGGCTCTGGCAGGTATGAGCAGAGAAAAGGGCACGAGACTGTCTCAGCCTCAGTGTTTCTCTGTGGAAATGGAGGAAACTTTTGCCATCTCCCTTAAAGGGATTGCAGATCTGGAACTGGAAGGGACCTTGCTCACCATGCATTCCAATGCCCTCATTTTACGGAGAGGGAAGCTGAGGCCCAAGCAAAGTATGGGACTTACCCAAATTTACAGCTAAGCATGAAGTGCCAGGATTTAAACCAAGGTCTTTCGTCTCCAAATCCAACATTCTTTCTTTTATTTCCCACAGCCTTACTGGGAGAAAAGTTTTATAAACTTTGAATTGTTACAGGTAAGTGGAGTTATCTTTGTTTTATTAGACTAGTTACGCCTTTGGAGTAGGGATGGCATCCCATTCATCTGGGTTTCCAGCACTCAGAACCAAAGATGTTAATAAATGAATATTGAATTCCAACATTCAGACATCACACACGTGCACACACATACACATGCATGCTCTCTGGCATAGACCATCTCTCTCTCCCTCTCTCTCACCATCCACCCCCGTTCCCCATCTGTCGCCAGCTCAACCAGTGATTGACCTCTGACATCATGGTCTGGACACCTGTCATTGCAGCACCTGCCTGTGCTGAAAGGCAGAAGCTCCACAGATCCAGGATGCTCAGGGGCCAGCTGGCAGGCAATGGCTCGCAGTCTCCTCACTGGACAGTAGAGGGAGGAGGAGGAAAGCACAAGCAAAGAAGAGACGGAAAGAACAGAGGCAGAGGCAGGGAAATAGATGAGAAGGGGGGGTAGGGAGGGAGAGGAGAGAGAGAGAAGCAGAGAGAAAGTGAGAGCAAGAGGGAAAGGGGAGGGGGAGAGGGAGAGAGAGACAGAGAGAGAGGGAGAGAAGCAAAGAGAGCAAGAAAGAGAGAAGGGACAAGGAAAGAGGGAGGGAGGGACGGAGAGACACACAGAGACAGACAGACAAGGAAGGAGAAAGAGTGAGAGCAAGAAAGACAGAAAGAAGGAGAGAGGGAGGGAAAGGGAGAGAAAGAGGGAGGGAGGAGGGAGAGAAAGAGAGACAGACAGGGAGATGCGAACTTGCTGGATGCACACAGAAAAACTGGTAATAGCCAGAAGGTAGAGTTGGGATCAGTTCCTAAAATTCCCATAAGATAGTGCTGGCAGAAGAAAGGTCCCTAAAAAAGGAGGGTGTGGATGAAGGGTTAAAGACAGAAACTTCAGATATTATGAAAACCAGGACATTTCTCTTTGGCTTGCAATTTCTAGATAAGCTCTCACTCTCTGCAGCCCCTTTCAGGAAATGTCATTGATCAACCAGCAGGTAACAACTAATATGGAGTTCTTTTCTCAGTAGTGAAGGGATATAAAAGACCCCAGCCATATTTCCTATCTTCCTCTGGCAGGGGGAGGAGCAATAACTACTGCATTTCCAAGACTAACCTACTAAGCTGTTCTGTCCTCTGAAATCTGCCAAGTTACATGTCAGCTGTGGGCTTACTTGGGGATGAAAACTTAAGGCCACCGAATGTGTTCAACTCAAAATCGATCGAACCCAGACAAAAGCAAACCCCAAATGAGAGGCAGAAGTATTAGCCAGGCTAGGATAACCATCAGGAGGACTCAAAGTCTGGTTCCCATTCTCTTTTCTGCTCTGTCTGCACTAGGCATTAAACAGACTGGGCTGGGAAAGATCTTAGGAATAACCGACACTGCCGGCTTTGAAACTTCCAATACCTGAGAACTCCTGGGCAATCTGGATTTAATGAGTTTATCAATCTACATGCTTGGCATGATGACAGAAATGGAACTCATTAGCCAAAGGAAGTCGACTGACCATAGACTCTCTTGTTGAAACTAGCTGTCTTTCTGCCTTGATCAGGCTTTCTCATTATACCTGTGCAACATAAGAGGGATAATTAAACGTCAGCTATGATACAAATAACTAATGAATGGCCAGAGCACACATATTTATACTCTTTTCCAGAAAGATTAATAGTATCTGGTGCTAGTCTGCCAACTTCAGATTTGCAAACTTTCTATTCCATGCATAAATCAAACATAAGGCATATGGTATATTGTCAAGACTGTTAATGTTGGAGTGATTTTAAATTAGTTTCTGGGGTAAACACTGTGTCAACCAATGCTTCAACATTCTAGAAATTTCTCCTTTAATTTACTGTCATGCAATCACATGGTGCTAAGGGTTACTTAAAAAAAGTTTTATAATAGAGAGTTAAATTGTGAAACTGAAGTGGGAGACATGGGTGTGGTAGGGTAGAAAAAAGCACTGAATTAGGAGTCAAAGGATCTGGGTTCAAATCCTGAGTCTGCCACTTTATAAACATGATCCTGGAGCAGTTACATGACTTGTCTGAATTTTGGTTTCCACATTTGTAAGATAAACAGATTGGACTGACAACTAGACCAGCTATCTCAAAAATCTAAGACCATGTGTTCTTAGTTTCTGCTTGGCCATGAGCACTTACATAATCTTGTGTAGATGACTTTACCACTATGGATTTGGGTTCATCTTCTGTAAAATGGGGACCTATTAGTCCTCTTCTATGAAATCCATGATGTAAACACTGTCCAAGTCAAATGGTATCTATCCTCCATTACCTGCTCCATTTGCTGATACTGGGAAGTCAAAATACAAGGATTTCTTGCATGTTGGTGGGCATACAGTTAGACTTCTTTTGTTCCATAGTAATTAAACCAATTATAAAAGCTCATCAGAACCTTAAGCAAAAAAGAAAAGAGCAAACGTGTGAGGTAGGACAGTGGGTTTATTCTGTGAAATGAATGCATTGGCAAAAAGAGCCAAGAGCAAGTCAGAGACAGCCTTCATTTGCCCAGAGCCTTTTGAAAGTTTCCAAGTTACCAATTGGATAAGTGGACAACTAAGGAACAGCTAGTGTCATTCAGAGTTAAGTAGGGCACAGCTCTGGACTAGAAGTCCAAGAGCCTGGGTTTATTCCCTAGACCTACCACAGACTGGTCTTGTGCCAAGGTCTTGATGCTCACATCCCATCTCTATGAGGCTTATTTGGTTTTTAAAGGATGACCAAGAAGTGAGAGTGACTCCTCAGACTTTTATTGATAGAAATGACAGCTACTGTTAAGAAGAAATTTCCTTCTGGGGGTTTCCTAGAGGAACAGTCAAGGTCTAGAGAGTACTTTATATTCACACTGACAGTTTGTTCTGGTGTCTAGGTTTCTTGCACAATTCCAAGCATTTCAGCCTCAAAACATGTGACAATGAGAGCCCTCAAATGCCTCAACTGCCACTGAGCCCCTTTATTGCCATGGAACAAATGAAAGGAATAAGAATCTCGTTACCTTCCTCTTTCTGCATCTGTCTGCACCATGTGTTAAAGTTGATCATGGTAGAGGTGTTGGCATGGCTGCTCCCAGGCCTGTGCTGGAAGGCCACCATTTGTGGATGGTCCCAAGTGCCTATTCCAGCCATACTGCATTTTCATGCATGATTATTTTGGCAAGAATTCCCTAGGGCTTCTAGATTTATAAAGGGACATTTTACATTTTAAAGACCCTAAAACTCTCCTGGGCTGCCTTTTTACCTTCTCCTTAAGAAACCAAAGAGAAGGCCTCAATCATTTCATGGGATCATAAGATGACAGATATTGAAGACGTCTCAGACACCATCTAGTCTATACTTGTCATTTTACAGCTGAGGAAACTGAGGATTATGGAGATTGAGTGACTTGCTCAAGGTCACAAAGAGTAAGTACTAGAGGTGGATTTGACCTGAGATCCTCTGACTGTGGAGCCAGCAGCCATAGCTCTTTCCACTGTCCCAAACTGCCTCATCTATTCAAATGTATTTTTGCAGGCGGAGAATGTTTGTGTGTAGATGTACAGTTAAGAGAGAGAGAAGCACATTTTTTAAGAGAACTCTCTTAGCTTAAGAAAAATAAGACACTTTTCTCAATATGAGGATAGTTGAAGGGAATCTATATGTATATATACATATATATGTTTGTGTATACATACATATATGTATGTATAGGAGGGTGTATGTGTGTATAAATATATATATGAGTATGTGCATATGTCTGTACATGTATACACAGAAAGAGGGCACAGGATGAGTTGAATATGAAGGGATGATATCTAAAAAATAAAATTTAAGAGGTGAGAGAGGAATACATTGGGAGAAGGAAAAAGGGAGAGATAGAATAGGCTAAATTACCTCATATAAAAGAGGCAAGGGAAAACTCTTACAATGGAGGGGAAGAACAGGAAGGCGAAAGGGAATGGGTCAATCTTACTCTCATTGAATTTGGTTTAAAGAGGGAATAACATACACACTCAATTGGGTATCTGATCCTACAGGAAAATAGGGGAGGAGTGGATAAGAGGGGGGATGATAGAAGGGAAGGCAGATTGGGGGAGAGGGTAGTTAGAAGCACACATTTTTGAAATGGGACAGGGTCAAAGTAGAAAATAGAATAAATGGTGGGCAGGATAGGATGGAGGGAAATATAGTCAGTCTTTCACAATATATCCATTATGGAAATGTTTTGCATAACTACACATGTACAACCTATGTTGAATTGCTTGTCTTCCCAGTAGTGGTGGGGGTGGAGGGAAGAAGGGAAAGACTCTGGAACTCAAAGTTGCAAAAACAAATGTTAAAAAAAAATCATTTTTTTTTTACATGCAACTGGGAAATAAGACATACAGGCATTGGGGCATAGAAATCCATCTTGCTCTACTAGAAAGTTGGCGGGGGGGGGGGGTGAATGGGGGAGGATATAAGAGAGAACTGATTGGGAGAAAGGGTATTTAGTAGGCTGGCTATTTTGGGGTGGGGGTAGGGGAAAGATGGGGAGAAAAATTTGTAACTCAAAATTGCATGGAAGTGAATGCTGAAAACTAAAAATAAATAAATAATTTGGAAAAAACACAATAATAAAGAGACTATTAAATAGAGTGTGTCATGGTGCATAGTATAGTAGTGAATAAGAACTATCTACAACTCTGAATATAAATAAATATTTGCTGATCACTCTAAAAAACTTAGGACACAATACTATAAATATTCATAGACATATACACATGGCCTGACTTTGATTCAAGATCCAGAGCGCTCAGAAGAAATTCTGAAAGGATTTTCGAGTCTTAAGAAAAAAAAAACTAATTGACCATGTCTCTACCCAAATGGTGAAAGGCAGAGAGCCCCAAATAGCCTCGTGGCAATGAATTAAGTTAATCAAGGGAAGAAAAAACCAATCGAAACAAAAACTGTGACTCCATTGAACGTACCTCCTCGTTGCACCAACAACGTCACCTCGCTCCCCTTTGGACACTCGATCAACATATCCACCACTTGATTGTGAGAGAGGTTCTGCACATTCTTCTTATTGACTTCAACTATGAGATCCCCTTCCTTTAGGCCTCGGCACCTCGGACTGTCCACAATTTGTTTGACCCTTTGGCCTCCTCCGCCTGGACTATCCGCTATAGTAAAGCCAAAGCCCATTGGTCCTTTGACTATATGCACAGTTATGAGTTCTGGTTGTGTTGCTATAGAAGAGGCCAAAGAGACAGTATCATTGGGGTAACCATGGGAACCATTTGAAGACACCTCGGCAGGACTGCTAGGTCGGGGCTCCTTCATGCCATTGACCTTTCCTGTCTTGCTACTGTGGCTGGCTGGTGAGTCATAGTTCTCCTGACCATTCACGATGATGGGTTCTTTATCCAAAATGGCCACAGAAGTCACCAGGCTTGTGTTGGGATCATCTGGGTCAAAAGGCAATGGATAACCTCGGCAGAGTTCAAGGTCCACGCTGGCACCAATGGGAATGGACTGGAAGATTTTTACAACTTGAGCATGTGTATGTCCCAGCACACAGGTATCATTCACACTGACAATTACATCCCCTGAGGAAGAAATTTTGGGGGTGAAAAAAAAGTTAATGGGTTGCGAATTTATTATGATAGTCATTAATAGACAACCCTACATTGAGATGAGACCGCTGAAACCAGACTTGCTGCCTTGGGTATTAGGGAGGCAGAGGAACCATTCTCTCATTTTCTTAATACTTGATATTGGGCTCCTTTGGTATTTTGTCTTCATCGCAGAATGGGAATAATCACCATTCTGAGAACATTAAGGTTATTTCTGCACAATTATGCATGTCCATAATTGCCTTATTTACCCTTCTAGTAAATTACCTCTTTTACATACCCGAGTGGCCTCACAGCCCCAAAAAGTGAATGAACGTGGCTTTTAAAAGAAGATAAAACGGGGGAATTGCTCATATGTTGGGTAAATACGGCTGCCTGATAACATGCATGCAATATACGTGTAGATGCACAATCCATTAGAATGTAAGTTCCTCCAAGGCAGGAGTGCTTTTGCTTCTGTTAATTTTTTTTTAATTCTTTAGTACTTCGCAAGGTTCCTGACACATAGTAAGCCCTTCATATGTATTTGATGATTCATTTAGATAAACCTATACTGTAGAGATGGAAGAATGTATGGCCACAGATGGAGGGTACTGACTCATAACTGTTGTGGGACCCTGAGTAAACAGTCACTTCACCCCTCAGTGCTCGTGATAGCTCTGGAAGACTCTAAGTAGCAGGGACAATGCCCACCTGCGCTGGCGGGTGTTTTCCCACTCAGGAATTCCTAGAACAATGAAATTTACAGGTTCAGTCCCATCCTTACACGATTGTAATTTTTAAATTTATTCCTTTCTGTCTTGTCTGATGTTTTATGATCCCATTTGGGGTGTTCTTGGCAAAGAGTAGTTTGCCATTTCCTTCTCCAGCTCATTTTCCAGATGAGGAAACTGAGGCAAACAGGGTTAAGTGACTTGCCCAGGGTCACCCAGCTAGTAAGTGTCTGAGGCTGGATTTGAACTCAGGAAGAGGAGTCTTCCTGACTCCAGACCTAGTGCTCTGTGTCCTACAGCTCCCCTTAGCTGCCCTAGATACTGAAGTGTGTAGTTCTATATGAGCATATGTTTATATATAGGTATATAGAAAGCAGAATAAACAAGACCTTTTTGATTAGGTATTCATCATCATCATATATACATATAAGTATATATAATTACTTGACCTCTCAGTATACTATGAAACTAAGGCAGGGGTTGTTGGCTGTGGTTGTCTCATTAGTAAAATGAAGGGCCTGGGGGTAAATGGCTTTTAAATTCCCTTCCAATTCTAAACCTTTGATTCTATGATTTTTCCCACATGAGGAAAGGCAGCTTCTACAGATTGCCAGGCAGTGGGTACAAAGCTAAGTAAGGACCTGACTTTTTTGTGTCCGTGACCCCTTTGGCAGTCTGCTGAGGTCTATGCGCCCCTTTTCAGAGTGATGTTTTAAAATACGTGCAATAAAATATGTAGGATTCCCAAGGAAATTAATTATATTAAAATGCAATTGTCGAGATTTTTTTAAAGTTCAGGAATGCCAGCCTAAGAACCCCCAGTTTAAAACTGGGAGTTTTCGAGAAGCCATTGCTCTGAAGTGGATGAGATAATTTCCTCACCCAGAGATCCCTCTGTCAAAGAAGTCACAAGTCCTGTCCCTGTCCCTGATACTACTGCTATTGCTAATTATTTTAATGATAACAATCGACATTTAAGGTTGCCAAGCACTTTGTAGACATCTGATCATTGTAGGTACTGCTTAGCAAGCTGTAAAATTTATAAAATGCCCTCATCTAGGAATATATCATAGGATCAAAGGTTTAGAATTGGGAGGGAATTTAAAAGCCACCTGCCCCAGACCCCTCATTTCATTAATGAGGCGAATGAGGTCAAGAGAGAACAGTGAACTACATTACTAGCAAGCGCCAGAGCTGGGATTTGAACCCAGGTCCTCTGACACAAGGCCAACACTCTTTGTGGAGGGTTGAATTCACCTTTTTTCATGGCCAAAGTTCTTTACCTGTTTCCATCTTGCCGTCCAATGCAGCAGGTCCATCCAGCACCAAACTCTTGATCTGGAGGAATTCATCAGGCTCGTCCCCACCGACAACAGTGAAACCAAAGCCTCGGCTGCTTTTCCTCAGTTTTGTGTGAATGAACTTGCCTTTCAACTCAGATGGATTTCGTGTAAAAAAGGGTTTACCTGGTTTCAAAGAGAAGGCACAATTAAAAACAAAAAACCCTATTATTCCATGATATCTCTTGAATCTGACCCCTTCACCCTTTTCCCATAGCCACCATCTTCATTCAGGCCCTTATTATTTCCTGTCTGGATTACTACAATAGCCTCTCAATTTGTCTCCCTGCCTCAAGGCTGTAGCCACTTCAGTCCATCCTTCACACTGATTTCAAAGAGATTTTCCTTTAGTACCCATCAGACCATGTTATTCTCCCCACTGGATAAACTCCAGTGACTTCCTATGGCCTCTAGAATCAAATATTAAACTCTTTTGAGCCTTTAGAACCTTTCTAGCCCTATCTTTTCAGCCTCATTGTACATTAGTTCCCCTCTCATCCTGTCCATCTGGTCTTCTCCTTGTTCCTCACACATGACAATCCCATTTCCATTTCTAGTTCTTTGCATTGGCTGTCCCCCATGTCTAGAATGCACTCATTACTCAATTCCCCCTCATAAAACCCTATTCTTCATTCAAATCCTATTCTTCTTCATGATTTCCTCAATATGCCTGCCCTCCAAAATCACCCTTTATTTGTAGTTTAGTCATTTTCAGCCACATCTTGACTCTTCATGACCCCCTTTGGGGTTTTCCTGGCAAAGATACTAGAGTGGTTTCCTATTTCTTTCTCCAGCTCACTTTACAGATGAGGAAATTGAGGCAATCAGGGTTAAGTGGCTTGCCCAGGATCACACAGTTAAGTGTCTTGGGCTGAATTTGAACTCCAATCTTGCTGACTTCAGGACCAGCGCCCTATCCACCGAACCATCTAGAAGCCCACATCACATTTAATTACTCTGCATTTATTCTGAAATACTTCGAGTCACAAGTCAACAAATATAAAGTAATATTGGTAATAATAAAAATCATACTAACAGATTCACAAATGATGAATTATAAACATTAAGTCCTAACTATATGCTCTGCCTCTGCTAAGTGCTAGGAATATAAAAACAAGCAGAAAGAAAGACAATCGTCCTTCCCATTAGGATATAAGGTTCTTGTGACTCATTTGTTACTTTAATGCTTAACCCAGGACCTGGAACAAATGCTGGCTCCCTGACTGGACAAAAACAAAGAAGAAAGAAGGGATCGTAAAACAGCACAGATTAAAGCTGGAAGACACTTCAGTCACAGAAATGTAGAACAGCTGATCTTGTTTTGGAAGGGTGCTCATCAGTCACATCTGCTGCTCATCTTTTGGATAAGGAAACTAAGACCCAAAGGGGTTAAGCTGATTTTCTCAAGATCATCTAAGAGGTAAATGGCAGTCGGGGTTTGGACCCAGGCCTTCTGACACCAAGCCACCATCTTTTCTACTGCATCACGCTGTTTCCCAATTGAACAATAGCATAATTTATATTATTAAATCTACATTATCAAAATGATAATACTTCTATATAAAATGATCTATATAATAATGAGAACAATATAGTAATCTGTGCTATGCCCCAGAGACAAATACTAAAGAAATATTTTTTGGCAGTCTTAGTAAAGACTTCTCTATTCATTTACATCGCACTTCCGTTGAGACATGATGGGACACAGACCATACGTACACGCCGACAGCCTGGTTGGCCAAGTCGACACTTATTAAGACAATCAAAATGAAATTCCAACACCAGACAGTTTCCCCTGGTTTCAATTCGTGTGTTTTTGACTCTACAGAGGATTTTTTTGATGGCCAGATTCACATGGTTTCACACTAATCATTAAAAGAAAAATCAGCAATTTTGGTTCACAATTTGCCTCCTTAACATGTCAACTGACTTTGGTTCTCATTTGTTTGTGTGTTCAGTTGGAACAAAAGCCTTGCTTTCGAATCAAATGCGGAGAATTTATTTTGAAAGTTCCTAGGCATAACCTTATGAATTATTTTTTGAGGCCCCAAAGAACATTTGCATCAACATGCATAAAATACCCTGCAAAAGTGGAGATCTCTCTAATTGGAACTTAAATTTGGGTCTATCATAGATTCCTAGAACTGGAAGCAGCCTTCGAGATCATGTCATTCCATCCCGATTTCAGATCTTTGGGTGTTACAGGGAACAAAAGCATTGCCTCTTGATTCTTAAGACCTGGGGTTAGTTCCTATTTTTGATGTTCCTACAATTCTTACATTATTTGGAAGTGACTTCCCCTGGGCAAGTCACTTAATGTTCCTGGACTTGTTTCCTCTTCTCTAAATGAGAGCATTGGATTAGAAAGTCTCTAAACTCTTCTATCTCGAGATCTATGCTCCTGTGACCTTTTGGTATGACTTGTTCACATCACACAGACTAAGTGGCTGGGCTTTGGACTCCAATCCTACCACTGTAGCCTAATTCCTCTACAAGAGAGCACTATTTGCCATCTGGCTTTCAGTAAGGACACATGTGGGATCCTTGTTGGAATGATGCAGGCATATATTGTTGGAAAACTAAACAAAGTTGCCTGCAATACATCAGATTATAATCTAACCATGCCATGTGGCACTTTCCAAATCTACTTAGCTCACATTCTTCAGCTGTAACTTGTGTACTTGATTCTGTCTGAGTTATCCTTTTGGCAGAATATGCCACCTATACAGATTTAATCTCTTCAATCTGTCAATACAATTCCCAGCGATAATGGGGGGAAAGGGGAGTGGGGAGGAATTCTCATTCTAGCATATGTTGAAGACACTGCCCTCATGTCCCAGAATCCTTTCCTTTACAGGCTCCCAATTCCCTTTTTCTCTTCTCCTTTTCCACCCAAAACTATTAAAAATCATGCACCCCTTAACGAAGGACCTGGCACCCACCAGGGAGAGCTAATTTTAGATCTCTAAATGTACTCAGGACCTTTGAAAGGTCTCTGGGCACCCATACAATTTTTAATTGCATATTTTTAAAAGTTCTTTGCTTTTAAAAAGCTCTTTCAAACTGTCTACAATGGTAGTTCTATTAAGGACCCTTCTCGCTGGGGTAGCTTCAAGGCACAACTCCTGTTGGAAGCTGGATAAAGTATGACTGTCAAAATGGGGGAGGAAAGTCATCCTTCCACTAAAGATCTCTGTGGGAGACATCCAGACCTTGGCTCACTAACATACGGATTACATGTTAGCCAGGTGATGTCAAGGACTGTGAAGGATTGTGGGTGAGAAGGTCGCCAAGGCAACCGTCAAAGTGAACCATCAAGGACGTGTGGCTTAGGCTCAAAGTCAGGCTGGCACCTGTAGGGGGGCATGGCACATCACACTGATGGGCTACAATTCTGAGATCAAGCCTCTTTGGTATTTTACTTGCTAAAGCTTCCAAGTCAAGGGTTCTGAACCTTTTTTTTTTAATACATCCCTTTTGTCACTGTGTTGGAGTCAAGGGAGCTCCTCTTGGAATAATGTTTTTCCATGAGTAAAATAAAATGTGTAGGCTTACAAAGGAAAGCAATTATATTTAAACAGTTATCAAAATATTGAGGAAAATAAAAGTTGACAGAATCAAGGTTAAGAACTTATATTCTAGGTCAGTGGTTCTCAACCTTCCTAATGCTGTGACCCTTTAATACTTGTATGTGGGTGTATCTGCAGGTGGGTGGACCCACCTGGAGACAGATAGAGGGGCAGTGTCTCAGTTCCTAAGACCACTGGAAGTATGTGTTTTCCGATGGTCTTAGGCGACCCTCTTCGACTCCCAAAGGGGTTGGGACTCACAGGTTGAGAACCGCTGTTCTAGGTAGTCCAAAGAAAGTGGGAAGGAAACACTTCCATGAAAGAAAGACAGAAGTGAGATAAAAAGCAGTCAATTCATTTCTCCAGTAACACCCTTTTGACGAGACTAGTAAAATGTGATCAGCAGCTCTGTCTGTAACTGGTGCATTGCTGAAAGCTTGTGCACAAGAGATTCTGGAAACCACTGACGTCCATCACTCTTCCTACCCCGCCATGTTTGCAGCTCAGAAGCCTCAATTTCAAGCTGGAAAGGGCTTTCTAGGCCATCTAGTCAAACTCCTTCATTTTAAAGACAAAGAACTGACATCATGAGAAGTTAAGTGACTTGTTCAGGGTCACACAACTAGCAAATATCTGTGGCAGGATGTGAAAGCAGGTCTAATTCCAATTCCAACACTCTATCCGTATGCCATGGCCATGTCGTATGAGGGAACGATAAGGGCAGATACTCCAAAATACATTCAAATGATCCAGAGAAACACCTGGAGCCTGTTGGGTAGAAGCCATTGGGTCTAACCCCCTCATTTTACAAATTAACAATGAGAATGACATTAACCATGACAGCTAGTATTAACATCAAGCTTTGAGGTTTACAAAGCACCTTACAAATATTACAGCATTTGATCCCCACAACAGTCTCAGGAGGTAGGTACTGTTGTTGTTTCAGTCATGTCTGACTCTCTGTGACCCCATTTGGGGGTTTTCTTTTCAAAGATACTGGAACCATTTGCCATTTCCTTCTCCAGCTCACAGTACAAATGAGGAAACTGAGGCAAACGGGGTGAAGTGACTTGCCCAGGGTCACACAGGACAGCTAATAAGTATCTGAGGCCAGATTTGAACTCAGGAGAAGAATCTTCCTGACTCCAGACCCAATGCTTTATCAATTGCACCATCTGGGTGCTATTACCATACCCCTTTTACAGATGAGAGAATGGAGGCTAGCAGAGGCTAAGTTGACTTGCTTAAGACAGTAAGTGTCTGACACTATAGACAAACTTGGGTTTTCCTGATCCTAGGTCCAATCCAATATGCCTTGGTCATGTAGCATGAGTAAAAGATAAATAAGAGAACAGATATTGAAAAAGCATCCATCAAACATCCAACGATCCAAGGAAAGTCTCTGAGCCTGGTGGGGAGAGGCTACTTTGTCTAAATTCCTCATTTTATAGGTTAAAGACTGATGATGATGATGATGTGGGTGAGATGTAGCCACAGAGCTTTCGGGTCTGTGAAGTTCTCTACAAATATTATCTTATTGATCCTCCAAACAACCCTAGAAGGGCAGTGCTATTTTTATCCCCATTGTACAGATGAAAAAAAATGGAGGCTGGCAACAGTTAAGTGACTTGCCCAGGATCACACAGTCAGTAAGTGTCTGAGGATGGATTTGAAATAAGTGCTTCCTGAGTCCTCCAGTGCTCTAATCATTGTGCCATCTGACTGCCTCAGACAAGGAGGTGATTTACCAAGGTCACATGGATGGCAGGGCAGGAGCTGAAACCTGCCTGCCTAAAGCTGCCTGCCTATGTGGAGGATTCATGGAAAGCAAGAATCACTCAGAATGCAAAGGTATATATAGGCTTTGATGAGGAAAACATACTGAGCCATGTGTTGCCTGTCTCACACTTTTCCCTTGAATAACTGCAGAGGGAGGACCCCCAAAATATCACAGGGCTGACCTGCAGTTTCCTTCAAAAAGCTGAGAATCAAATAGAAAAGCATTGAGCCACCTGCTTATTCCAACTCAGTCTGGATTTTCAGTCAGAATTACAGGCCTCCTAAGGAGGGCACAGCACAGGCGTGTATATGGGGAGCTAACGTTGGGAGTCAGGATGACCCTGGGCCAGGTCTTGCCCTGACTGGACTGTTAGCTCTTTGAGATAAGAGATTGTTGCGTTCTTTGTATTTACATCAGCAAAACTGAGCATAGTCCCTAGAATATAGTAGGTTCTTACTAAATACTTGTTGCCTGACTGATTGATTTATAAAATGGCAGATTAGGGCAGCCAGGGGTCTGTGGTTAAAGAAAGGAGTCAGGTGTGATCTTGGCCAAGGAACACAAACAAGGGATAATACCAGTATCTGCATTCCAGGTAGGCTGTTGTAAGAATCAAATAAGGTCATATTTATAAAAGCACTTAGCATGCTGCTGGGAGCATAGTAGGTCCTTCACCAATGAAATCACAGGTGTAGTAAAAAAAAA
Organism: Pseudochirops cupreus; assembly: GCA_028627135.1. Taxonomy (NCBI): domain Eukaryota; kingdom Metazoa; phylum Chordata; class Mammalia; order Diprotodontia; family Pseudocheiridae; genus Pseudochirops; species Pseudochirops cupreus. The sequence continues at coordinate 399,942,259 of CM053583.1, read as the reverse complement.
TGTCCATATATAAATCTCTCTGTCATAGTAGAGAAAGGCAAATACTCTAATTTTTCTTGAAAGGAAAACGTTTATCTCTCTTTCCCTGTCTCTAACATATAAACACACATAACCTTAAAAACACACTTAAAAGCATACGCTTTACACTTGTATATATACACATACACTCATATGAAAAACACAAACAATTCATATTTTCTCTAGTATAACTAACTATAATATGCTAGGTAGTTACCCTGAATTCTTTGGAGTTTAGCCTAAATTACAAAGCCTCATGAGAGAGGGCTGTAGGCTTCATTAATCTTTTGGATAAGAAATGTGTCCGACAGATTTATGAAGATGTCCAAGTGGGTGAAGATTGTCAGAGACACTGTGTACACTAGAGGGCGCAGAAGAGCAAGTGAGCAAACAGAAGGATGGTTCTCATGGTCAGCTTTGAGATGCTGTCATGGAGAGACCACTAGTCAAACAGTACGTGCACACGTGGGTAAATACACAGACACTAACACAGATAAACACATACACACACAGATAAAAAAAATTTGACATAAGATTCTTGATGCTCAATTAAATATCATGAGTGTATCTATCATATCTATCATCTATCTATCCATCCATCCCTCTATCATCCATCTATCATCTATCTATCTATCTATCTCTCCATCTATCATCTATCTATCATATCTATCATCCATCCATCTATCCATCTATCCATCCATCACCTATCATCTATCTATCTATCTATCTATCTATCTATCTATCTATCCATCTATCTATCTATCTATGCAATGAAATGCAGTGGTCCTTCATGATGAATTGGACCTGAAGTCACATCTAAAAAAAACCCAGTTATTATCTTATTAGGACTATATTCAGTAAGGAAGCCGGGCTCACAAACTGTCTAAATGTTTCCTGCTGTAGACACTGGGGACTTCACAAATGCACTCACTGGCACTCAAAAAAAGATCTGAAAATGGAGTCCCCCAAAGGGGGTTTGAATATACTCTAGGGATGTTATTTATTCTTGAATATTTAACATCTAGAATCAAAGACTGGAGCAAGAAAGTTTCACAAAGGTCATCTGGTCTAACTCCCACCCATTTTACAAACAAAGAAACTGAGGTCTGGAGAACAGCAAAGTGATTTGCCTGATATCAAACAGGAAATAGGCAGTAGGAACCCTATTGCTAGATGGACGCATTGAGAAAGAAGTGGTTTATCTTTGGACACACATAATTATATGGTCTATATAGAGATCAGAAACATCTAATTGACCCATTAATTTGTCTTTTCTCATATTAAACAAGATGGAAGCAAACTAAATGAAAATCACTTTTTGTTGTGGTTGTTCGTTTTTACACATGGGCTTAGGATCATGATTTCACTCTTCCACTGACATAAAGTGGTTACTCAACACCAGTAAGCAACATGGGGGAACACTGAAAATTTAACTGACTTGTCCAAAGTCACACAACTAGCACGTAACAGAAGTGAGACCTGAATCCATTTTTTTCTGCCTCCAAGACTGGCTCTCTCTACCAGGCTACATTGCCTCTGAGCAAAGCTCCTTAACTTTTTTTCTTTTTTAATGTCCTGGACCTCTTGGGTAATCTATTAAAGACTATGGATACCTTCTCAGAATAACATTTTAAAATACAAATATAGAGAGATTGCAAAGAATATATAATTAATAAAAGCAGAAGGTCAGAAGGCACATGGACAGTTCTCTAACCCATTTCCTGACTCTGAGGGACCCCACACTTTTCAGCACAAGTGATTCTCCTCACCCTTTATTTCATAGCTATGTGCAACCTCCCAGAATTTGCAGCATCATCAGGTCACAGATACAGAGATGAAAGGTACCTGGGAGGTCATCCAGACCAATGCTCACATTACACAGGGGAGAAAAATGAAGATTAGAGATTTTGACTTGCTCAGGGTCATATGAATAGATTTTTTTTTAAAGCAGCATTTGAACTCAGGTCCTCTGACTCCCAAAGGCAGAATTCTTTCCACCATACCATACTGTCTCAAGAGAATTTCAGTTGGAAGAAACCTCAATAGACACTGAGTCTAACTTATACCCCCAAAAGAAATACTTTTTCAATTCTACTCAATTCTTCTGAAAGGGAAAAAAAAAGTGGTAGGAAAAGAGGCAACTTTTACAAGCTTCTCATTGAACCTTATTCCGCAGCCCCTTTCCCAACTACATCAACAGTGATAACAATTACTTTTTAGCTCTCCCATCCCCCTCTTTCTGCTCCCCAGGTGAGCTGCTTGGACAGCTCCTCCTTTGTTCTGAAGAATCACTGCTTCCTATTTTGAGGAGTAATGAGGGCTGGAAATAGAAGGTTTCTAAAGCTCCTAATTTTCAAAATAAGACATTTTCAGGTGCCTATTTGTGAATGAATGCAAGGAAGACCCACTTGGAAAAACATTTTTTTAAACATGCATTTTGAAGTTGAGGCATGGACAGCAGCTGTTTTGGGGACCAGAACTTGGAAGGCAAAGAATACAAAGCTGTTTTCCCTTCCAGAAAAAAAATATCTCAGTCCATGGGATGATGTGAGTTAATGTCTTAGAAAAAAACCTGTCTCCTACAGAGAGCTCTGACTTTCACAAAAAAACACAATAAATGAGTATGTATATACACATATGTACATATAGATACATACACACAATACCCTTATGTACATATATAGATATGTGTCTATATACACAACACATACATATATACATATACACTCATATATACACACATAATTATATACACACATGTTTATATGTGTGTATTATGTAGACATGTATATACATATGACATAAATATAAAGTGAGTAAACAAAAATGTATACAAAGTAGTTTAATATAAAGTTGTTTTGAATGAAATGGAGACCTCATGCCAGTGAGTGCAGCTAGCTCTTCTGGAGGTCTGAAGGAGGTCTACTTAATAAAATTACTTCGTAATATCTGGCAGCATATTCCACCTCCAAAATGCCATTAATAGTCACCAATTTTAGACATGAATAAATTTTATTCACATCTCTAATAGCTCTCAGCACCCCCAGCTATGAGTCCAATTAGCAGAAATTTTGGACTGTCTTTCATGTTTTTATATTTTCCCATAGTTAAAGAAATGACTTCGGAGTTATAAAAACAGTGTCATTCATCTATACATCAATATCTATCCACATCTATACACAATACATATATGCATGCATGCATACATATATACACACATATATGTATATGTGCACATACATACACATACACAAACACACACACACACACACACACACACACACACACACACACACACACACACCTTCCCCTGGGGAGTCACTGTGGTAGAGTGGAAAGAGTGCTGGAGTTGGGGAGACAGGTTCAAGTCCCACCTCTGACATTTATTAGCTTTGCAAATCATTTTAGCATTTGTGATCCTCATGAGGTTTCCTCATCTGTAAAATGGGTTTAATATCTCTAATACTCATCTCCTAGGGTTGTGGGGAGAGCTCAAGTGGGAGAAGGTGTGTAGGAGCAGATTGGAAACCCTAGAGCATCCCTTAAATATCTGAGAGCGCCAAGATTATTGCTCCATAAATAAGTCAACAACAGGGCTAAAGTTCGCAGGTGATGATAGAAAACATTACCCTGAAGTGGTAGTTCTCTAACAGGCTCCTGGCTATTTGTTGGACGGTTTGGAACAACAGGAGCAGCGAGGGATGAATGGTCTTCTGCCCATTCTAGAAAAAAAAAAAGCAAGGAATGTGGTCAATCTTTGTACTTGAATGGGATACTTGACATGCTCAAAAATCTCTTGGTCTTATATATATATATATTTTTTTTTTGATGAAGAGAGGGCATGGTAGGGGAATCTAAAGCTGTGATTCCATAGGGAACTCTTAGTGAGTTCCCTGATTCAAAATTAATAATAAAATTAATATACCCCCCAAAATACAATAAACAACAATAAAAAAAATAGCCCACAGCAAGGATTGTGGGGGGAGTGAAAAAACAACTTATACAGTTATCCTAAGATTTTCAAGTGGCAAGGAACTTCTAAGGTTATCTAGTCCAAGCTGCTCATTTTACAAAAGAGGAAACTGTAAGTGACTGACCCAAGGTCACTCAGACTAGTGAGTAGGAGAGTCAGCATTTGAATCCTGGTCTTCTGATTTCAACTCCAACGCACTTTCCCCATACCCACAAAAACTGATGGGGTTTTTGCCCATATATTCCAGGGAAGGTATGTGTAACATGACTAATGAAAAACACATTTTCCCTCTGGTCAGGAAACCCCAAATGGAATTTAATAAAAGATCCCAGCACAGAGGTACCCTCTACCTTGAGAACCAGGTCCAAGGAGGTTAGGATGAGTTCTACAAGAAAAAAGACTCTTCTCTCTTTGACAACTCCAAGGGAATTCTCCTCCTCAAGTGCAAATTCAGTTGAGTTACTCACAACTGTCCCGTGAGTATGGGTCTGGATTTCAGGAGTTAATAGGTACCATTTAATGTCATTCTAAGCACCATCCAAAGAGTACGCTTTGCCAAAGCCACTGAATCACTAAGTTTGGTCTTGTTCAAGTAGTAGGCCCTAAAAAAGCTCCCAGTGAGTGACCCTGGAAACTTTCCCCAGAGTCAGCTTCTATCTCAGCCTCATGCATTTAATAGCACCCTGTGCTTCCTTGGGCTTCACTTGTGACATTTCTGATTTTCATAACTTTAAGGTAAAAAAGAAATGACCAAGGGAAACAAGAGGTCTGTTGAAGCTGTTAAACAATTAAAAAGAACTTTTTAAAAAATTGTGTATGCTTCATTGAGGAGCAGGGGAAGGGACTTGGGGGAGATAGACCTGTAGCTTTGATTTCACTAGGACAGGGAAGCTTCCCCTCCTTGCCCTCCCAGCCAATACAGATCAACAACTTGCCAATAATTCAAAGTCTTAGAGAGTTGGTTGATTGACTGAGAGGTTAAATCACAGCATCCTAGATCTGGAGATCGAAAAAAAGAGCAACTCAAGGAGCTTAACTGGTACACAAGCGATATATGGCAGAGGCAGTACTTGTATTTGGGTCTTCCTGACACCATGTTGTTATAACCCAAGCATTTACACCTTGGAGATTGTCAGAAGATATCTGCCATGTTCCACTTCCTGTCTAACTATTACCACATTTTACATTTTATTGGTCCTATGTCTATCTTCGGTATGGGGCAGAGAATAGAGAGCTTGCCTTGGAGCTCAGAAAACCTGGATTCTAATCCTCCCCTAACTCCCACATACTCCCTAGGTGAACCTGCCCAAGTGGGTTAACACTCTAAGACTCAAAAAAGCAGAGAAGGTGGTGGTTGGCACTGACAAAAGGAAAACTTCCCCATCAGAAATACTCCATACAAATACACTTAAATGCTTAAATGTTTTAAAAATGTTGAAAAACAAAAAAGCACACAATATACTGAATTTCCTCTTAGGATCACAGATTTAGGGCTGGAAGAGGTCCCAGAGGCTCTCTCTTCCAACTCCTTCATTTTACACAACATGACACTGAGCCCCCCCAGTTAAATAACTCCCCTAAGGCCACACAAGTAATAATGACTGTCCTTCCAATTGGGGTTCTATGCCCATTTCAAAAAGAAAGAGCTTTTTTTTTTCTTTTTGGCTCTCTAATACAGTTAATTGGAAATTCAAAATCTTGGTTTATAACCTCTTAGTCATGTTAGAGTAAAGATGGAAAACCAACCATTCTAAAACAGGTCTAGATGTAGCAAGGCATGGGATTGGGACTGGGATCAAAGGCAAGGATCCTTTTACTCTTAAGGGCTCTGAGGTTGCAGAAGGTTGATGGTGAAGGTGCCACTCTCGCCCTATCTGAAACCTCTGATGGTCCTTCCTAAAGAAACGTTCAGGTCCTAGAAGAGATGCCTTCCCAAAGGACACCTCTGGCCTCGTGAGGGTGTCCAGTCCCAGAGACAGACTGTTCTCTTAGCAGACATCCCCAGCAGAAGGCTCCCAGTGAGTGCCAACCTTCTGGCTGTTGCTGCTGCTGCTGTTGCTGCTGCTGCTGCTGCTGCTGTTGCTGCTGCTGCTGCTGCTGCTGTTGCTGCTGCTGCTGCTGCTGCTGCTGCTGTTGCTGCTGCTGCTGCTGCTGCTGCTGCTGTTGCTGCTGTTCAAGCTGCTTCTTCCTTTTGGCTTCCAAGACTGGGTTTTCATATTGTGTTTTCCTGTTGATGTGGCTGGAGGAGAAGACAGAGACAGGCTATTCAGTTAGGAAGTATTCAGACTCCAAGTGAGATGACCCCAGCCCAAGTGAGTAGTCCCCTGAGTGGGAAAGGATCAAGAGGGCTGGGGCTTTGGAGGGTAGGAGAGTTGACTTTTCCCTCCTATCAAAAGGCTTAGTTGAGAGAGAGAAAAATCATAATTGTCTTTCAGAAAAGTGAAGCCATGAACTTATTGACTATTAATAACAATGATAATTATGACAGTAACTGACCTAATAACTCAAAGTCAATATGGAACAGTAGAGAGAAAGCCAGCTTGGGAGCCAGAAATTACAACAATATTTATGCCTAGCATTTATAAATCACTTTTAAAGTTTGTAAAACCCTTTCTATATGTAGTCTCATTTGATCTTCAAAACAATCCTATGAGTTTGGTGCTACTATTATTCTCCATTTTACAGATGAGGAAACTGAGGCCAAGAGAGCTTAAGCGATTTCTCCAATTCTGTCCATTATTTATAAATATGTGAGACAGGATTTGAACTCAGGTCTTTCTGATCTCAAGTCCAGAACTCTATTTATTACATCCCCTGGCTGTCCTGGGTTCAGGTGTTACATCCGACACATGCTGGTTCATGATCCGAGGCAGCAAATCTAAACCTATGAGTTGCAGAGAAGGTGACAACCTACATCGGTAGGGGAAGTTTTCTTACCTGGGAGTTCCCTATGCCAATGAAATGTACATCTAGTCCCTATCCTTCACCTAATAACAATGGCATTCTAATCTGATGCTTTGGGACTTTGGATAAGTCACAACTTCCCTGGATTTCCAGGGTTGGGTGAGTGGGGTGGACAAGATGGACTCTGGGGTAAATTCCAGTGCCTTCCCTCTGCTGATGATTTCTACAGTACCCTATACATGGTTTGTTTGGATGTATGCTCTTTCCCTCCTTAGTCTGGAAGGTTCTCAAGATCACAGACTCGTTCAGTTTCCTTGTATTCCCAGCGCTTAGCACAGTGTCTGCAAGACAGAGCTTAATAGATGCTTACGGACTGACCAACTGAAGTCCCTTCTAGCTCTAGACAGAATATTTTATGAACCTTGATGCCTATGAAAGTCACATAAGAAGTGATCATGAATTCCTTTCAAGCTCTGTCCCTCAACACTCCTTCCCACTCCCAAATTGCAGGAAATATCGTTCCTGGATGCAGTCAGATACTCCTTTTGCTTTCGGAACAATGCGCGTTCCCTGAGGCCAAGGATGGCCCCATTTTTTTATTTGTTATCCCCATTATGTCTGACAGTGCCTGGCACATAGTAGGAGCTTAATAAATGTTTGTTGACTGACTGCTTTTTCAAAGTAGAACCAAGCTCAAGTGGACAGAAATTCCATTCCATGCCTTCAATGGAAAAACGGCTCTAAAGCTTGCAGCTGCGTACTGTTAATTAATCAAATAACAAGCCTTTATTAAGTGCTCACTATGTATCAGACATTGTACATGATGAAAATTAATTTTGTGGGGGAGGGAATAAAAAAGATGGATGGGGAAGGGATGGAGAGAGGGAGAGGGGAAGGGAAAATAGGAAGGAGGGAGGGAGTCAAAGTGAGGAGGGGGAATAGAGAAAAGAGAGGGAAGAAGAAAGAGAAGAAAGAAATAGAAAGAAGGGGGGAGAGACACACACACACACACAAGAGGGAGGGAGGAAGGGAAGGAGGGAAAGAAAGAGAGAGAGCAAGAGAGAGAGCGCAAAAGCTAAGATTCCAAGTTCCCAATCATTCTAGCAAGGGTCCTTGCTATACTGAGCTTATAATTTTATAATAAGATGCTGAACATTTCATGATTGACAGTTTCCCATCACAAGTTCCCTTCATCAAGGTATGAAACGGATAACGCCTCAATGCCAGAAGACTGAAAAAAAAAAATCACATGCTGGTTATCTTCCTTTTAGCAGGGATTATTATTAAGTATTTAGCTGGTCCTCTTTTCTTCCAAGGTATCATTTATTCATTATTTCTCATCATAGTCAGAGGTAATAAAAATCAAGGCTACATCTGAACGTCTCATTTCTTGGCATTTTTTATTTTTATAACTGTCTTCCACTGGGGGATGGCCTGCTAAGTTAGTATACACCCATTACTTTAGGTACAAATGAATCAGGTAATCAAGGCTCTTGGCCTTGAGGGGGCAATAATACAAAATGGGATCCCAGTGTTGGAGAAAGAAAGGCCCAGGTGATCACCCAGGCAATCTCCTCATTTTCTGGATGAGTCAACAAACGTTTTACTAAACCATCTAAATTTCACAGTGCTAAGTGCAAGAGATACAAAGATAGAGTCCCTGCCCTCAGGTAGGTTACATTCTATTAGAGGAAATGGCATATTCATATAAGTATATGCAAAGCAGGAAGAAGGAAACAGCTGGGAGAATCAAGAAAGACTTCCTGAAAGAGGTGATGTTTGAGCTGAGCTTTGAAGGAAACAGACTCTTAGAAACAAAGGTATGGAGGGAACACCTCCCAAGTATGGGGGAAAACAGCCTTAACAAAGGCATGGAGGTGGGAATTGAAGCCCCCAGAGGGTAAATAGCTTGTCCAAGGTCAAAGAAGTAGCCAAGAGGAGAGTCAAGATCTGAAGCCAGAGCCTCTGACTCCAAACCAATCAATAATCATTTACTAAGTGCCTACTATGTGCCAGGAACAATGCTAAGCACTGAATACAAAGAGAGGTAGATCCAACATTCTTTCAATTACACCACAACATGTTTGGTCCTGAAGTGATGGAAAAAAGCAATTTACTCCTGAGAGTTCTATCTCACTACTACAATCACTAAAGTATTTATTTAGACTTGGAATTCCTTCATCTTTTCTACATCTCTCAGACACCACTAACATTTCCCTCGTTCTAGGACAGCTCAACTTGGCCTACTCCTCACCATGTGGAGACCGTTAGTCAGTATTCAACAGGCCTTTCGTCTTCTGAAGAGGACAGCACAAGGGGTACTCATTCTGAAGACACAAGATGGCTATTCATCTTGCCGACAGGGGCAAACAAGTTGACTGCCCTCATGAGAATACGGATGTTTCTGTCTTGCTCGCTTTTCTTTCCATCTTTTGTTTATTAATACTCTCCCTCGTCCTCCTTCATGCCTCAGTGAAATGGGGATCTCAGGCTATCCAGCACTGTGAGAAATAATCCCAAACATACTGCATATATACATATATACATATATACATATATACATACATATATATATATATATATATATATATACACATATTTTTTTTTTGTTTCTGACAAGGTCAGTATGAGAATTTGTTTTGTTGGACTGTACGTGTTTCTAACAGAGGTTTTGTTGTTCCTTTTTCTCTATGGCAGGGAGTTGGGGTGGGGAGAGGAAGGTGGCAGGGGAAAAAGGAGAATTTCACGAAAATAAAATAAAATTTAATTTCAAAAAATTAAAGACTTTGCAAATGCGAATCTGCTGTTTAAAATCATCACTTACTCTACATAGTAGACACCATATACAGGGTCTTCAATCTTTTCCCAACCAGCAGGCAATTCTGAAAACAAAATAAAAACCATTCTTAGTATTCAGGGTGGAACTTTGAGGGGTGGGTGCATATCTGACAACTGAGTTAGAGGGAAAGAAGCCCTCATTCCATTTTTAAATATATATCCTAATGAAAGTAGGCATTAAAAAAAAAACCACAACACTTTCTTAGGTGACGTACATTTAAGCACCTTACATTTTAAGCAGTAGAGGAACTGGTGAAGGGGATAGAGTGCTGAAATGGGGTCCCAATTTCCTTTATTCTAAATTAACTCATCAAATTCATTTTTAAGAAAAAAAAACATCTACCAGTGTGATTTTAACTTGCATTTCCTGGTTCATATTATTTATAGTTTCCTTTCCTCTTTCCTTAACTTCTTTATAGGACAAGAAAAATGTTGGAGAAATTAAATCTTGCTCTCTTCCGCTCCCCACTGCCCCCTTTGCAAACAAACTAACCAACCCAAGACTGTTCTCCCACCACCCCCTGGCGCCCCTGGAGAAAATACAATCATATTTTTTTTTTCTTTTATTCCTAATTTAAATTCTATTTCTACTGATTTTCCTGGGCCTGGGTGTGGGTGAATGTAGGGCTAGACCTTGACTTGCCCAAGGTCACATACCTAATATGTGTTACAGGTAAGACTTTAGGTCTTCTTGACTCCAACGCCATCTTTCTCTAACCATTACACCACACTGCCTTCTCATTATAATTTAGTACTAAAAATAAAACTATGGACACAAACTTTAAATAGAGCAGCATACTTAAAATTACTTTTCATTCTATCTTTAACATACAGCATTACACTTTGGGTCTAGATTTGCTCCAGTCCTTTTCCTCAGGTCACTTACATTCTATGGATTTCTAAGGAATTACTCCCACCAGTGGACTTTCTTACATGCCCTACAAGTCAATTAATTCTAGGATGTTGTTGCACAGTCATTTTCAGTCATGCCCAACTCCTTGTGACCTCCATTGGGAGTTTTCTTGGTGAAGATGCTAGAGTGGTTTACCAATTCCTTCTCCCCCTTGCTGTACAGATGAAGAAATTGAGGCAAACAGGGTTAAGTGACTTGCCCAGGGTCACACAGCTGGTAACTGTTTAAGGTCAGATTTGAACTCATGAAAAAGAGCTTTCCTGACTCCAGGTCTAGCAATCTATCTACTGTGTCATCTAGCTACCCTAATTCTATTATATCAAGCTTTAATTCTCTGTGGTGTATGAGCCAAAATATCTCTATGAGATAATAAGCTTTTCTTTAACAGGGTTTTACATCATCTCTATTTTTTTTTTAATAAAGGGTAATTCTCTAGATAACTTCATTGGATGAACATAAAAAAATATTTTTTCTCTAAACATAATTATGATTTAGACAGCCAACTTCTGGCATATTTTAAAATGCTGTGATCTTTTTATTCCTTAGAGAAATGACTAAATTCAATCTTAGTATGACTGCCTAAACCCTCACAATCTATAACTAAGATAATCTCATATTAAAATAATATTTCGACAAGGAATGTCATTCCTGAACAGAGCCATGAAGACCTGACTTGAAGACAAATAACTGCAAATATTATTGTTTTGAAATGTAAGTCTTCCTTCCTTCCTCTCCTTTCTTTCTTCATTCTTTTTTCTTCCTTCTCTCCCTTCCTTTTTCTTTTTTCCCCTTCCTTCCTTCCTTCCTTCCTTTAATGGTAGGCAGTTGTGTAGCTGACATTAGTAAAGGAGAGCCCTACTAAGAAAAATTTAGCTTAAGGACACAGAGAGAATTTATCAAGCTCAGTTACATGACCAGGTGTCTATAAGAATGAGGAGCACACACACACACACACACACACACACACACACACACACACACACACACAGGCAGTCTAATTACTCCAAGTTTACATTCACTTTCAGGTTTGGCTGAACATCAAGAGATATTCATTTCACAGCTTTTACTCCACATGTGCATTGTTTGCAAACAAAGAAACAGGGCCCACCTCCCACCCTCATTTTTTTTTTACACTTAGCAGGTTTTCAAATCTAAGTAACTAAGTGTACACCAGGGCCCCTCTACAGATGTTGACATCACTCAGCATTCTCGTAAACTGAGGCTTGGAGACCTTTATAACAGGAAGACTTGGGAAACAGCTTGCCTTAAGAAAATTGAAAATGACTATCTAAATCAAAACAAGTCAGGAGAATGTTTCCAACCACTTAGGAACAAAGAGACGAATCAGGAAATTAAAAAACGTAAAATGTGGCATTTGAGTTCATGCTTTCTCTCTGACGGGACAGATGAAAGTGCCAAACATGTGGGAATAAGGCAAGAGGTGCACTCAAAAAGGTACTAAATCACCAAGATTAATCACAACTTTGCAAAATTGGTTACTTAGATTTATTTTTCCCCCTGATCATTCGCCCATAAAATAGGAGGATGAAAGATGCACAGATAATGACATGGGGTGATTTTTTTTAAGGGAATGCTATTAGTTTTAGGAGTGATAATTTAGACTGAATCTATACACATTTTAAAACTGAACATATTAATTTCTAAAAGAAAACTAAAGGTTCTACATGTCTTCCTAGTTCCTGCAATAAAGTTAACTTATTTTCTATATTAATAGCACCCACTCATCAGTCTCCAGCTGATGGAGGAGTGGGGAATAGGGGGTAGGGCAAAGGGCATGGAGTTAGGAAGCCTGGGGGGCATCCAGCTGTGAGGCCCTGGGCATCTCATTACAGTTCTCTAAGAATCAGTTTCCTCATCTGGTAAATGGAGGTGACAATCTTAGCATTCTTCCTTCATGGGCTCATTGTGAGGTCCAAAAGGGATGTCTATTAAGTGCTTTATAGAAACTATAAAGGCACTATAGAAATAATAGTTTCCTTATTATTTAATATCATCATTAAATATTTCATAGCAATTATTTGATTAAATATTATTAATCATATTTTATCTTGATAAGTTTATTTCATATTAAATATTAATACTATCAGTTAATATTAATTTTACTAAGTAAGAACAAGAAGATTGACTGGGAATGTGTTTAAGTTCCAGGGCAAAGGTAGAGGATAGGATATGCACAGTTTTATAGCCCTTTGGGAATATTTACAAATTGCTCTCTAGAATGATTGGATCAGTTCACAACTCCACCAACTGAGCATTAGTGTCCCAGTTTTCCCACATCCCCTCCAACATTTATACTTTTCCTTTGTTGTCATATTAGCTAATCTGATAGGTATGAGGTGATATCTCAGAACTGTTTTAATTTGCATTTCTCTAATCAATACTAGTTTAGAGAAATTTTTATTTGACTATAGAAAACTTTGATTTCTTTGTCTGAAAGCTATCCATATCTTTTGTCCATTCAGCAATTGGGGAATGATTTTTATTCTTATAAATTTGATTCAGTTCTCTATATATTTGAGAAATGAGGCCTTCATCAGAGATATTTGATGCAAATCACCACCCTATGCCCCACAACAATTTTCTGCTTTTCATCTAATTCTGGTAGCATTGGTTTTGTTTGTGCAAAGTATTTTTCATTTTGTAAAATCAAAATGATCTATTTGACTTACGATAAAAAATTCTGCCTCCAGAGAAAGAACTGATATTGTCTGAATACAGAATGCTGAAGCACTCTGCTTCTCTTTTTTGTTCTTTTCTGTTTGCATCTTCTTATATGAAATGACTAATGTGAAAATATTTTGCACGAATGCACATTTATAACCTATATCAAATTATCTATCATCTCAGGGAGGGGGGAAGGATAGAATTTGGAACTCAAAAGCTTAAAAAAAAATCCCACAAATGTTAAAAATCATTTTAACATGTAATTGAGGGGGAAATAAAATGTTATTAAGATGATATAAATAAATAAAAGACCAAACAAAAAAAAAAGATAGAGGAGAACATCCATCCAAGACTAAAAATATAAAGCTATGAAGGTTCTTAGTCACTAGAAGGACAAGCCTCCTAATTACAATAGTTACCAGACAAGCAGATGGGCTGTGAAATCACTTCTGCTAAGCTCTGAGAACAGAGACCAGCCACCTATGTAGAGCGAGCCGAGGGCAGCGGTTAGAAGACCCCATATGTCTCAGAACTGTGCTCCCAATCACTCAGTCACCATGAGTCTAATGTTTGGGACTGGAAGTTACTCCAATGGACGGATATGGCTATTTGCTTCCAGGATGGAGACCACAGCCTGATCACATCTGTCCCATCCGGGGTCACCCTTATGGAGTGAAAGGGGGCCCTTCTTTAAGTACACCTCACATCATAAGCAGCAAAACTGCACTACAAGGATATCACAATAGCCATGGGGCTTTTTTTTAAAAAAGCTCAAATGCACAAGATGAAGCAAATGCACGTCTATAGACCAAAATCTATTAACTTTTAGTCACCCCCCAATGACAGTTTATTTCACTTAAAACAGTCCACAACTCGGAATATGGGTTACAAGGGTGTACTAGTTGAGAATACAGTTTGCTGGGAGATTTCTGCAGGGGCCTTTGGCAATTCCAAAAGGCAGCTACATATCAGAAGTCTCGATTCAGCTTTGACGACCCAGTTCGGAAACCACAATTCCATAATCAAATCATATGGGTCAAAAAGGTAAGCCACGAAGGGAGACAGCATTCCTAGAGGCAGATTAGAGAGTAACACTCTGGGAGACAGCAGCTTGGTTGGGAAGTGACACAGACAGGAAAATGTGAATTCAAACTCTGTTACTTATGAGCTTGGTGAGCCAGGAGAAGCCACAGAGCCCTACCAGCCTCAGTTTCTCACCTATTAAATGGGACAACAATAGTACCTGCCTCAGAGAGTTGTGGTGAGGACTGATTGAAACAACCTCTGCAAAGCGATTTGCAGATTTTAAGGTATTAGATATCAGATTTTTATGTTTGCATCATAGTCCACAAAGAGAACATTGTACCCATTTTTTGAAAGTAGGATTTATCACAGAAATGGGCAATATTGGATAACGGTAGAGGAGATCTATGGGAATAACTATGTGTGTGTATGTTTATACACATATACATGAGTGTAAATTGAATATATTATATATGCATACATATGTACATATACATATACACACACATTTTCTTCTCCTTCCTCTTTCTTTCTTTCTTCTTTCTTTTTCTTGTAGTATAGATACAGGTAGTAAGGTGGTCCAGTAGATAGCACTCCAGCCAAGGAATCAGAAAGACTTGAGTTCAAATCCAGACTAAGACACTTACTAGCTGTATGACCCTGGGCAAGTCATTTAACCCTCTTTGCATCAGTTTCCTCATCTGTAAAATAAGCTGAAGAAGGAAATGGCAAACTTGTTCAGGACCTTTGTCAAGAAAACGCCAAAAGGAGTCATAAAGAGTTGATAGTGTATAGACACCTGAATCGTGCCTATACTACCAGATGGGTACAGTCCTAGAACACAGATTGAGAGATGGAAGGGATGTCTGTTGTGAATGAGTTCAATCCTCTCACTTTACAGATGAGCAAATGAACCCCAGAGATGTTTAGTGACTTGCTCAGGGTCACACAACTATTCTCTCTGAGGTAGAATTTGAATGCAGGCCTTCCTGACTTTAAGAGCCTGTCTCTATTCACTATTTCACACTGCCTTTCTCCTATGTGTCCCTTTCAGAGAGAATCATAAATATTATTAGTTACTATGGATCTGGTGTGTCCAGGATTTGTTGTTGAGTCACTTCAACTGTATCCAGCTCTTTGTGAGACCATTTGGGATTTTCTTTGCAAAGATACTGGAGTGGCTTGCCATTTCTTTCTCCACTTCATTTTACAGATGAGTAAACCGAGGCACACAGGGTTAAGTTGACTTGCCCAGGGTCACCCAGCTAGTAAATGTCTGAGGCCAGATTTGAACTCAGGAAGATGAGGAGTCTTTTTGACTAAAGTCCTGGTGCGCTGCGCACTACGGTGCCTTCTAGCTGCTCCAGTATGTCCAGAAAGTATCATAAAAATGTTAAGACTCTGGAAATAGAACCTTGATTTTGCTGTTCTTGTTGTGGCTCTATTATTTTCCCATTTTTCCAATTATCTTGCACTGCAAACACAACAGCGCCTGTGGCTGTAACTCATAAGTGATACAGGGAAGACTTGGTGCTTTCCTTTCTCTTTTTTCAAACTTCCATTTGACCCTAACTATAACGTCCCAGCTGCTTTCAGATCAATAGCAAGGCAGCTGATCACTGTTCTCCCTGTTCACAATGGCCTTCAGATCATTCCCTTTCTGTTCAGGGACCGCAGCCTGTGGTTTGCGCTGTTTCAACAAACAACCCCTATATAACCCATTATGGCACAGGACCACTGTGCTGCCCCCTTTAATGGGCTCAGTCGCATATTGTTAGAATGAGCCAATTAGTTCTGGGGTAATTTCTCTCCAATTGTCTTAATATATAGGATTAGCCTCAGAGTCATTCCTCCCACACTGACCACAAGAAGAGTTTCTTGAACGTCTTAAAAATAGAACGGTCGATAGATTATTAACTGTTGCTAGCACATCAATCCACAACAGAATATAGCCAAGGCATTAAGGAAACCAGACACAAATGATGTGTGTAACATAACCCTGGCTTACCAAACTACTGGACAAACACGTGACTAGCATGTTCCCCAAAAGAAAAAGAAATAGAATTAAACTGGAGGGGGAAAAGGTTTCTAGTATACACTTACATATAACTTTCAGGCATTTATATGCTAATCAATCTATGGCTATAATTTCAAATTGTCCCATTAGAGGTAATAATAATTAAAGTATCTTCTGAATCTAAGATGACTATTCTGGTCAATTTTCAATTTTCTCTGGCCTCCTGCAAGTCCAATATCGACCAGTAAGTTTTCTCATGTAAGCCTTAGGTGGTGCACACTCAGAGGCTATACGTTCATTCGATGTTGTTTAAACTCAACATAATAAAAACATTAATGTGCTATCAATTATCCCCCTTACCTCTGAAGCAAAGGACAGTCCAACTGCATTTACAAATCCAAAGAAAATATTTTGATATTATCTAGGACTCTAATTTGTCCTAAGTAAGCTCCAACAGTATACTGAAGGGTGGATGAGCTACTTGAACACAGACTAACAAAGCTCTCTTTAGCTTTTAATTTACAACCACAGCTACAACACAACAGGGTAACCCATCCTTTCTTGACATTCACTTTCCCAAGTACAGGAAATCCAGCAATTCACTCAGGAAACAATGCCAAGTTCGAATTTCTCTCTTTCCTTCTACTCATTCATTCACGAAGCATTTATTAGTCTGATGCTTCTTCAGATAAGAAAACGTGGCTACCATCAACTTTTAAAAGATGAGGGCAGCCAGGTACAGTGGTACATGTCTGTCATCTCTGCTGCCAGGGAGGCTGAGGAGGGTAGATATCTTGGGATTGGGAATTCTGAGCTGCAGGGGGTATGAAGATGTCCATCCTCAATTCAGCATTAATATGGCAGAGCCTCTAAAGCAGGGGTAGGGAACCTATGGTCTGGATGTCACATGTGGCCTTCTAGGTCCTTGGGTGCAGCCTTCTGACTGAGTCTAAGTTTTGCAGAACAAATCCTTTTATTAAGGGGATTTGTTCTGTGAAGGGATATTCTGAGGGGGCTGCCTGGTTACCTAAGGAGGAGCAAATCAGCTCAGATTGGAAACAGGGCACGTCAAATCGCCCGTGTTGATCTATACTGGAATTTGGACAAGGAGTAGGTTCAGGAGGTCCAGCCTGGGCAAGATGGGGAGAGCCAGACTGGGAAAAAATATTAGGGCAACAAAGAACAAGGAAAATCATCCCATTGTTCCCAGAAAGTCCGAGGATCCAGAATATAATCCCAGGTCTCTCTTTGCCCTTTCTAGGCTCTTTCTCCCATACTTAGTTTATTTTCTTTCTTAAGCCTCATCTACTAAGAACTTTTCTGCAGAGAATCCATTCATTATAACTGTAGAGTGAGCCATATTTGGTTACCAAATTGACCTTTTGGAGATAAGTCCAAACAAAAATCATAATTGGAAAGGTGCAAAATAATGAAACAGAAGGATTAAGCAATTCACTAAAGACTTAAAAAAATGTAATCTAAGGCATGGAGCAAACAGAAGGATAGAAAAGAGATTTACCTAGTTCACTGTCCAATTCCTCGGTGTGTACCCCTTCTTCTCCAGAGGAAGAGCAGGAAATGAGATAGAAGAGAGGAAAAGAAAAATTCAGACACCAGCACCAAGAAAGAAAACACCCTTTAGAAAAAAAATAGCAGCCCACACCCCGATTTTGTCATGTGGACCTTACCTGCTCTCCGCTCATCTCATTTCCACCCTTGGAACTCTTCAGACCCCAATCAATGAAAATCATGAAACGCCAAGTGCTTGTATTGGCAAAATAATTATAGGGATCATTTCCTTGCACATCAAAATAGGATATGATTGGTTGGAAAAGATGACAAAAGGCTTTGCAAACTCCACATTCTTAAGTGAGAGTCACTTATTATGGATCTCATTCCAAGTGAATAAAGCTGCCAGGCCTTTTAATAACTCATTCCTTTTAATCCTTCAATGTTCCTCTAATCAGCTAAGCAATTACACTCAAAATTAAGACATTACTGAACTTTTAAGGACTATTAATGATTGAAAATAAAAGGCGAGGTCAAATTGAGAAGGCATATTGTAGCGTGAACTCAAATCCAATGCATACTTTGAAAAGTAATTCTACTCAATTAGGACACTTCAAGAAAGCACAAGAATCATCATGCACATTGTCCTAGATATACCCCAGTGTCCACATATTTACAGAAGGGTGGGTAATAATGCTTGGAAACAAGGTTGGTCTTTTAAAAAATTCCAGCTGCCCGAAACAAGTCTAGGTTTCTTCTCTTCCTGATGATCAGTACTATAATTTTATCTTTTGAAACCAACTGGGATTCTGTTATGCCCTCTACACAGCTGTGCATTTATAAGCCTTGTTTCTCCAAATACAGGGCAAGGATGGATCAGGTACTTAATTTGTACCCATCACATCACCTGACACAATTCTAGGCACATAGAAGGAATTAGGGACAAATTTCTTAAACAGAACTGAAAAGCTTAACCAAATAATTAATAACTGAAAACCAAAATTCGGATTGTGGGGAGCAGATCTGTCCTAAATATGCCATCTAGATGTGTGTCCTGGAGTAATGGTTGGAAATGGAACACAGTCTAAATGGGTTATGTGATTGGGATGAAACTCAAGTCTCAGGCGAAAGACCAACAGACCAGACCAGGTCCTTGTGTCTTGGACACTGGGCTTTAACAGTGGGTCTTGTTATATCTTCCCAATAACAGAGGACATTCACAGAATCACTACATGACATCAAGATAGGAGACAACAGGTAGGGGACCATTGTGACCGATACTACAATATTAGCTTATGTACACACAGCATTCACGTCACGATATCAGAGGCACACTAGAAAACTTTATACAAACACACATGACAAATAGCACCCAGTAGTGAATATGTGTTACTGGGCACTTGTCAGCTGTCAGTCTGACAGTGGTACACGTGAACATATATGTATAGAATAGTTTTTAGAAGTGTTTGTGCACAAAGGGACACACACACAAACATATACCCATATATATGTATAGGTATAGGTATATGTGTATGTGAGTGAATATGTGTATGTGTGTGCGTATGTATGTATGTATGTGTGTGTGTGTGTGTGTGGTATTTATTCAGATTTCTTTTTTATTTCAGTTAGTCAACAAGCATTTCTTAAGCATTTACTATATGTCAGGCACTGTGTTAAGTGCTCGGGATACAAAAAAAGGCAAAAAACAGTTTCTATCCTTAAGAAGCTCACAATCTAAAAACCATAATGATAAATTCTTATTCAACAGACTACACCAAACACACTACACTTGTGTGAAAATATATTTGTTGAAATATCAATGGCAAAAAGGGATAGTGTCATGTAACTGAAAGCATTCTTTGATCTGCTGGGTAACCTTAAGGAAGTCCCAGCTTCACTGGAGAAATGCTTCATCCAGAAAACAAGGATTTGGATCAGCTGATCTCCACGGATCTTTTAACATACTTCATCTCTCTATGGAGATAGTCAACAAACAGAAACATAATGAGTATTCCAAGGGTCTTAGAAGCATGGATTTGTGGCTGGAAGTTACCTTTAAGACCACTGAGTCCAACCCTCTTATTTTATGGGTAAGGAAACAGAAGCCCAGAGAGACAGAGTGACTTGCATGGTAGTAAGAATTAGAGGTGAAATTTAACCTCAGACCCTTTGACTCCAAAGCCACTGATCTTTCCAATGTACCACACTCCCTCTTCAAATGGAAACCTTTGACTATTATACATATTCAATTCAACCAAACTTATCTGGAAACTTTCTGTCAGACGGCCTTCTGTTAATTGGAAATCTCTAGCATTTTCATGCATCTCAGTACAGCAATCAATCAGTGTTCACAATGATTACCACCGCATGGGCTGCTCATATGATTAGAATTCTTCAGAAGTAAATAAGTCAAAGTATCTTCAGTCCACTTTCATAGATGAATGGATTTTACTGCCTTCCATGTCCTTAAAAATTGGCACCCTCTCTGCATAGCACGCTTATTTACTTTGCTGTTTCAATGAACTGTTATTTCACTGGTAGGGGTATTGTATTCCCTCCACTGTTGTAGGTCACAACCCCTCTATGATTAAGTAGACTGCCTTTGAAAACTGTCACAGTTGAGAAGCCCATCAATTGCACAGCCAAGCAGAGAATGAGTGTCTCTGAACTTGAAAGTGGTCCTTGGACAACAGACACGGAGTCCATCCTGGGACCCAATCTAAAACCTTCGCAACTTGGAAGGACAGTAGGATTTACCCACCATTGGCATCTTCTTTGAAACTCTAGAGTAACTCCCACACCACAATGAAAAATTAGAGTAGGACTGCATGGGTAAGGGAGAGCTGAAGCAAAGCCTTAAACTATACTAAGACTTTTGGGACATCTTGAATAAGGAAATATACATGCTATATAACACAAATGTTCATGTATTTATTTATTTATTTTAGGCAATCAGGGTTAAATGACCTGCCTGGGGTCGCACAGCTAGTAAAGTGCCTGTGGCTGGATTTGAACTTAGGTCCTTCTGATTTCAAGAGCAGAGTTCTATCCATCGTACCACCTAGCTGCCCCCTACATAACATATATGAAGAGCCAGGACACCCCATTCCACCAAAGAGCAAATATCTCTTTTCCTGATGTCTTGTAATCATAGAGAAAGCAGAGAAAACAACCAACATACAAGATGGACCTAGGTCATAGCACTGACTCTCTGGGCTTTTTAATTCTAGCAAAAAGTTGCTGAGGTTGTGTGGTACAGGGAAAGATTGCTGAATTTGGAATCAAAAGATGCTGGTTCAAATCCAGACCCAGTTACCCCTTTTAGCTTAGGTAAAACTGTGGGTCTCAGTTCTGAAATCTGCAAAGTAAGGGATGTGTGCAAAGTGATCTCAAAGGCCCCTTCCAATTCAAATCTAGGATGCCTTGGAATACCCTTCATGGGGCTGCTTGCACATCCTGAAAATAACAAATTCATGCCCATCACTCTGTTTCACCTTCTTGTATTTGTCTACTTAGTCTGTAAGCTATGAGAGGCCAATGCCTGGGATATTTTTTTTGCAGTTCCAAGGATAGGAAACACCATATATCGAGTGGATAAGCAATTCACCTTGAAATCTGAAAGATGGGAGGTTCAGGTCCCTATCTGGAGCAATATCAGGTTTACAACTAGGAATGAATCACTTCCTATGAGAAGCCTTTGGTGATTCCACCTAATACTAATGCTCTCCCTCCACTGGTCATTTCTAATCTGCCCTGTCTATAGCTTGTCCGAAGATAGTTTTTTGTAAGTTGTCTTTCCTGTTAGACTGTGAGTTCCTTGAGAACAGGGGCTGACTTTGGCTTTTTTTTGTATCCCTAGTACTTAGCATAGTACCTAGAATATAGTAGATACTTAATAAATGTTTCAGAACTATTTAGTTTATCTCCTATTGTCCAACTTTCTCTTCATATATATTTGGTCTTCTCTCTCATCGCAGCCCTATGAGGCTGTACATTACACACACGTGGTCAATCTGCCTTGGTGCATGGAATTTCCACCCTTAGAGTCCTCTATGTTGAGAATGGGAAAATATACTTCTGGTAAAGTCAGGAATCATCGTGTATGAATTTGCATACTACACGAATGCAACACTGCCTTTTAATGTATACCAAGACCCGAGGACAATATAAGATTATTGCAGGAAGTTCTATTATCCTTTAGTGCAATGTATTTTTGGGTAATTATACCACTGATTCATAAACTCAAATCTGACATGGAGTAGCCACCAGCCAACACCTCAGCCTTTTAATTCCTTTGTGTTAAGAGAACAATGTGATGTGGAAAATAGACTTCGGTGTGCCAAAAACAAACAGACCACTCTGTCTTACTAAGGATTTCCTTTCAAAGAAACTCAAGCCATAACAACTCTAAGCACATATTTTCATTAAGAACTTCTTGAGCCAATAAGCCATTTTCAGTTTTTAATTGGAAACAACTCAGCTGCTTTCCTCTTGAGAGACTGCATTGCTCACATACCTGAGACTTTCTCTCAGTTGATAATAAAGACACCAAAACTTGTCAAGGCCTTTCTTTCATCCTAACGAGGTTATTCTGTTGGGAAAAATCTGACTTTTTGGAGAAAACTGATTTCTAAATTTCCCTAAGTCTTTGGATCATAGATTTGGAGGTAAAAAATACCTCAGAAAACATCTGGTCCTATCTTTTCATTTTGTAGGGCCAGAGAGGTCACATGATACCAATAGAGATGGTGTTTGTAGCAAATTCTTCTAACTCGAAATACAACACCTTTTCAACCATTTTCTGAAGCACAGTAGTGTATTAGTCAATGTTAGAAGTATCTGGACTTCAATCCTGGCTCTGACACTCATCAGAAAGTGGACCCTTCGGAAATCAATAAACTTCTCGGTATGATAGGAAAATAGCTTTAAGTTGCAAATTGGATGGGCAGTGAACGTTACCACACCAGGAATTTCTCTCACTGACAAAACCACAGATCCTTTAATATTTATGTATCCCTGGAGGTGGCCATGAGGTCATATTTCCAGGCAGATGACAAGCTACCATGGTGCTAGGCCAGAGTTGTAGAGAGGCAGTAGTCAATTCAAGTCATTAGAGGGACCTACAGATTCAGGGTAAAATCAATAGAGTCAATAGAGCTTGGTCTAACCATCCACATAGAAAAAACTAAGTGGATGAAGACAGATTATTGAGCTTTTGAAATATAACTAGATAGATATCCTATAGCTTTAGAACTTATCAGTGTATTTATTTTTTTAAAAAATCATGATTCTTCAAAACTTTCCTTATGAATTTCCTTACAGATCATGCTCATAGTGCTTTTTTATAAGAAATTATGCCCATAACACACATGCATGTCACCTGCTACATTCTTTCAGATGTTTTCTAAAACTCAGTCACTAAGACCAAACATAATGTTCCCTTATCACCCCTTACCATCATCTTCACATTCTTCCAGAGGCTTCTGTTGTTTGGTCAGGCACCGAGGGTCTAGCCAAGATGTTGTTTTTGTGTTGTGGCTGAAAAGCAGAGAGGGAGATAGGGCCCTTGTTAATAAATTGCTGTCAAATTTGCAAGGAAAGAAAAACACCTAGCTGCCATTTTGTGTCCAACTCTAATAATAATCCTTCAACGCATCAACAAGAAATTATTAAGAGCGTGTGATGTTCCAGAAACTGTTCTAAGAACTAGGGATTTACTAAAAGATGAAAACACAAGTGCCTTCAAAGAGCTCACATTCTAAATGAGAGAGACAAACATAGACTGCCTGCATGGCCCAAACCAAAGTGCCAGATACTATGCGCTCTGTAAAAGGGACAAGGATAGGTTCAGATGAAGTCAATTGAAAAAAAATTGTAATAAATTTAATCTGAAACTCAAATCACACCAGCAAACAGAGCAGAGAGAGAAGTAAACAGACAGAGAATTTTTTAACCCTTTCCTGATTTAGTGGGGTGAGGGGGAAGGAAGAGAGGGGCTGGTTGTGGTATTTGTTCTCCTGATATTCTTTCAAACACTCGCAAGGGAAAGTTGCCATCTTAAGGAGATAATGGGTCTTTAAGGAAAAGCAGTGTGGTATACATAATGGATAACATGGTGGCCAAGAGTCAGGAAGACCTACTCTGTCTTAGATAGTGTCCACACAATCCTAGGCCAGCCACTTAACCTCTCGTTGCCCCAGGCAACATTCTAAAACTTTAAGTTGAAAAGAAACTACAGATAGGCATTGGTAGGAGAAATTTCTCATGGGGAAGATGGAATCACTGGTCTAGTTAAAAAAACTATATTAGGACCATCATTCAACTTCATGCAGATATCTACTGGATGCTGAACACATGCTTTCACATACATTATCTCCCCAGGATCCTGTTAACCCTGGGAGGTAGGCATTAGCTCAAAAGATTTTTGTGAAGATTAAAAGAGAAATTACATGTGAAAACCCCATGAACAAGATTTATAGTTTCAACCTTTTCTATACTACTATTGACATAGAATTTCATTACTACAACAAACTCGGAGAGAGGAGCTCCCTCCACCCATGCAGGTCAAGATGTTCTCTGCCATTCACGGGCTTAGAGAACTGCTTTGAGCACCAAGATTCAGTGACTGACCCAGGATCATGCAGCCAGTATATGTTAAGAGATGGGACTTGCCTTTGGGTCTCCCCACGGCATCTTATCTAAAGGGACAAATATTACTACCATTTCTTCCCAGATCTAACTTATACATGGGCTCTGAATATCAATTTCATCTTTGCAGAACCATTAGAATGAGATTCCTTTTACCTAGGATAAATGGAAGCCTTTACTATTTGCAGACTGTGGGGGGGGAGGCAGGGAGAGAGAGGTAGGGGGAGAGGTAGGGGGAGGGGGAGAGGGGGAGAGGGAGGGAGGGAGAGAGAGAGAGAGAGAGAGAGAGAGAGAGAGAGAGAGAGAGAGAGAGAGAGAGTGGACCTTCTGACTTAAAACCAAGAGGTTGAAGTTTGAATGAAAGGCCTGGTATTTCCCTCATTATGCTGCATAGCAATTCTCTAGCAGAATGAATGAAAGCATTTTAATTCATTCTTGTACTTCAAAGCCCCTAATGTCTTTCATTAATCTCAGACTTCTAGATTGCACTTTAGAAACATTGCAGGCAATACAAAATTACCGTAATAAAAGGAGCTTAGCTCAAAAAGTTTGAGGAATTTAAACCCTCCTGACCAATTGCTTTTGGAGGGGTGCCATCCAACTGGATGATTTTCACAGGGGCTTGATTCAGTCAAGGTCAAATGCATTAGAGAAATCTCTCAGAAACATACTGGACATATTGGGATCATAATAAGTCTTTCAGCTTTCTTGGTTGCAAGTTAGGATTACATTTGTAGTGCAGATGAAGTCTGGTGTGGCTGAAAAAGAAGCACATGCAGTCCAGAGATAACACTTTCAATCCCAGTTGGCATCTTGCCAGCTGTCTGACCATGAGCAAGTAAGTTTTCTAAGCCTTGCTTTCTTTTATCCATAAAATGGGTATATATAGTAATACTTACAGTCCTTATCTCAAAGGGTCATGGGGAGAAAAGTGCTTTATCAACTTCAAAGTCCTATGTAAATGTGATTAATATGAAACCACATTAGATCACAGTTTTGGAGCCTGAAGGGCCCTCTGAAGGCATCAAGTCCCATCATTACATTTTAGAGATGAGAAAACTAGGTCCATTAAAGCTAAGTGACTTGTGAATTATAAGTGTCATTGTGTGAGGGAGAGATCAATATGCAATTTGATTAAACAAGTACTCATTAAAGCACCTACTACACGCAGAGAATACCATGCTAGGCGCTCGAGCAAAGGTGATGAAGACAGTGAGGTCTCAGTCCTCCAACATTTGAGAGCAAAGTCCTGGCTTTCAAAGTGATTTTTGTAAAGGTCTGCATGAGTATCATATTAGATAATGGTATCAGATTTAGAGATGATAATAATAATAGCATTTACAGAGTGCTTTAAGGCTTGCAAAACACTTCCCAAAATCCTCCAAACCACCCTGAGAAGAGGGCATTATTATTATACCCTTTCTCCAGATAAGGAGACAGAGGCAGACAGAAGTTAAGACACCTGCCCAGGGTCACCCAGCTAGTAAGTGTCGGGCTCTACAGGCCCTGCTCTACCCACTGCAGCAACCCAGCAGCCATCAATCTTTGAAAGGACCTGACAGCTGTTCTTCATCTTTTCTGTGTGTCATAGCCCCTTTTGGCAGCCTGGTGAAGCCCTTTCCAAAAGTTTTTTTTTTTTAAATAACTGAAGGACATGCTAAGTTTTAATTAGCGTTGAGGGACAATATGCAAGCTTTCTTCCATTCAAGTTTACACATGCCATCCCTGACCACCCCAGCCTCGAAATCTATCTGTGGGTCTGAGGTTAAAAATCTGTGCCCTTGAGGTCACCTCATCCAACCTTCCCCATTTTATGGCTGAGGAATCTATAATTCAGAGGGGTTAGGGATAGAAAATCAGGGGAACAGCCAGGATTTGAATTTCAGCTGTTGGACAACAAATCCAAAGTACTTTCTGTCACCCTTCAATCAATCAAGCCATGAACACTTTCTCATGGCATCAGATGTAATTAATCTTTCAAAAGTGGAAGGAAGGAAGGAAGGAAGGAAGGAAGGAAGGAAGGAAGGAAGGAAGGAAGGAAAAAAGGAAGGGCACTCCTTGAACTCAGATTCATCAAAGACATAATTTTGGACCCATATTGAGGACTAGAATGACAATCAATGTTTCAAGGTACAGGACATCATGAAACAAAACCAAAAAATTCTTATTAGAAATTTAATTTTAAAACTAAATAGCATGCACCTCGAATACTGTAATGTCTAATAAAGGTTCTACTCATCATCAGCAACAGCAGTCAATCACTTTGTACTATTCTCTATGACACATGAAGTCATCAAAACATTGGCAGGAGCCAAAGGCCATCTCTGCTTATGACTGGTGAGTCAGGTACTTCCAATGTATTAAAGTTGCTAATTTATACTTTATATAAATTATATATATATATATATATATATATATACACATATATATATGTATATATATATATATGTATGTATATAGCTTCCCCCAACTCCCAGCAGCAAAGTATTCCTAACCAAAATATCCCCCTTTTCAACATCACCTAAGCAAATAAAATCAGGATGAGTTTTCTATATTAGGAAAACTGTCATGACACCGGTCCTGTTTTGTATATGTATATTCCCCACCCCACTCCACCAATGTCATTCTGTTTAATTCAGCAAACATTTATAGGACATCTGCCCTGCACAGTGCATTGTCCTGTGCACCTGAGGGAGATAAACTTATAAAGAGGTGCCAGAAGCTCAAACGGGTTAAGAGATTTGCCTATGGTAACATAGCTAAGAGGCAGCTTTTGCATTCTGGTTTCCCAGACTCCAAGTCCAATGGCCAATGAGGAACACATCATCTCAACTGTAGAAGACACCGAATATCAAAGGCACAGCCACTGATGCCTGAGAGCTCAAACAGACCTTGTTGAAGACACACCAAGTCAACAGGTGATGCTTAAGCTTTGAATAAGTGGGTTTCTCTTCTTCATTCAGTGGGTTTTGTTTCTTTTTTAAATCTGGACCCATAAGTTCATTAGTATAGCCAATTCTCAGTTTGCAAATGTCCCTAAATTACTCAGAACAACAATTCTACTTGAACTTGGATCTTAAAGAGTTGCCTGGGGACAGTGAGAGGTCAAATGACTTGCCCGGGGTGACAAAACCAATATATGTCATAGGCAGGGCTTGAACCCAGGTCTTCCTAGTTCCATGACAAGGCCTCTACCCACTAAACCATTCAGTCTCTGAAGGATATTTTTTTAACTTTTTAAAATTAATAAATTTATTTATTTTTAGTTTTCACTTTAAAAGACTCTGAGTTCTAAATCCTCTCCCTTTCCCCCTCCCCTCCCCAAGATGGCATATAATCTAATACAGGCTATACATGTACTATCATATTAAACTTATTTCCACATTAATTATATTGTGAAAGAATCAGAATAAAAGGGAAAAAGCATGAGAAAGAAAAAACGAAACAAAACAGAAAATAGTCTGCTTCAATCTGAATTCAGATTCCATAGTTCTTTTTCTGAAGGACTTTTATAATCTTCATTAAAAACCAGCGATGAGACTACATGACTTTTGCCTCCCATAGGGTGGCTAGATGGCACAGTGGATAGAATGCCTGGCCTTAACTCATCTTCCTGAGTTCATGTCTGGCCTCAAATTCTTAGCTGTGTGACCCTGGGCAAATCACTTCATTCTGTTTGCCTCAGTTTCCTTGTCTGTAAAATGAACTGGAGAAGGAAATAGCAAATAACTCCAGCACCTTTGTGACCCCCAACTGGGGTCACAAAAAGTTGGACATGAATAAACAACAACAATTACTACTCCTATCCAAGTCTGGATGAAGCATTTGGACTTTAGACGGAAGGATCATAGATCTGGAAAGAAGCTGGTCTAACTCCTTTATTTTACAGATGAGGAAACTGAGTCCCATGGAGGTTAAGCAACATACTGAAGGCCACACAGGTACTGTCAGGGTGGGTGGGGGTAGATTCGAACGTAGTTGTTCTGACTGTTGAGTCAGTGCTCTTTCCTATGTACTACCCTGCTTCCAGTGGATAAAGCAAAAGGACCACACCAACATTCCTTTCCCTCTGCTCCTTGGGGGAATGACGAACTTCTCAGAGGCAGCTGCAGGTGCCACTACTCTAAGGCCTAAATTAAGTTTCCTACAAAGGGCTTCCTGATTCCCAAAATGCTTAGTCATCAGTTTTCCACTTGAGGACTTCTTTCTTTTGGGAAACGATTAACCTCATTCTCTCACAGTCTCTTCAGACTTAATGAAAGGACCAGAATGAATACTCTGTTCACTCTTTGGGTGAACTGCAAAACTTCCTGAAAACCTCCTTAAAAAGACATCAATTTCTATCTGATCATCCCATGCTATACACTCAGCAGTCAATCAGTTAGCTCAGACTTGGCTTCTATCTGCAGCCTCAGAAGACGCACATACAGAGAGAAGAAACAGGAGTATACTTTACTCTATAAAATAGACTTCTCCATTTTCGGTATAGGCCATCTCCCAGTTTTCAGGTAGAGGACCTAAGTTTTCCTCTGCACAAAGAGGTAGGTATTGAGGGAGCTTCTGAGATGGTTCCGTGATGGGAACAGTGGTGATGCTATTATTCACAGGTGGCAAGGCTGTCTCTCTTGTATTATGGGGATTGTGCTCGTCTTGTTCTCCAGAATCTGTGGAACAGACAAAAAAAAGAAACAGGGTAAGAGAAATTGCATTTGGAATCCCAGAAGTTCAGTGGTGGAAGAGTCCTCAGAGACCATGCAGTCCAACCTCTATTTTTTGCAATCTACCCAACAGGTGGCCTTCCTAGTCATTATGTACAGCCTTCCATTGAAGAAGGACTTATATCTCCTAAAGCAGCCCAAGATTCAGGCTCTCAATCAGGTAGTTAATTAAGTTGTGATGTAAAAGAGTTTTCCCTCTCATCAATTCTAAATTTTTCTCTGTAACTTCTACCCATTGTACTCTAGGGCCAAATAGAATAAGTGAGTCGAAGATAGTTATCACATATTTGCTTTTCTAGGCTAAGCAATCCCAGTCCCTTCAACCAACATTCATGTCGAGAACTCCTTAACCACCCTGGTTACCTTCCTCTGGGCACTTTCCATGCCTTAATAAGGCTCTTCTCAAAATGAGGTGCCCAGAACCAAACACACCACTCCAGATATGCCCTGACCAGAACTGAACCTTATCACCTGCATAGTTATAAACACCATGCCTCCCTTAACGGTTGATGGAATCCTAGCTTCACATTGAATATTTTCTAAAAATGAAAATAAAATACCATTCTAGTTTCCTGGTTAAAAAAGTTCTGGGCACTCAAAGCTTAATACAAGCTTGTTGACTGCCTGACAGACTTAGATTTTATTTGGCAGAAGGCATCAAAACGATCCGTCAGATCGACTCCTTCAAAAGGGAAGATGTTGGAAAATATATTCAGCTCCAATATCTCTCTCAAAACTTGGTTACTTAAAAGGAAAAGAAGGGGCACCTTCATAACTCAAATTCCAAAGACTCTGAAGCAAAATATCCCAGCAAAGCATGACCTCCAGCTGCTTTGGCTTTCCACATGCTCAAGCTTTCGAAGTCAGAAGACTTTTTTTGGAAGAAAAAAGTTGCTTTTGAAAACAAGATGAAAAGAAAGGGAAAGAAAGTACTATCATAATGCCCTCACTAGCCACTGTTTGTATTAGCTCATTTAAATATTTTTAGTAGATATTGGCCAGAAGGAAAGACTATCTTATGAATTCTGATGGCCAATACAAACAAGAGAAAAATATGTAGACGGCATTTCAATGAGTCAACTTCAAAGCTTCTTTTTGAAGGACAGAAGGAAGCCTGTATCACTAGATACTTCTGCAGAAGGCAGATGACTACATCCTGTAGTTTAAAAACCAAAAACCTATTGATTTTCAGCAAAGAAGGACTTGGGTTCCAATTCTAGCTCTTCTATTTTATTACCTCTATGACCCTCTATGACCACGTTGACCCATCATTTCTTTATCCATAAAATGAAGCTGTCATACTAGGTGCTTGCTAGGACCCCTTTGTCTTTGAAATTCTATGCCCTTATTATGCCAGAAATGTAAGGACTTATTTTATAATACAGTACTCTGAACTAACAAGTATTTTTGCCTTCTTGCTTATGTGGGCCACCATGATTTACAAAGAGGCAAATGTAGGCTTGAGGCAAGGAAAGCTTTCTTGGCAATCACAGCTCTCTAAGAGGGGACCAGAACCAAATTACTGTGTGGTATATATGAAGACAAAAATAGCTCCTGCCCTCAAGACTTATGTTTATCTACAATAATTAGTCTATTTTAAGACAATGGATAGTATTATGTCCCCTAAGGTCCATTTGGTTCCTTGAAATGTTAGGTAGTTTATTAGAGAGAAAAATTTGGGAATTCAATCAGAATTGCTCTGAGCCCCCAGTTAGGGAAATTCCAAGATTTAGGTAATTCCTAACACTTGGGCTCTCTGGTCTCTTTGTGAATGAGACCAAAATCCAAGTTCCTAGAAAGGTCTGAGTATTATATTTTAGCATGCATGAATAGACCCATACCTGAAGAGTAAGTTGGAGAAAGAGCAGATATTTTCTCAAGACTTGGTATCAGTTTGGGTCTTCTCAAAAATGACAATGGGGCTAAGGCTCTCCTCTTTATTCTCCTTTTCTGCCATAGCTAGGTCCTAGCTTCTCTTATCCTTTCCCTGATTGCCTCTGGGTAGTAGATTCTGGGCTTAGCCCAGTAAAACCTTTATCTTTCTGGTCAGTCTATCCAAACACTTAGCATCTCTATCAGGTTCTGAGATAGTTTCTTTCCTTTTATATAAATTCTTTAGGTCTTGATCAACTCTCTCAAATAAAAGGAGGTTTACTGGCTCTATTAACTCAGTGTGGACTGAATGAGCCCAATTAATAAGTGCTGTCTGTTATCTAACAAAGGGAATTACTTCTGAGTGCAGTAGAATGATGAATGGATCCCCCCCCCTTCTCAGCTATCGAAAGCCCAAAATGTTATTTTACATATTCTCCTGGCATTGAAATAGAGTCTGCTGAAAAG
This sequence comes from Pseudochirops cupreus, assembly GCA_028627135.1. NCBI lineage: Eukaryota > Metazoa > Chordata > Mammalia > Diprotodontia > Pseudocheiridae > Pseudochirops > Pseudochirops cupreus. The sequence goes on along the minus strand of CM053583.1, from coordinate 399,910,673 downwards.
AAATGCCAGCATCCTGAGAATAACAGTAATAGCCCATATTTTCCTATTGTTTTTATGATGATTTTGTTTCAGTGCCTGACTCCTCGTGACCCCATTTGGGGTTTTCTTGGCAGAGATACTGGAGTGGTTTGCCATTTCCAGATCATTTTACAGATTAGGAAACTGAGGCAAACAGAATGATGTGACTTGCCCAGGGTCACCCAGCTATTAAATGTCTGAGGTCCAATTTGAACTCAGGAAGATAAGTCTTCCCAACTCCAGGCCTGGCACTCTGCACCTGACCCCCTTAATTGCCCTAACCCCATATTTATAGAATACTTTAAAAGGTTTATGATTTGTTTCCTTCTTCCCATCTCATTGGAACCTCAAGACGACTCTGTAAGATAAGTTCTATTATTCTCCCAACTTTGCAGAAGAAGGGACTGAGACTCAGAGATTCCTAAGTGCCTTTCTCAGGGTCACGCAGCTGGTAAGCACTTGAGACAGGACGCCAGTCTCAGATTTCCTGCCGTATCAATGTGCCAGCCATCCAGCCATCTTACTATGCTGATTTCCCAAGTGATTATTTGATCAATCAACAAGCATTTATTAAGCACCTTTGTTCCAAGCAGTGCATGAACTTAAAAAAAAAAAAAGACTGTTATTATCTACGTTTCCTCTTCCCCCTCCATTTAATTCCTACGTAACCTTAGGATAGGCCTAAGGAATAGAGAAGTAATTTGTTAGTGTTGGGAACTCCCAGGTGAGAAACTTATCTCCACTCTCATGGAGGTCAGCACCTTTTTTGCAACTTACAGTCTTGGAGAGGTTTGGGTGACAGAGCCAGTGTGCATTGGAGGCAGGGCTCAAATCCAAGCCTTCCTGGATTCAAGGTCGACTCTCTGCCTATTGTGTGCCACACACTGGCTCCAATTTGTACATTCTGCTACAAAGGGCTCATTTTGTGACAGGTGACCAAGAATTAAAAGAAAGGGCCCCTGCATCCTTCTCCAATGTGTATCACAGAGTAAACGTACAGAAAGCTATTAAAAGGTGCTTAGAGATGCAATAGATGAGGAAAATAAAAGTTAATGGGGTAGAGACTAGGGATGGAAATATGTGGATTCTAAGTAATTGCTTAGCACTGACTGAGATGAAGTTAACTTTAGGAGTGAGGGACAATCTGTTGATCGACACTTAAATCCTTCAAAGACCCTCATGTCTTACAGAGCAAGGGTAGCCCCCTATATTGGGTATTAAAAACCAACAACAACAACCACAGAGGAGACGGGGCAAAGATGAGTTATCAGAAAATCACAGTTCTAACTCTTAATCTTCCAACTGTATGCAATTCCAGATCCCCGGGGGAACTAAAAGTATCTAAGAGGGTTTTAGTTTGCTATAAAACACTAGAGAAGACAAAAACAAAATGAAGGGGTATACAATTCAGCTCTGTTTTTAAACTCCTGTTTACCAATTAAAATTCAGGAGACTATTCCTTGTTTTTTCCCCCTAGGAGGGCTTTAGGAACTAGAATATTCAGACAGAGATGATAGCTACATCAGAGAGGATTTTAATTTCCTATGGAAAATTTTTTCAACAATCAAATTACTTTCAAATTATCCAAATATTTTTTAAAAAGTACTTTGAATGCTTCCTTTGAGGTCAGATAAAGCCCTAATCAATCCCCTTCTTGGAATGAAAACAAAAAAGCTAAAAACTGAAGGCTCTGCCTCTCATATACATTAGATCCATATTATTCAAATTACCAATGAATTGGGAATTCCATTACTTTCCCAGAAACAGACGTCCTATGAAATTGTTAGTGTCTTTTTTTATTATAGCACCAAAATCTACAGACACAATGAGCCTGAAGTCCCCAAACATCTCTGCTGAAAATACTTTTCATTCAGTTTAATTAAACATGTATTTATGAAATGCCTCTAAATGTCCAAGGAGAGATTTGAACTCCGGTCTTTCTGACTCCAAGTCTATCCACTATATCACCTAACTGTAGCATCACTGACTATGATCTCTTCACCTCTGGGCATCTTCAGGTGACTCTGGACTCTATAGGGCTTAAAAGAAACCCACTTCCTTCTGCCCGAGGTCATGAGTCTTTTCTCTGACATCTAACTATAACCTCTTTAGAGATGGGTAATAGCATCTATCTGTATTGTTGATGCTTAACACAGTATCTTGTGTGTGGTAGGTGCTTCAAATAATCATAACTTAAAGTTTTGGTTGCTGTGCTGGTTCTTCTCTATAGTTCTCTCCATTCTTTAGGCATTTTATTGTCTTAAGTGGCAGCATAAAGAAAGACTGGAAAATGGAGCTGCCAAGAGAATGATACCCAGGACTTCTCATGAGCATAAACATGGCTTCCATATGTAACTTGCCCAAATGCATCTGGCAATGAATTTGATGTCTATAGAAGAGCTTAATCACGCCTACATACCATCGGCTGTATAGCACTAATCATTCTACGAGCATTTTGTTTGATGCCAGGTGATGATAGATTGTTGGCATCCACAGACATGCCCTTGAATTTGAGGGCACTTTATTCAGCATTTCTTATAGGAATGGGATGAAGATACCTGAGTAACAGGAATATATTGTTGTTCAGGCATTATTCAGTCATGTCTGACTCTTTAAATCAGAAGTTCTCAACTTGTGGGTTGGGACCCCTTTAGGGGTCAAACAACCCTTTCATATTTCGATCCAAGGACCCAACACATATTTTGGATGGTCTTAGGAACCGAGACACTGCTCCTCTATCCATCTCCAGGCGGGTCTGCCCACATGCAGATATGCCACATACGAGTATTAAAGGGTCACGGCATTAGGAAGGTTGAGAACCACTGCTTTAAATGGAACACATTGCTTCTCATTAATTGGTTCCATGAAAAAAAAGAATATCAAACTAAATGATGATTAAGGCTAAGGCTGCATAGGAACTCTGTTGTACATAACTGAATGACTGATGAGCTATGAGCTCCTACTTCAATGACTCTGCTGTGGCAGAAAGGTGACTACAGCACCCAGGGGCTGTGACAACAGAGCCCAAGACCTTTTATGCTGGATTAACTTTGAATACGGTCCTAATGACCAGCTCAATCTGCTATCTGAGCTAAGCTAATTCCAGAGAGTGGGGCATGCTTGGAAGGCTGGTCACAGTGAACCATGAAAAAGCAAATCAAGTCAACAAGTATTTATACAGTACCAATGTGCTAAATGATAGATCAAAAAAGACAAAGCAGTTCTCAGTTCTCCTTCCAATTCTATGGTAAAAGCAGTGGGAAAGGAATCACAGGTCAAGCGTCACATAGCTATCAGACCATCCAATAAATATGAAACTGATGGCAGACATTTGAGATCCTTCTCCAGTGGTCTCTAATAGAGTAAGTAAATCAAATCAAGAGTGGCAATCTTACTACAAATGACAAATCACAGAACTGGCAGTTCAGTGGAAGGATGATCAACAGGTTTTTCTTGAAGACATGAATAAAAGATTTAGGGGAGTTGGTTTTATTTGTGTCCCAAGGAAAACAAAGATCATTTGGGGGGGAACTTGGTCATTTCATCTCACAGTCATCAAGATGAGTGTAAACAGACCAAGATGAAAAGACATGCTACTCCCAAGCCAAAGTCTTCCAGAGACAGGAAATTAAAGCGCTATCCTATGATAGCTGACTGCCATGATTTTCAAATCCTAGACCATGATATTCAGTTACTAGAATGCAAATGAACAGTGGAGACATCCTGGACAAAATGGTTCTGTGTGGAGAAATGAAAACTGTCATAGGCTTGTAGATCAATCAGCCAATCAATTAGCATTTCACTTGGTCAGAAGACTGGAGCTTGGATATCATGAACACTTTTCCTCAAGAAGAGTTGGGTGATGCTAGTTGAGCAACAGAGAAAATATATATGAAAATGGTTTAACACACAATAAATAAACAGTTGGCAGGACAGGAGGCTCTTTGGGGTACTCATTGGTGAGGGGCACTCCCAGTAAGAAAACTCCCATCATCAGTGTAGATTGCCACCTGCTCTTCAACTTCTAGTCTCAGAGAGTTGCCTGGGTCACTGAGAGGTGAGGGAGATAAAGTGAGTTATAATCCAGTATGTGCCAGGAGCAGGACTTGATTCCAAGCCCAGTTCTCTACCCACTATAGCATGCTGCATGACAAAATTTTGTCAGTGCTGTGAGATCATAAATTATAAGAATGCAGACATATAGAGCTAGAAGGCATCACCAGGCCACTGAGTATAACCCATTATTTTACCATTGAGGAAACGGGCACATAAAAGATAAGTGGCTTTCCCAAGGATACAGTCAGTTTGAATCAGGATTAGAACTCCAAGCTCCATGACCCCCATTCAAGTTCCCTATCTATTATGCTACATTGTCTTTCACCCTCAAGGAAGTTGTTTTGGACAAGGAATAGACGAAGGAAGGAAGGAAGGAAGGAAGGAAAGAAGGAAGGAAGGAAGGAAGGAAGGAAGGAAGAAAGGAAGGAAGGAAGGAATACTTGTTAATTGCTCCCTAAATGCCAGTCACTGGGAATACAAAGAGAAGGCAAGACCTTTCCCATCCTCAAAGATCTGCAATTCTAACAAAGACACCATACGTGGGAAGTGGTGTCCAGGGAGGTTGTTTTGGTTTGGAAAGGCATAGGGACAGTGAGCAAAGCCAATGGAAAGGAGCCCATTATGTGGGAACAGGGTGCAGCCTGTTCTCTTGCACGTTAAGAAATAATATCAAAGATACCATCAAGACATGACCTGAGCATGAACAAGAAAATGTGTGTCATCCATACAGCATGAGTGAGGGATAACAGGCAGGAAGCTCAAGACCTGCTCTGAGAGCCACAGAATGTGCAAAGAACTGGTCAGACACAGAATCTCAGAAGTGGCAAAGATCTCAGAGGCCACGTGGGCCAAGGACTTTGTTGTTCAGCCATTTTTCAGTCATGTCTGACTTATTCAAGACCCCATTTGGGGTTTTTTGGCAAAGATACTGGAGTGGTATATCATTTCCTTCTCCAACTCATTTTTTACAGATGAAAAAAGTGAGGCAAACAAGGTTAAATGACTTGCCCAGGATCACACAGCTAGTAAGTGTCTTAAGCTGGATTTGAACTCATCTTCATGAGTCAGAAAGACTCTAGGTCTGGCACTAGCTGCACCACCTAGCTGACCAGCTGACCCCAGGTCAATAAGAATTCCATCTACAAAATATATAGTCAACAGTTGGTCAATTCAGCCTTTATTTGAAGACCTCAAGTGACAGGGGACCGACCTGTGACCTCCTGAGGAAGCCCTTTCTAGTTTTAAACAATAAACTGTTAGAAAGTCTGCCATGTGCCAAGTCTAAATTTTCCCTTTCGCCCATTGCACATGAAAGGAATGCCTTTGCTAGGCTTCAAAGACTTTCCCCCCATACTCTGCCCAGCTGCCCACTCCCCTGCCTTTACAGTGGAATGATCAAAGGACATGAACAAGAAATTCATGGGATAAGAAAGAGCAAATGACTTGCCATCTTCACCAGTGAAAAGAGGGCTCATATTGACTGACACAACAATGGGTCCATCTAAGGAAGTTTAGAATAGATTAGGGGTTCTACCAATGGAGCAACAGTTTAAAATCATTTGACTCATCTCAGTATAAAAGCATAAAAAAGATGCCAGATACCTTCTGAGTATTGTTGACTCCTGCCAATTCAGACTAGTATCATCATCAGGAAATTTAGTTGACAAACATGAAAAAAATCACACAGATGTCTGTCTTATCAGCCTGTGGTTTATAATGATACATCCTCAGCTACTCCACAATTCCCTCCAACCCTCAAACATCTCCTGTGGCAAAACAAAATCTATTTAATATTTTCATATGTCCCTTTGGGTGGGAGGGGTTGCAGAGCATGTAATGGCAGAAATAACGGGAGCATAGGCATATTACGAAGCCAACCGCCATGACAGACGGCTGCCTCATATGTTGACAGATGGGATAATGCCTACTGTTAAAAATATTTAAGAAATATTTAAGCATGGTGAAAACTTAAGAGCCAATATGCCATTCCAATTTTTCTCATAATCCAACTTCATTCATGTTGGTTTGCTTCAAAAAGATAAGATGTTCTTGTCAATAAAGTGGAATTTGATATTAAGCTGTCAAATGAATGCTATTATTTTTTCCATAAGAGAAGACTGGTATTGTGGAGAACTTTGAGATAAATAATAAAAATAACAAAGATGATGATGATGGTATTGACAATAAATTATCATAATAACAACAGTAAGCATGATAACCCATGGGCAGCGTTTTTTAAGAAGGGAAGAGAGGTGATGAAGATTATTCAATATCCTCCTTCCACAACACATTTTTTCAGGGTTCTTTAAAAAAAAAAGCTAAATAGGACAGAAACTGAATAAAAGAAGGTGGGAGAGTAACATGTAGCCCGTGAAAAATGAAACAATGTGGTTAGACTGAGAACTGTGATATCCCTGCCAGATTCCTACTGGGAAGGGCCAAGAAAGTAAGAGCCAAGCTCTCCTGTCCCACTCCCCAGCCCCCCACCTCCGTCTCCTTTACCTGTCAAGCTACTGTTCATTTCAGGGACGTCATCCTCATCGCCATTTTCCGCATGTACTATGCCAGCATTTTGCATATCATTGTAGGACTTGGTGCGTTTCGGGGTTGATTGCTTGGAGCCCGTTTGAAGGTTGTGCAAAGCATCAGTGGGAATCACTTTCCCGCTGACGGGTTGGCTGGGAGGCTTGGGTGTCCCATAATAGTTACCTAGGTGATAGAGACACATTTGCATGTTTCAGTGAGAATTAACCAAAAAAAAAAAGACAAGATTTCACTTTCAACCCCATCTGAACATAAAGAAATTAAGCTGGAAAACTCAAACGGCTTGTATTTCTTTTCTGGGATGGATTAGAAAAAGATGTCTTTCCTCTTCAACTAGACACGTTGAATTCAGAAGGCGGGATGAGAGACGCATTGTTTAGGTTCAGGCAGCATGCAGTGACTAAAACAAAGGCAGCCGGGCTGGAACCCTCAACTTCATCTCATTACATTTGAATTTTAATTAGTCACCTTTTTACATGTATGCACCAACACAGTGTACAGTCCATTTGGAGGCAGTCCCAAGAAAAAGAAAAAAAGCCAGTGTTGCTCCCACCCCGAGGGGGCCTGAAAGGTTGCGATGACCTTTTCTATCAATAGAGAATTACAATGAGGGGTTAGAGCATTTTTAAAAAAGTAATCTTTCTTTATGGGAAACATTCCCTAAAAGGAAAAAGGAGATATGCCACGTGGCACTTATTTAATGGAGCAGTAGCCTTGGCTTCCGGGTCAGTTAGGAGAGGAATGCCACTTGCCAAGGCTTCAAAGAAAACCCTTGTGTGCTGATGACAGTTCCTCTCGGAATAGTCATTTTTAAATACCACACGTCACAGTAGACCATGAGTCACAGTAAACACAGAAGTAGGTATTGAAGTATCATAGATAGAGCCTAAATTCTGTTCATTTTCAGAATATGAGCAGTGAGAATTTGAATTGTGATCATTTTGTAGAATTCATTATTCATACTAATTGGGAGCTGACTGTATAAAAAAAAAGGGGGCCGGAAAAAATGGTGTGGGTTGATTCAATAAATCCTAATCAGGATGGTCCAGCATAAAGAGTGATGGAATTGTGTAGTAAGTCACAAGACATGAGTTTGAATCCAAGCTTTGCCACTCACCCCCTTATTTGATCTTGGGCTGGTCAGTTTATTGCTCTGGGTCTCCTCATATATAAAAATGAAAGAGTGGAAAGAAATGATCTCTCTGGTCCCTTTTAATTCTAACCCATGATCCTATGGTCCTATAACATTTTTAATTCCCTTTTGGTTTTACAGAAGCAGAGATTACAAGCAATTATACATCCTCTACCTTTGTCTCTTGGAAGATTCCCAGAGCATTGTCTAATCTTTTCTCCATTGAGGCTCCTAACATTTTGTGTATCATGGGGTTGGTGGCAGGCTGGTGAAGCCTATGGAACCATTCTCAGGATAATGTGTTAAGTGCATAAAATGTAACACACAAAATTACAAAAAAAATTATTATATTGAAATAAAAGTGTGTCCCAGTATATAGACCCCATGAAATCTATTCAGAGACTTCTTGGGGATCAGTGGCTTCTATCTTCAGAATAATATTAACAGCAACACGATGATGGTGATGATGATGATGAAGATGATATCTACAACAGATCCTATGATTTCACTGATGGAGGGAGCTCCCAGTGAGAAGTTTCTTCTACTTAGATGCCATACTATGGCAGGTAGGTATGGTCTGTGCCAGGTAGAGACAGAGAAGACTGCCTAGAGTCTTGAGAAGAGGCGTACTCACTTGTCCTGACAAAAATAGCTAGCATCTTTCAAAATGCTTTGAATTTAGCAAAATGCTTCTGGTACATCATTTCATTTGAGCCCCACAATGAGTCTGTGAATCAGGGTCTCTTAATATCCCCATTTGGCAGGTGATGACACTGGAACACAGAGCAAGTGAGCTTCTTGACCAGAATCTCCCTGCTATTATCAGATGTGGGACCTGAACCCACACCTCCCAATGCCTTCCATTATGCCTAACTACTTAAATAAATTGTGCAGTTCCTGTTACTCCTGAAACAAGGAAGAGCTGGGCACATATTACTAGGGACTGTGTGTGGGAACAAGAGGGCAGCGGAATTTACTTCTAACCAATTATTTCTTCATAGGTGAAGATATTAGTAAGGGAATGTTTCATGATTAGGTGCTTTAATGTTGCTCAACAAACAGCTGATTTTGCAAATACACAGACCTATTCATGTCAGCTTTCAAATATAAATGGAGAGGTCTGGGATCAATTCAACAAACATTTATTAATGTGTTCTCTCCCTTCAGAGAACACATTAATAAATGTTTGCTGAATTGCTCCTACAGCTCTCAGTTTATATACCATATAAAAATAGGTATGGAGAGAATATATGTGTATATGTGCTCATGTGTGTATATGTATGTGTGTGTACATATATGTGTATATGTGTGTATACATACATACATACACACATAGGCTGTAAACTCTTTGTGAATTCAAATCAGGCCTCAGATACTTACTAGCTGAGTGACCCTGAGCAACTCATTAATCTTGTCTTAATTTCTTCATCTATGAAATGGGCTGAAGAAGGAAATAGCAAGCTACTCCAGTGTCTTTGCCAAGAAAATCCCAAATAAGATTAGATATGACTGAAACAATTGAGTAACAACAAAATATATACACATAAACTCATATACATATGTGTACGTATATGTGCATGTATACACACACACACAAATATATTCTTTTGTTTTTTTAAGGCTGTTACATGCACCATGCTAGGTGAGCAGGCATGGTAGAAAATGTGAACGTGAAATGGGCAGCTGGTGGTTGAGTGGAGAGAGCACTGAGTTTGGAGTCAGGAAGACCTGAATTCAAATCCCGCCTCAGACCTTCCTAGCTGTGTGACACTGAAAAAATCAGTTGGCCTCAGCCTGCCTCAGTTTCCTCATTTGTAAAAAGGTGCTAATAACAGCAGGGTTGTTGCAAGGATGAAACAAGATGACAAATGTGAAGCTCTCGGCACTGTGCCTGGCTCGAAGAAGTGCTGAATAAATGTCTGCCCTTCTCTTGGGGCCTGCAAGTTAGTAAATGAACTAAAGTCCACGATTAGGTGTCTGGGACCATCATCCTCTACGTGTAGCACATTCATGTGTGTGTGCTGATAACTGTGAAAAGTGAAAAGTACTGATAACTGAGCATGGATGAACTGGAAGGCTGATGATCTGGGGTTTCACTTTTCTTGCCTCAAAGTGTTAAGTTTAAATATATTTTGGGAGACCTGGTGACAAATTACTGACTAAAAAAAATTAAAAATGAGGCCCAGGTTAGACTCTAACCACAGAATCATTATTTTTACCAAAAAACTAAAAGTGAATTTGATAACCTATTCCCACTTTCTGGACATTAGCCTATTAACGGCCGATAAAAAAGAAGATTTTTTTTTCCAGGGATGGGTCCTAAGTTTCTTTCGATTTTTTAAATTGTTAATTTTTATTGATATCTTTTGTACTCACATTTCCTTCAGTTCAGAATATACCCCTTCCCTGCCCTGCCTCACCTAGTGAGCCCTCCTTTGTACCAAAAAAGTAAAGCAGAAAGAAGAAAAAAAAAAACAAACAGTAACCAAGCCGAACTCAACACAGTACCGACCAGGACTGACAGTGTATATACTGTGTTCTACACCCAGAGTCCTCCAGCTTTACAGTTTAGGAAAGGAGATGCAATTTCTCATTTTCACTTTGTGGACAATCTTAGTATTATGATTAAAAAAGGAGGGTCAGCTTTGCTTACAGCATGTTCGATATTCTTGTGTTTTCAATGTGTTGTCTCTACCTATGCTGTTCTTTTCTCCTGGTTCTGTTAAACCTCATTTTTCATCAGCTCCCAGGCCTTCTGTGTGACTTTGATTTCTTCATAGCCATCATTTCTTTGGGTGCGGTGCTATTCCATACGTTCATTTACCACAAATTATTTAGCCATTTCCCAATCAATGTGCATCTACTCTTTCCAATTCAATAAGGATATTTTAAAGTATGAATTAGCCATTACTTCTACAGGAAGACCAAAGCCAAAGTGAAGCCATGACCAGGTGGCGTAGGAATACTGAGGAGCCGAGCCGCATGGCATACCTAGTGCATTAGTCCCAAAATTCCTGCTATAGGTTTAACGTTCCAAAGCTTAAAACCACCTTTACTGTGCACCCCCAATGCACCCCGTCACTCTTTGACTTTCACATTCAAGTCAATCCTAACTTTACTTCAAGATCACAGCCATAATTCTCCTCTCTAAAATTTCTGACATTTTTCACTCTCTTCAGCATGTCTTTAGTCTCCTGTAAGTTTGCTTCTAGCTCCAATCCATGTGCTTTTACATACAGTTCCCAGTGTGACTGGAGACCTAGGAATGGACTTGGAGTCAGGGAGATCTAGGTCTCCATCCTACTTCAGAGACGTTTGATCCTAGGCAAGTCACTTATTTTGTTTGAGTCTCAGTTCACTCATACGGAAAATAAGGGGACAGTGACATCTAAGATTCCTTGAAAAATCTAAGAACCAATCTCTGCTCTATGCTCCTTCTTGTTCATTGAACTTTTCAAACTCTTCCTCTTCTCATGGTATGTCTTTGGGACCTATTGCCTCATTTTCCCATGGCTGTGAGGAAGACAACCACCACAGTCAAGGGATCAGGAGCCCAAGATGTGCAAGCACCATGAACTCTGGGAGAGGACTCCTAAGCCTTAAATAAAAATCATGTAAATATGTGCTTGAATTCATAGGAAATTCCAATTAATCAGGACTTCAACTTGGCAAACTATCCAATTTCTTGAAACTATCAATTGATTTCCTTATGTTATTATTAATGTATGTTTTCAGAATGAGTATATCACACTGATTAGTCTGCACAAAATTTGCAGGCCTCAGTATTGGTTTTGAAGTGAAAATTAATAGGATGTAAGAGTTGAGACTAGTAATTCATAAATGAAAAGCTCTATCGGTAATTCTATGACGCAGGGAGTGCTTCCTCTGAAGATGCCCATCATTCTCAACCCCAGCAACTAGTTTCTCCTGAGGCGAACAGGTCCACAACAAAGTTTCCTTTGGTGGTTCCTCCACCATTTGTAGGATGAAATCATCATTAAGGCAAATTGATAAATTGTTGACTACTCTCCTTGGGGTGTTTTTGTTGAATCATTTTTTTAAAGTCATGTCTAACTCTTTCTGACCCCATTTGGGGTTTTCTTGGCAGATATTAGAGTGATTTGCCATTTCCTTTTCCAATTCATTTTACAGATGAGGAAACTGAGGAAAACAAGGTTAAGTGATTTGGCCAGGGTCACACAGCTAGTAAGTGTCTGAGGCCAAATTTGAACTCAGGAAGGTGAGAGGTTCTGACTGCAGACCCAGTGCTCTCTACCTAGCTGCCAACCTTTATGAGTAGTGGATGAGAAAACACCTTTGAAGGTGCTTAGATCATCGGGGTCTCTCATCATTGTCACTATATATTGAAGCATGGAGAACAAAGAGATTACATTCGCATCTCAATCCATACGGCAAAAGAAATTCTAAGTGGATCAGTGATTTAAATGTGCGTGTTTTTTAAAGATACATAAAAAGCCAAAGTTAACGGAGGGTTCTGTACATAACAATTATGGAGTGGCAGAAACATTGTAGAAATTATAGGAGATAGAATAAATTGGCTTGATCGTTAAAAAAGAAGATGTTTTACATAAAGAACAATGAATACAGAATAAAAAGGAAAGAACTAAACTTGGAAAATAAATTCTTCTGTCTATGGGGCTATGTCCTCCCCTAACAATCTGGGTTATCCAAAAATGGAATGGGTGGAATTGGGAGATGGTACTTCCCCCCTCCCCTACAGAAATTCCTAAGCAAAAGTGCAAAGATCACATATCAGTATCATTGTAAAGGAGATGGCTATTAGGTGTCATTTAAACTAGGTAGCATCAGAGGCACTTGAAGTCTCTAAGATTGTGAGATTCTGTGACAAAAATTTAGAGGTGTCTGTCACTGACCTTGAGATCTGTGGGCACGTCTGAGGCCACAAAAGAGAATCAATCAGTCATCATCAATAAGTATTTGTTAGATGGCAGGCACTTTATAATGCTTGGACAGACAAAGATTTAAAAACTGAAATAATCCTTGCCCCCCAAGAGCTTATATAATATTGAGAATTAACAATATGGAGAGAGTACGTACCTACAAAAGAAATACAAGGGGATTTAGGGATAGAGGGGGGACTCTCCCTAGAGGGAGCAGGAAAGGCTTTATGTAGAAAGTGATACTTGGACTGCATCCTGAAGAAAACAAGAGATTCTGAAAGGCACTGCTAAGGAAGGAATATATTGCAGGCATGGGGGTCAGTCAGTGAAAAAGTACCCAAGATTGCAAGAGTGGTGTGGTGTGGTGTGGTGTGGTGTGGTGTGTGTGTGACTCTTATCTATTGAGATACAGCTTATCTGTCCTTCTGTGGAGGGCTGGAAGGGGAGTAAAGTCTGATGAGTCTGGAAAGATTAGATGGTGCCTGGTAACAGAAGGTTTGGAATGCCAGACAGGAGGGTTCATATTTTATCTGAGAATGTATCCTAGCCTAGAGGCATTTTAGAATAGAATCATAGAATTTTGGCATTCTGAGGGCCCTCAGCAACCATTGGTCTCGATTCTAGCCCAACACCTACACAAAAGGAACCTCTACCATACATAATATCCCCAATAAGCAATCTTCCATCTAGGGCATCTAGGAAATGACAGCTAGGTGGTACTTGGGGTACATGGAGTCAGGAAGACCCAAGTTCAAATTCCAGCTTCAGACTCTTACTAGCTGTGTGACCTGTGGCAAATCCACTGAACGCCCTTCAGCCTCACTTATCTCATCTGTAAGATAGGGTTAATAATAGTACGTGCCTCACAAGGTTGTTGTGAGGATAAAATGCAGTGTTTGTAAGGTCCTCTGCAAACCTTAAAAAAAAAAGTACTGTATAAATGCCAGCTATTATTATCCAGTTGCTGTCTGAGGAGCGGGAAGGAGGGGAGACTGACCAACTCTCCAGGCAGCCCATTCTGCGTCTGGACAGCTTTCATCGTTAGGAAGATTTTTTTGACATTAAGCCTAAATTGGCCCCTTTGCAACTTCTACTCATGACTTCGGCTTCTGTCCTCTGGGACCAAACAGACAAAGTCTATTCCTCCTGCATAGGACAGCCCATCAAATACCTGAAGATAGCTATTCCATTCCAGAGAACTATTCTGGTCTTCTCTTCAAATTAAACAAACCTTTGTAAAGTGTTTAGCACAATGCCTGCCACAGAGTAAGCTCTGGATTAATGTTGGCTGTGGTGGTGGTTGTCACTGTTATTCTCAAGGCTAAACACCCCAGTTCCATCAATGATCCTCACTCACAAGGAAGGATTCAAGGGTCTTCAGTGTTCTGAATGTCTTTTCCTCCAGTTTATTGATGCTATCTCTACAGTTTGATACCTACAACCAAATACTCTCATTCCCTTCTTTCTGGAAGCTTTTTTGGTTTCAGCCTATATTGAGCATGTGGTCAACCAAAATCCCCAGATCTTTTTTCAGACAAAGTGTGGTCTAGCTATCTGTCCCTTATCTTATTCCTGGAGGGCTCAAGACAGAATTTTGGGTCATACATACCCGAGGCTAAGTATGAGCCCTATGGATGATGACCCTGCAAAGCAGACTGAGAAATAGCACTCACATAGGTAAAAGGAAATTCAAAAGAGCCTCAAAGAAGATGGCATTTAGGAGTGGTGGTGAATAGTGTCAGATGAAGCAGGGACATCAGGAGAGATGGAAGTCAGCACACTATATTCTTGTCCTCCAAGTCACAAATTTAATAGGAAAGGGGACTAACAGCTCCAGTACCAGCAAATCATGTCACAGCAAATTAATTTGAGCTCCTTGCAAAGAGTCTAAGAACTGTGGCAATGAGCGTCCTGGGCTTCAGGATGGGCTCAGCTAGGTTTGAATCTTGTAACAGTGGTGTATGATTTTATACCTGATTACCCTATTCACAAAAAGATGTGCTAATTTCTGGGACCCCAATTGGGTCATGGTTGGGATCTCTGATTCATTCATTTCACTGGTTAATTGGCCAGAAATCTCCTGACTGACTCCCAAGTGAAACTTTGATCCAAAGAATGTAATGAAAAAAAATAACAACATTCAATGAAACTCTCAAAATCTTCAGTGTTTATACATCCCTAGTGATATATGAGAAGGTGCATTCTAGCAAAGAGATCCATTATATGGTTTGGTAGCCTGAAGCAGGTCCATATTTAACCTGAATATAATTATTTCCCTTCAAAGGGGGTTAAGTACAAAATGGCATTATTATGCTATTTACTTAGCTTAATTCACAGATTATTCAACCTTTAGGACATCTGAAATTGTTATCCAATGAACTGGTGAAGAATATTAATGGGAACCACTAAAGTACAAGAAATTAGCATCCTTGGATAAAGTCAAGAAAATGAGACAATTATATTAATAACAGCTAACATTTATGGTGTTAGTGTGGATTATCTCACTTAGCCTCACAATAATCCTATAAAATATGTTCTATTATGCCCATTTTCAAGATTAATCAGATAAAATAATGTCATAATTAATTACACGGGGCTCATTGTATCTGGGTCAACAAGCAAATAGAATATAAATTCACTGAGGAGAAGGATTGTTTTCATTTTGACTTTGTATCCTGATGCCAAGTAGCTAGGAGGCACCTAATTATTGTTTGTCCTTTTTCGAAGAGAACCAATGAGATCTTGGGTGATGTCTTGACTTGTGTGTGAATTGGATTTAAGTGAATCAGAGTTGGAAAAAATAGTCAGTCTTACTCTCTCTTTCCAGATTTATCGAAGTCCAGTGGCAGGACAAAAGTCAGGATGCTTGGAGATGGCCTGAGATGCAGTGGATGACCTTGGTGACATCTTCGATGACTGACCAGGCTCTAAGTCCTTCATCAGCTCCATTCGCGGCCATTGGAACAAACTGTTCCATTCTGCCAGGGAAAGTTTTCACGTGCTTAGGATAGAAATCCCCCTAACTCACCAACAATTTGAGGCCTGTCAGTTACCCTCAAGCTGGTTTAGCCCATCTGCATAGACGGTTTACTGGGTTGTGTCCATACCACAGAGCCACAGGTGAGAGTTGGGTGGTGGGTGGGTACAGAAGGTGGACAAGCAGCACCAGAGGTGCTAGCCCTCCTGAACACCTAATGAATGCTTGTTCAATTGGCCTTGTTGAGAGGAATAACTTTTAGAGACCAAATAATTATATAAAACCCTGCACTAGGGGCAGCTAGGTGGCACAGTGAATAGAGCACTGCGACTAGAGTCAGGAGGACCTGAATTCAAATCTGGTCTCAGACAGTTGCCACCCTGGCTGTGTGACCTTGGGCAAGTCACTTAACCCCAACTGCCTTGCCTTTCCCCTCGCCTATCCAAAACAAAACAAAACAAACAAACCAAAAAACCCTGCACTGGTATTCCCCATATAAAAAAAGCTTTCATGGAGTACATTAAGGCCAAACAGATGAGTGATTGAGACCAATGATAAGCACAGAGGCCGCCAATGGCAGCCCTTTGGAAGTGGTGGGATTCATGATCTGGGTAAAAGAAGGAGGAGAGAGAAAACTTGTGAAAATAAAACACACTTTGGCTTTTTTAATATTATCCCCCAAAAGGTCTTTTTCAAGGACATTAAAAGTATTTTTCCTTCTCTTTCTATATTTTGGTAAAGGTGTGGGACTCTCCACCCTGAAAATGGCAGTGCCATATGCAGGCTAGATCAGCTGGCTTAATAAATGCTGGGTCCCATCCTCCAATCATTTCCCACTTACTTGGGATTTCTCTGATCTTTACTTATCTGTGTAAATAAAGTGGAGGCTGCTAGACGATTCAGTGGAGAGAACACCAGGCCTGGGCTCAGCGAGACCCACATTTGAAGCTGACCTCAGACAAGAGGCAAATCACAACCTCCAGCTGCCTCTGTTCCTCCCTCCCAGGGCTGTTATGAGGATTAAATGAGATCGTGTTCACAAAGCACTCAGCACAGTGTCTAGCACACAGTAGGCACTTAACAAAGATTTATTCCCTTATTCCCTCTTCCTTACCCTGAGCCTGTGTTATTTGCCTCCCCACTCAGCATTCTCTCACATTTTGTACTTTGTTCAACATGTCTCACACACTGCAGATGTTGGTTAAGTGCTTGTTGGATTGGACTGAACTGATGTGGGCAGAATTCTCATCCACCTTTGGGCCTTGAAGGGCCAGCAAAACCAAAAGCTGGGCCCTCCTTTGACTACCAGCCTTCATATCCCATAAGGTAACTGCCCTGAGACAAGGAAGCAAAGTTCTCCATCCATCTTAGAGAAAAAGGAAACAAAACCCCATAGACCTAACATTGTCTTTCTTCAAAGTAGTTATCCCACAAATCTCTATTTTTAACATTCCGATAAAAAAAGGAAGCATGAAATAGGATAGAGGAGCCAGTCTCTGGGTCAGGAAAACCAAGATTCAACCCCTGTTTCAGATTCACAAAAGACTGGCTAACTTGGTAACCTCTTGGTGCCATAGGCTACTGCCTAAGACCACATGTAATAGCAGAGTTTACAGTCTGCATTTGTGGACAGAGTTTCCACACGGGGAGCTCCTCAAACAGATGAAATCACAAAATCCCAGGTCTGAACTGCAAAAATTAAATTGAACCAAACTGAATTTGAGGGGCAGGTAGGTGGCTTAGTGGATAGGGTTCCGGACTTGGCGCTAGGAAGCCCTGAGTTCAGAATCCTGCCTCAGATACTTATTTGTGTTAGGACTGAGGACAAGCCACTTACCCTCTACAGGGCCCAGTTTCCTCTATAAAATAAGAGAGTAGGATTTGATGGCCTCCAAGGCTCTTCTCAGCTCTTATTCAGTGAATTTAAAAGTCCATAAATATTTTCCTTTTTAATTTTTGAATTTCAATTTTCCAGCTCACTTTCTTCCTCCAACCAAGCTTCTTCACAAATGCTCTAAATTCCTTCCCCCCAAATATCCTCTCCCAAATGCTCCCTGAAAGTTGGCCATATATTACTCAGTGTCCCAAAAGTCTTGTAAGACATAATTTTAAGCTATAAAATCTTAAAACTTCATGGAGAGTTTTTGGACATGTTGACTGGGCTCTCCTTTGGCAATCTGGTATGTGATGCTTGTGGGGAGTGAGGGAGGAGGATACCTCCCATGATGCTATGTGGTTGGGGATTTATTTGTGAAAATTAATTTGCACCAAAAAATGTTAAAGCAAAAGGCAAACCTCAGACTGAGTTATCAGTGGTTCCTGTGTATGGGGCTGTGCAAAAGGAAGGAAAAACCACATCCTTATTTCATTGCATGATGATGCAACATTGGGTCCTGGCCCGGCAGAAAGGAGAGGACCTGATTTCTAATAGAGGGGATAGTAATTAGAGTTTTTCCCTTTTAGATGTTAGTCCTTTTAGAGTTCATTAGTCAGGAAGACCCGTGCTCAAATCCTACTTCTGAATCATCCTGGTTATGTTACCCCTGGTAAATCAGTCTTAGATGTCTGGGCAACTTTCTATTCCTATAAATTGAAAGAAGGTAGTAATATGCATTGGGAGAGGGATTTTCCTCACCTGGGAGATCCCTTTAGTAAATTAGTTACAGGGCCCCAGTTGGAGCCCTTTTAAATGACAGAGCTTTATAAAATTTTATATCCTTTCCCATGTAGCAACTCAACAACCCCATGAGGCAGGGAGGGGCTACATATGTGCCCAGATGAGAAAACTGAGGCTTAGAAGGATGAGATGCCATTCTATTATTCAATTTACTAGCAAGATGGAAAAAGAAATGGTTTCACAAATAATAACAGCGGATACGTGTAGAGGGCTTTAGGACTGCAATGAACTTTGCAAACATGAGCTCACTGGCACCTCACCACAGGGACCTGCGGGTGTCTTTATGCCCACTTTCCAGGTAAGAGATAGGAAGCTCTATAGGCAAACTGGCCACGGCCACTTGTCAAGTAAGTATCCAATAGGCAACTTCCATTCAGAGCTTCCTGACTCCAGCCCCAGCTAGCTAGCCATCGTACCTGGCCACCTTTAGAGGAACCCCCCGGCTGCTACCATACTTGGATCCGCAACTGCTTGGGGATGCATATCTAAGCACGCAGGCAGCTAAGGAGTCACTGCCGAAATGACTTTGGGGCTACGCTGGGGGGTCTGAGTCATAGAAAAAAAGGTGTCTTTCTTTGATTGGTCTCTTGGTCTCACGTCTCTTTATTCCGGTCCTTTCTCCACTAGCACTTGACAAAGGCACCTTCCAAAAGTCACTCCCCTATTCAGTAAATTCCAGGGACCCCCTATGACTCCCAGCATCAAATCTTTACAACCTGCCCCCTCCCTCTCTACCTTTCCTGTCCATTTACATTTTTCCTCCCTTCTAAATACAAAAAAGTGACATTGGCATCCTTGATATTCCTTGCAGATAACACTGCATCTCCCAACTCTGTCAATTCTCTCTGGCCATTCCTGGAATGCTCTCACTCCTTACCTCTGCCTCCTTGTTTCCATACTTTCCTTCAAATCCAGACTGGAATCCTATTTTCTGCAAGTGGCCTTTCCCCCAGGTGTCCCTCAATGCCAATGCATTGTCTCTGAGATTACCTCCCATCTACCCTGCCTCTAGATGATCTATGTAAATTATCGTTGGTGAGCTTCTGGATGACATCGTCTATTTTTGCCTTTTGGGGAGTGGGGGGATATCTTCAGTGCTTGGCACAATGCTGGGCATATAGTAAGCACTTAATAAATGCTTACTGACTGAAGAAAAAAAATCAATAACATGAATGCTTCTTTTCAGTCATTTATAAGAAATAAAAGAGGGCTTTCAGGGTCTACCCCTGCCCTAGGAATTTATCTGAGCTTAGCATTAATGGTTGGCATTTATTTTATAAGAGAAATTGGACAATATTTGGGCTATTTTCCAATTCCACCGTTCATCAAGTTTCTTAGGCAGGGTCATTGGTGCAGAAAGGGCACATCTTTGGGGTCTCTCTCCCGATGCCTGATCTGGAGATGATCTGTTTACCATGGCCAGGAAAACCCAGGACTCTGAGCAATCACAGCTCCAGAACACATGCTTGAACAAGGCACAATGTGGATGGCATCCAAGGCCTTCCATTTAACCACTAGGAGACTCCCTCACAGTTTTTTGTATCTCCCTCACCATATGGCTATGATTATAATTCTATAAAACTAAACACAAACAATTAAATTAGAGCACTCTAATAATCTATCTTTGAACAAATGGGAAAGCCCTACGCTGAAGGAAAGGGAACAATCTCACCTCCCTCTCTGACTAGGGAAGTCAGAAAAGAAGAAGATACAGATTGGGGGGTTCGAGGCTGAATTCCTGCCCTGATGTTTCTGTCTTGGCCCATATTAATGTGTTCATGACAAGAGGCTGGGGAACCTGATCCCTGTGCTCCTAACAGGCCAGCAACAGAAGGGATAACCTGGTTAGTGAGATAGTGAAAGTCTATTGAAGAAAAAAGGGAAAATCAAGTTTTGTGATATTCTGGTGGGGAGGGATAGACAGACAAGGCTCATCAATGTCAGTGTTAATTGCACTAACATCTACCGCGCTATGCTCTGTGGCAGGCACTGAATTAGGCACCCAGGGGTACAAAAACACAAATGAAATAAAATGGTTGACTTCTGTCATGATTTATTTTTAACAAAAAGGTAAACTGAGGCAGGTCTCCAAACAAGATAACATTTATTAACGGGGACACTACTTTCAATAAATGGATCAATGGTTTGCCTCCATTAATGCCAAAGACCCTAAGCAAAAGGGTTGTTCCCTTTATATAAGTTTTGGAGAGTACAGAACAAGGAATAAAGCCAAGATAGGATTAAAAGCAATATGATTGGTTACAGAGCTACGGCACAGGGAGCAACATTACTGGCTGGAAATCTGGTCATGGGGGCTAGCCACAACTTCCCTTCTTCTTGCACGAGACCAAGAAGCATTCTTTGAGTCCAGGTGTGAGAACGTGGCCCAGATTTTTGGAGAGCAAACCAGATATCCTTGAAGGATAGCTTGGTGGAGTAAAGATATCAGGGCCAAATTTCCTTTCTGTTCACACACATTCTCCCAGGTCAGCTAAACTCCTTGAGGCAGGAAATTTAACCCATTAAAGGCCCCTGAACTCTGAACTAAGTTCAGAGATAAAGACCAAGACTTAAGCAGTTATAGGACAAAAATCAATAGGATCAATAAGAAATTGAGACAGGATCCATCTTAATTTTCTCACCTTGTAGTTGGGAAGGTCTGGGTTCAAGTCCCACCTCTGGCATGAACTGGCTGTGCTTCAACATGGATGCACTTGACCCTCATGCTCTTGATGTAATGAACAGGTAACAGATAAAGGTTCCTGACTTCTAATGCTCTCCCTTGAATTTAACGACTTTGTTTTCATTTGTAATTATTCTCAGGATTACATGATCACTGATTTAGAGTAGTAAGTGACTGAAGTCCAACCCCCCACATTTAATAAATGACAAAACTGAGGAAGGGGAAGGGACTTGTCAAGGTGGGATTTGAACCCAGGACTCATGGTTTAATATTAATACAAAAAAATGCTTTTTGAAGAGCTCCCCTAAGAATCTGTACAGGGGCCACTGTATAAGATTCGTGGTATCGGCTGATTACTGGAAAAGATAAAATACTGAGAAAAGCTCTTTCTGGGATAAGCGTTCACTTTCCATTCCTCGCTTCTTGATGTTTTTAATATCATGGTGGAATTACTTAGCAAGGGAGCTGACAGGTTGTAAGACCAATGGCCTATAACAGTCAAGAAAATACTGGAAATCCTTCTTGTCCTAGGCTCTTCCCATGAGCCCTGAGATCAAGCTGGCCAGAGTCGTGAGGAATATCTAGCCAGGGGATGGATGAATCTGTTTCCCTTTTATATCAGACTCCAGACGTGCACCCAAAACTGTCAATATGGATGGTCATTTTTTTTCCTTGTAATAACTGACTCATAGCAATTGCTCCCCAACCAGCCAACTTGATGAACTGCTTTGGATCTAAACTATCAGTGTGTCTCTTTTACTCTCTATTCTAAATCTCCAGCCCAAGTCCCATGATTCTCTCTTCACTCACCAACCTTTCACTGAAAAAGTGTTGGATTTGGACTTAGAGAATCTGGCTTTGAATAATGGTTTTGCCCCTTTAATTGAGCGGCCATGGAAGTTGCTGAAACCTCCATGGAATTATTGTTTCAACTGTAAAATGGATTAGAACAGAAGTTCCAATGGAGATCGATGAGGCTTTTTTTTTAATAATTTGATATCAAATTTAATAATTTGATATTGTATTCCAATATAATAGGTTTCCTTTGCTTCAATATAATTGTCTAAGCTAAGGGTCTACTTTCTGCAAAAAGTCTTTCCAAATCCTCCTTAATCTTAATGCCTTCCCTCTGAAATTATCTCCATTTTATTCTGTATATATTTTGTTTCACATAATTGGTTACATGTTGCCTTCCCCATTAGAGTGTGAAGTCCTTGAGAACGGGAACTTTTTCTGTTTGTTTTGTTTTTTCCTTAAGATTCTCAGTACTTAGCATAGTGTATGGCATACTGAAGGAGCTTAATGAATGCTTTTGACTTGATTTTGTAAACCTATGCATTTTATTTTATGCATTAAAAACACTACTCTGAAAAGAGGTCCCTGGGCTTCAACAGATTGCTCAAGAGGTCCAGGACATCAAAAAGGTTAAGGATCAATGGATTCAATGATCTCAGAAGTGCTTGTCAGTTTTAAATCTATGATGCCAAGAAATGACTCTAAATAACTCACTATGTCTCCGTTCAGTAATTAAGTTTCATTTCTTTGGTGTCTTTGGCTTGGTTCTCTGTCTCAGTTTGTAAGTTCTGACTGGACAATGTACTAGGTGGGTTCATGTGCCACTGATGATGGGACAATGTGGCCTGTTGAAGAAAGGGTGAGTGAGGAAGTCTGAAATTAATCAACAATTCATGAATATTTAGGCAGGTAGTCTGGGATAGACACTGTGATTGGTGCTGGAGAAACAGATGCCATCAATGAACCAACCCCCGCTCACAAAGACACCAGAGTACAAATTTTGCTTCTAGCTTTTATTAGTACATGACCCCAGGCAAGTCCCTTTACTTCTCATTGCCCCAGGCAGCTTTATAGTGTACAGCTAAGTTACCAATCTTCACAGCAAGAGGTGTGTTCCATACCAGAAGTCCCCTACACTGATAAAATTTCAGCAGGGGGATGGGGAGAATGGGTCATATGCTTTTAGGTACATGATAAAATTTATGAATGGTTCTGTTTCTAAAACGTATGTATGAGGAATCACTTTGTAGAATCTTACCCAGGCATGCACATTCATGTGAGGAAGGGATAAGCAGGTTGAGTGATATTTGCCAGCTGGCTGTTTCATTATCAGGGCATATCAACAAGGTCTTTAGTCCCTCTGGTCTTGCCAGCAGGGCTTATCACATCAAGTGGGTAACCAGGGTCTGCCATGGAACAGGTCTCTAAATGTCCTGGTAACAGGATGGGGGCCAGCTGGCTAGGTCTTCCAGAATAAAAAATGGGGACTCCCCTACCAGATACTATTCACTTTCTTCTATGTTGCTGTTTCCATCAAAGTGCAGCCTTTAGTTTTAAGGGGTATAGCCCAGCCCTTCCAGAAGGAAAATCATTTTACATTGAATAGTTCACTCTTAAATAATATAGGTCTGCCGTGATTTCCATCAGGAACACCATGAAGCCTAGGCTTTCCCATTGAAGGAGGAAGGGCTTTCAAATGCAAGGTCTACATAATCAGTCAAATTTACCCCAGAGACATTTGCAAAAGTGGCCCATTTGGAACTGGCCCCATGGTCTAGCTGATCCCTTGAAAACTCCCTCCCTCCCCCTCTAGTGCCCCAGAGCTAAGAGACCCAGCAGCCTTCCTGTTCTCAGCAGGAGAGAACAAAGAGAATCAAGAGATCAAGAAAGCACATGGTTCAGCTGATTTGAGAGCCCCAACTAAGAAACTGGCATCATGATACTGTGGAAAGAGAAGGGAATTGGAATCAGTGTAAGGAGCTTGGTCCAAATGCCATCTCTGTGAATGACCACATGTGTGACCTTGGGCAAGTCACTGAGCCACTCTGAGCCTCAGTTTCCTCATCTGTAGAATATAGAAAGAGCCCACAGAACCACCTAAAATCCCAGTTCCTCAATCACCAGAACCATAGAACCAGGAGAGACCTGCGTATCATTTTATAAATGCCAGGGCTGGACCACATGACCTCTATAATTCCTTCCACTTCCAGCTCTCTGATCACTCATTACAGAGGAGGAGAGACCAAAACACAGAATGTTTGTTACTGGAAGTTGCCTGAAATCTTTCCATTGCAATGATGTAATCTGGCTTTGTCAACTGGCCAAAGGGCAAAGCAGAAAGCCCAGCTGCTGACCCAACCACATGGCACCCCAATACCTCCCAGGATGGGGTGAGCCTGCAGGGCAAAATATAGGGTGGTATTGATCTGTTGGAGGCCTTTCTGAGAAGTGGTGAGCTCTGGCCCTGGAAGGGACTACGAGGAAAGAAATTGCCAGACTCCAGCTATTGGAGAAAGCGGAGAAAAGTATGGGATCTTCCAGTATAGGATACTAGGAAACTGGCAGTGGGAGTCTCAATTCTGCATGATTTCAGTCCACTTTCCCAAACTCTGTGAATCTTCATTTTATGGAAGGAAAGGAGGAAAGGAAGGAGAGAGGAAGGGAGGAAGGGAAAAAGGGAAGAAGGGAGGGAGAGAGGGAGGAAATGATGCTAAGGCCCCTTCACGTTCTAGGAGCCTGACACTTGGAGAGGTGGTTATTAGGACCCTTTGGGCTTCATATTATCTTATTGTCCATAAGAACCATCAATGAGAGACAGTCACCTCTGACTTCTAATGCAGAAGCTCTTTCCTGCAGGGCTCAGTGAATTCTAGGGTTAGAGAGCTGGCTGGGACACTGAAGGTTAGTGACTTGTCCAGGGACACACAACCAGTATGTGTTAGAGGGAAAGTCTTGAACACAGGTCTTCCTGAGCCTGAGGCAGTCCCTCCTCAAGACCATGAGGTCATACTATCTCTCAGTGTGCTGAATACAACATATGATATAGGAGTGAGCATTCAGAAGTAAACAGAACAAAAGGGAATATTTATTAAGTGCCTACTATGTGCTAGGTTATGAGAAAGAAACTCTCTCTCCCCTCAGGGAGTTTGCATTCTAGAGGAGGACAGATAAGTAAATGTCATGGGAGGGGGGTGGTTAGCAGTAACAAATAGGCCTTACATGTAGTTCTGTTGAAGTGTTCACGAGAGAAGAGGTTGAAAAGGACATATTTTTTAGATTCTAATAATTTCTGGATTCTTTGTGGATTCCTCTTCCCCAAGCTCTTTCCATTCCTGGGAGACCACAGATAAAAGATATTTAATTATAGATCTTAATTTTACTCTGACTTTACTAGCAACACAGGCCTAGATTAATGAAGGAAGAAAATGAGAAAAACCAGGTGGAGAGATGGCTGAATATTTGAAGAGAAAGCCAGCCTCAGCATCACCAAGGCCTAGGTTCCAGCCCTACCACTGACTCCTATGGCCAGTGTGACCAGGCAATTCCCTAAAACTCAGGTACAGAGCATGCGCTGACCTGCATTAGTAGGAGTTCAAGTTCACTATACCAATGAAATCAAAAGGTTCATCCCAAATCAATCTCTAAGAACCAGAAAGAGAGCAGTAAAGGAGCACAGACAAGCAAGTCAGCTTTGAAAGCTACAGGTTGTTTATATATTCCTCAAAAATTAAGCTGAATAAAACAGAAACCTATAGTTCTGTGTACAGTCTCCTTTTTCTTCAGAGTTGGCTGAATTCAACATAAAAAAATGCACCCAAAATTGAGTTCTCTTAGATTTGCAAAGGCTTTGTATACATTATTTCATCAGAGCCTCTCAAAATCCTGACAACACAGGCACTGTGGGTCTTACTATCACTGTTTTATAGATGAGAAAACTGAGGTTCACGGAAACTAAAAGCAGTACTCAAGGTCACAGGGGTAGTAAGCCTCAGAGGACAGATCTGAACATCTCCATGACAACAGCCACTCTAACATGCTCCCTCTCCAAAGCAGATAAGAGGAGACAGGAAACCAAAAAGATGCAGGTACTTTTAAGAAATGGTGTGAGTTAAGAGAGAGGTGAGAGTAGGCCAAAGAACCAGGAGATAATGAGTGAAAGTTCCTCCAGAAATGACCTCTTGGATTACCTGACCCAGCATTATTCCAAGAACTGGTTCCAATACTAAATAAAAACCCAATAACTGAATACCAGGGCCCCTTTTCAGGCTAACCTTCCCAATCCACAGCTTTGCTTTAGCCTGTAAGAGATCTAAAATACTTTCAATGCTTAGGGAAAACACTTGACTCAAAGACCCAAAACTAGAACATTATGTAGTCAGGAGCAGACAAAAAAAATGACATTGATTCAATCTTGTGCACAGGAAAAGGCTTATTATCTCGACAAGGCAAAACAAACATAACTACAAGAATCTGAAACAACATTATCATACAACAGTCTTGGAAAATACAGTTACGCAGCATTATCCAACAAGTCTTTGTTTTGAAAAAAAAGCTTCCATATTGTTCTGTACCAGGTGCTTAATACACATTGTTTATGTGTATACCTCATACAGGTTCACATCATGGGAATCCAAGATGCTTCACTTCCAGTCTCCCTCAAGGCAGAAGCTAGTGATGTCTGAATCAAAAGACTCTAACCCGAGGAGCTTTTACTTTGAGGGGTCTCCTAGCCCCGGAGTATTCCAAAAGGACTGCAATAAATTGGAAGGACCAAACTACACTAATTGACATAAGGCATTTTTTTTTTCGGTCCTTTGGTGGCCAGGCCCTGTTAGTGGTAAGTCTCTGAGGTGTCCATGGTGCTGAGATTTAAGTGAATTTCATTATCTTTTTGCTAACTAGGGGGAACCTCCTCCTTTGTTCCCAGCCACATTGATTGTTTTGCTTTGCTCAGATTGAGCCTGAGAGAGATTAAGATGGAGAAATATCTCTTCAGTACACACAGTCCAGTCCTTTCCTTCTTTCACCCCATCATGAAGCACCAGGAATAATGTTTGCTTTAGCTATTCTAGGACAAACCTCTTTATGAGTCAATCCTCTAGCCTCTTAATACTCACAGACCGCAAAGTCAATACTTGTTCTTGTGTCCTGGGAGGGTATGCTTAAAAGATGACAAACAACGTATGGACTAAATTCAGAGACCAACGTCCATTAATGAACAAGGAGTAAACAGCAGGCATTTGGATGCATTTGTTTTTCACTAAGGAGACCTAAATTTGAAGTATCACAGGATTATTGGATAATAGACGACCACGATCTGAAATAGGGGCAATTAGCACATCTGATGGGCACTGACCATGACAAAGGGATAGCTCCTACTTAGCTTGAGTCTTATTTCTGAGGGTCATCATTCCATCAGACCTTCCAAATTGTCTAATGGCAGATACTTGGATAATGTAAAGTCATTGATGTGGGTGACCCTCCCTGTGAAGGTGCAGATTGTAAGTCAACCTCATATTCCTACCTCATGTCATCCCTGACCATATCCTCTTGTAAATCTCCCATGGATTCCCACCCCAAGTGCTTGGAGCCCTTCTGATTTTTTTTGACTTCGCATGGATGTCAATGGAGTGGCCTGTTAGCCCTTGTCCTCTTCCCAAGAGACTTCCCTCTAACTTCCAATCCTATGTCTCTGTGATGATGCTCTTTATGCCACTTTTGGTTCACAGTTCTTCATTAATAATAAGCAAAAGCTTATTCATATCCACCATGTCTATCATTATCCAACAGGTGACCTGGAACCTAATTTTTTATGTACCTTAGTATTCCAAGATTTGCAGTCATATGAATCATCAAAAGAGTGTGAGTATTAAAGAAATAGACTTGTTTCACGGAAGACCTCAGGGTCACTAAAAACAAACAAAAAATTTGAACTTTTCAAATGCAATTGAGTCTGTTCTCCTCTTCAATTATAGGCCCAGCTCATTCTCAATATGCCAGATCTACCCAAAATATATGCACTGATAGACCTGGCCCTGATGGCATTTCATAGTAGGCACAACAAGCATTCTTTATCCACTTGGTTTTCCTGGGGAGCTAATTCTAGTAAATTCTTTTGAATAATTGTGGATCTCATTTAGGAGAATCTGGGAATCTAGGGGAACATATGGAAGTACAAAAGCCTGAAGACAGAACGCCTGGAGTTCAACTCTGGCCTCAGACACTTACTAGCTTTGTTACTTTGAGAAAGTCTCTTCTGCCTCAGTTTCCTCAACTGGAAAATGGGGATAATAATAGCACCTACATCCTAGAGTTATTCTGAGGATGAAATGAAATTATATTTGTAAAGCACTTAGCACAGTACTTGGTATACAGTCAGCACTTAATAAATGTCTGTTTCCTTCCTTTTCCTATTATAAGGAATCCCTTTTATATTTTGCTTGACATATTCCATGACAGCAGAAAACATGTCTGGTAATAGTATCTATCTATCTCCTTGTTCTATGTCATTCTTGATATTAACAAGCAGAAAGCTAGTAAGCAAAGTTATTTCTGTTGATATTAATTTCAAGGAAGCTTATAGGTTAAGATAAATAGGGATATAGATAAACAGACTGGAATGGAGTCACCTCTATCCCATAGGAGGAGATGGTAGTTAATGACATGTAGTTGGTTAGGCAGCCCATATAATCTGGATCATCAGTAAATATGATCATAGACATTTTGAGCTGGAAGGGATCTTATATCTAGCCCAAACCACTCATTTTAAAGAAGACCTGAGACCCACACTGTGGAGCAAGAGTGATTTGTCCAGTGTTATACAGATAATTATAGACAAAGTGGATTTGAACCCAGATACTTTAACTCTAAATCCAGAATTCCTTACACTCCACCATTCTTTACGAAGACACAGAATGTGGACAGTGAATGGTTTTAGAATGAAATAGGAGCCGGAGAGTGGGTTAATTTCATCTCTGTGATTTTAATACCTCCTACCTTCTTTCTAAAAGAGAGGTCAGACGAACCCCTTTAAGGTGGAAATATGATCTATCAAGTCAAATGCTTTTGTTTAGTCAGGAAACTATAAACTCAAAGAAATAGTGTATGCTCTACTCCTTCCTGTAAACTGAGTGACTGCAAAGAGACTGTCCTCTATGGAATACTGTTAGCCAAAGCCTGTCTGTTGTCCTCTCATATGTTTATCAAAGATGCCCTTGAACCATGTGTAGACTGTACTCCCCAAGATTCTGTAGACTAATTCGGGAAATTACATACATGGGCTAGTAGTATTCTCTGATCCAGGGACTCTGCCCTCCTAGTTGTGCCACAAACAAGATACCCCAAACTCTCAGCTCTGGGTCGTTCTCTCTAGCTGTCCCCCACGCCTGGAATACTCTTCCTGCTTTGCTTCAACTACTGACCTCCCTGATTTCCTGTAAGTTCTAACCTTTTCCAGTCCTTCTTAATTCCCATCTCCTCTCTCTGTTATTTTTTATTTATCATATATGTAGTTTGTTTTGTATATATTAGATTTTATTATATTGTATATATTAGATTGTAAGCTCCTTGAGGGCAAGGACTGGCTTCTGCCTCTTTTTGTATCCGCAGCATTTAAATCAGTTCTTGGCACATAGTAGCTGCTTAATAAATGTTTATTGATTGAGTAGTAATTGATTTCAGTA
Organism: Pseudochirops cupreus; assembly: GCA_028627135.1. Classification (NCBI taxonomy): domain Eukaryota; kingdom Metazoa; phylum Chordata; class Mammalia; order Diprotodontia; family Pseudocheiridae; genus Pseudochirops; species Pseudochirops cupreus. The sequence continues at coordinate 399,881,187 of CM053583.1, read as the reverse complement.
GCAATGAGGTTTGTTTTTCCAACAAGTATTTAGTGTCCTCCCTTTATTCGGTGACATTGAAATGGATTCCTCAATATTCTAAAAGTTGTTGCCTCCAGCATAGACCTCTTCTGTATATAGTTGGTTGGTCTGACAGTACTTATTTTGATGTTCTTTTTCCATTTATAATTCCTCATTCATCAGAGACTGGCATGTTTGAGTCAAATATAGTACGTCCACTGTCAATGTCAGAGAAAATACTTTGTGATAAGAGTCTTAGCAGAATTGTTCCATTTTTTCATCTGTTTGTTGTCCTGCTTCCAGCTTTATCCCACACCTGGGGGATGATTTGGCTTCACTTGGTTTCTCATCAAAGCTTTCTGTAAATGAGATTTTCCCTTCACCTACCTCTTGCTGTTTAATGAGGCTAGTAAGTTAATAAGATAAGCTAAATAAACTATCATTTTTAGAACAGAAGTGTGTGAGCACAAACACAAACTACTAATTCATTAACCACTTGAGAGACAGTGCTCAGGCAATAAACACATCTACACACATACACACATATGTATACACACATACATACTTACATATTCATATGTAAATATATGTGTGTATATATACATATACACAGACACACACCATGTGCTAATTAGACAATAAAAAAATGCCAAATAACAATCATGCTATATTATTGCTCTCAGAGTTGATTTGGAAAAAGAAATGGAGCTTAGACATGGATTCCTAGATAATCAAACTGTCACGAACTTTGAAATCCAAAGAGTTCTATGCAAAGTCTTTGGTTGCATAAAAGCAACTTTGCTAATTTGACAAAAACAGACAAGTCCCCATTTTGAAAGAAATATTGAGTGCAAATACATAAAGAAAAGCAAAAGCTTAAGAAGCAAGTCATTTTGCAGAGGGGCTGAGCCCAGTCTGCTTGTACCTGCTCATCCCTTAGCAGATCATCTTACCTTCATATGTGCCAACTTCCAAGAGAGTCCCACTCTGCTCAAGATCCAGGAACTCCTTGACCGTCAGAAAATTATAATCCACCCCAGGCACTTCTCCTTCTCTTGGAGGCCGGGTTGTGCCTATAGCAGAAAAAACAAAGCACAAAATGTCATCATTCAGCTTGAAATGGAGAATCACCAATCCCAGATGCATGACCAAGCTCAAGCTCCCACATGGAGACTTCCAAACGTAGCCACTTCCAATCAGCATCATGGCTCTCCCTTCCCCTACTATCACCACCACCACTGCCTGTCTTCTGCTTCCTGGGTCCATGACACTGAAAATAGAAGCCAACAGAGAAAAAGCCCAGACAACCACTGTGTTTTTGAGAGAGACAAAGAGAGAGAGAGACAGAGAGAGACAGAGAGAGAGAGAGAGAGAGAGAGAGAGAGAGACAGAGTAGTAGGTTTAGGCTTAAGCAAAACAGAGAATCGTCAGCTTTTCAAACTCTTTACAACATCCAGAAATAACCCACCAGCTCATCACCTAAAGATGTGACATTTCTATCACTTAGAAAAACAAAAGTCTGCTCAAATACACTTTCAAGACTTGGTCCAAGGCAGCAAGCCTGGCAAACATAAGCTTCTTGAGGGCAGGAACTACACTGTATCCCCAGCATCCAGTACAGTGTCTGGCCAATAGTAGGTGCTTAATAAACTCCTGGTTGATTGGATTTAAGGAAATAGAACAAAGGCTGGGTGCAAAAATGTCTGTCAGACAGCAATGCTATCACAAAGGGTTTCTGTTAGAATATCTAAATCCACAATCATGAAATGCTACCATCTTGTAAAGAACACATTTAAGGGACAAAGAGCCTAAATATGAAAGCTAACATGACATTTTCTGTCCAAAAACAATCTCCTCTCAGAAGCCAGTCTTTGCATCTCTTTGGGTACTAAAGGCAGCATTTCCCCTCATCTAGGGATAAGTAGTTTTAGGCTTTATTTAAAAGTCATTCAGCTAAGGTCCTGGGCTGAGAAACAAAATCCTTTAGACAAATTCCAACCAAGTTCTTAGAAATAACTTTCATACTGAGATGCTAGCAAATGGAATGTGTGTTTACATCTGATACGTTTAAAAAGAAAAAAAAAATATTAATCTTCAAATGGTACCTGCCCTGTGGGAACAGGAGGAGAAAGCCAACACCCATTTATTAAGCACTCATGAGCCAGTCGATGCGCTGAACTCTACATGCATTATCCCATTGTGCCCTGCATATGCTACCCATTAGAGAGGACATTAAGAGTCAGAAGAATGGACCCTGACCTCAAGAATCCTATAGCCCATTTAGAGAAATAAAAACTGACATTGTTAGAAAGACCCTTGCTCTGGGTACCACCTTTCACTGTAGTTCACAGCAGGAGAAAAGAGTATAAAAATACTGGACTTGGGATCTCATGGCAGGAGGTTATCCACCACCTCCTGTATGACCTTTGATGACAAAGCATCCATAGACATCTTCTCCAGCACAAGCATTGTACTTTTATCTACCCTTCCCCTACCGCCAAGCACAATAGTCTTAAAAGAAGAGCTGGAATATTCTGCATTCTCTGCTATCACTTCTACACTCACCCTCCACCTCCATCTCGTAGCATCCTTTCCTCCTCTGAAGGTCATTCTAATAAACCTATTGACCTTGTTCAGATCCTGGTCCTGATGAGTTCCAGTCCCAAGATTATTCTCTTCTCTTTTGCAAGGAGTTTAGTCTGTAGCTTATTGTTTTCCTCTCCATCCCTTAACTAGGAATCTTAAACATTCACATTGATTCTCCCTCAAATGCCCTACCCTACTGGTATGTCAATTTCCTATTAAATCACATGACCAATTCTACCACTTCACCCCAGGCACAAGGAATTATAAGCTGTGTGACCCTGGACAAGTCACTTAACCTCCATCTGCCTCAATTTTCTCCATTTCTCCTGTGGTTTTACTGTGGGGACAGAATGTGATAATATTTATAAAGCATTTAGCACAGTGCTTGGCACAGAGTAGGCATGATTAAACACTTTTCTCTTTCTAGATCAGAAAACTGAATGGAGGTATTCTAACACCTGCTACAGAATTCTTTTTACATGGTGCTTAAATCAGCAAGGATACATATTGAAACATCAGAAATAAGCCAACTACTCCATCTGAATATATATGCTTTGTAAATCTTAAAGGGCTATTTGACTATTAGTGACTTCTAAAACTTCAATCCAAACAAATAAGATAGGTGAATAATATGTACCCCAAAAAAAGAGATCAAAGAAAGAGGGGAAAGTAACCTTAAGCCCAAAATTATTTAAACAGAGCTTTATGATGTAGCAAAGAATAAGAAAAACATAGGCACCTATGAGTTGGAAAATGGCTGAAGAGAATGTGATGTATAACTTAATGGAATATTATTGTAACAATCAATGACATCAGGTTAGATTCAGAGAAACCTGGGAGGAAAGCTTGACTTGAACTGAAGCAGAGTGAAGTAGGAACTAGCAAGAGGACAAGTTATATGATGAAAAGAAATCATAAAAGAAAAAGGTTCTCAAAGCCTTAAGAATTAGAATCAACAGAACAACCAATCATGACCCCAGAAGACTGATATCTGCTTCCTACCTTGACACGGAGGTGTTAAGGCGATGGACTAAGAGTAGAGAGTAAGACATAGCTCTTCAGAAAGGGCCAATGGATGGCTCTGTTTTGCATAATTACACTTTTTTTTTTAACAAAGACAGACTTTCTTTGAGGAAGGGGTGGCTCAGTCGGAAGAATGGAGATTAATGAAAATGAATAATAAAAATAAGAAACAGAAAAAAGGGCATTGATGAATTCATTTTCAAATATAAAAAGAAGAGAGTAGGATGAAGTTCAAAAGTAGACAGAGATAAGCAGGCCAGGGTGGTGCCTAGTACAGGAAATTTGAAACAAACAGACAGAGAAGTTCTATGTGGTAGAGATTCATCGCTCCACATGTGGCGGTTTTTCATTCTTTGACAAAGGAAATGCTAATAACACTGAGTTTGTTTAATTTATAATAATAAAAGGATTGTTTAAAAATCATTTTTAAAATGAATAATATATTTGTCTATAAATAGGCTGGTCTTTCTGGATCAGGGAAAGGCTCTTTTACAACACAAATTCCATGACAATGGATGCCAATATTGGTGCCATCCCTACAAGGAAAATCTTTGCAGAGTGAAAATATTTCCAAACTTCATCTGAATGACAGGAGCCTAATTAGAAAAGAGAAAGAGCTGAACGTCTGCGATGGAATGGTAACACAATGAACCTTCTTAAATTCAGCTGTAAAAATAATTAACCCACATATGTTCTACAAGGTGTGTGGTACACTGCAATTGATATGAAACACAGAATAATATTTTTAGTTCTTCTCCTCCTCCTCCTTCTCTCCATTCCCTTCCTCCTCTTCTTCATTTGTTTTAAAAAGAAAAATGCTCTTGAACTTTTTTTTTCCCCAAAGACATTCAACGACAGGCTAAGTTGATTAGGTCTCAAAGAAATTTCTGCCATTATTGTCAACTATTTTTCTGGAATGGTGTAACTTAAAGAGTTTACTTGTAGCAGTAATATATTTTAATATGTTACTAATTATTATATAATTAATTATTTAGTACTACATATTATTAAATATGATATAAGTAATTATCATTATTATAATGACGATAATATGATAAGGAGGGACCCAAGTTCAAATCCTTGGTAAGCATAGGTCTAGAATTAGAAGGAACTTCCAAGGCCATCTACTTCATCTCCCCATTTTTCAGATGATGGAACTGAGGGCTAGGGAACTTAAATGGCTTATCTATAGCTAGTAATTACCAGATGTGAGATCTGAACTCAGGTCCCCTGACTCCATAGTCAGTGCTCTATCCACTGTCTGTAAAGTACTTAAGAAATCTCCAGGCACGGTATGAATGCCAGTTACTGTCTCCTCTGCTTTTAATTGCAACTGGACTGGATGGATTGAGGGCCTAAGAAATAAGAAAATGTGGGTTTAACTTCTTCCTCAGATACTTACTACTTCAGTGACCTTGAGCAACTCACTCAGCTACTCTGAGTTTGTTTCCTCATGTAAAATGGGGATAAGAGTTTCTTCTTCATGGAGGTAATAACCATATTATTATTACTATAATTAATTACATCATAATTAGTAACACATTATGATATATTACTGTTAGTACTAGTACTTCTACTACTACTACTACTACTACTACTACTACTACTACTACTACTACTACTACTAACAACACTGCTGCTGATACTCTTCCATTATCTTTCAGGAAAGCGTGGCACATGGAAAGAGCTTTGGATCTAGACTCAGAGATTCAGAGATTCAATTTAGAAACCTTAGGGACACCTTGAGGGGCTCAGTTTCCACATCTATAAAATGAGGGCTTGGTATAATGCTATGAGGGTGGCTATAAGGATAAAATGAAATAATGTATGTCAATTGCTTTGCAGACCTTAAGACTTTATGTTAACATGAGTGAAAAGTTGAATGTCAGCTTTTACTAGAGAGGCAGCTTAGTACAGAGAATGTTGGACTTGGGAGTTGGGAAGGTTCTAGCTTGACGTCTTTCCTTAGAGGGTTATTTTTGCTCAGTCAGTTAGTCATGTCCAATTCTTCATGACCCTATTAGAGGTTTTCTTGGCAAAGCTATCACAGTGGTTTGCCATTTCCTTCTCCATCTCATTTTACAGATGAGAAAACTGAGGCAAACAGGGTGAAGTGAATTGCCCATGGTCACACATCTAGGAACTGTCTGAGGCCAGATTTGAACTCAAGTTCACCTGACTATGGCCAGGTGCTCTACTCATCGAACCAACTACCTACCCCCTTAGACACTACTAGGTATATGATGCTGAGTAAGTAGTATAAGTGTCTGAACTCTGGTTCCCTCATCTGCTAAATGAGGCTAGTCATAACACATGTAAAGTACTTTGTAAATCCGGTAGTCAGATGACAGCTATCATCATCATTATGATGTTTGTATTATAAAGGATCATGGATCTCTATGTGGACCTTAAAATTAATCGAGTCTAATTCCATCATTTCACAGGGATGGCAAATAAGGTCCAATGACATGAACTGACTTCTTCAACGTCACAAAGGCAATGAAGCATTAGAGATCAGATTCAGACCCAGGACTGATTCCAGAGTCAGAGCCCATTCCTCAGTATCACGAGGAGACTTAATTTTGTTTTGACTTGTTTTAATTTTTCAAGGAACTGCAGATGTAGTTGGTCAAGCCAGATGCAATGGTCTAACATTGGTACCACTCCTTAGAAGGTAAAGCCCGCACTTGACACATGCTTCTGTTAACAAATTGGGAAATTACAAAAGTAGAATCTGTCATATGATATCAGTCGCAATTAAGCCATTAGACAGTTTTGTTTAACTCATTTCTGAAGAATGTCCTTTGGAAAGGGGGGTTGTTTGGGTGCTGATTGGGAAGAGTCTGTTGTGTGAAAACAGAATCTGTCAATATAAAGAAATGAAATGTGTAAAAATAAAACAGAATGAATGGAAAGACAAAAAAAGCATTCCATGGGATAATTAAGGATGAGCTAGTTATCTGCCCAGAGAACAGTCAATGTCTTCCAAAATGCTTTTAGAGGAGGAAAGGAAAACCAAGGCTAAAATTTTTCTCCTTTCTGGTATTTTGGCCGTGAGCTAAGGCGGGGGTAAAAGAGGGGAAGGAACCACCCCAACAACTCCAGGGCTTATTACCCAGGCAAAACCTTCCCATGTTGTTGTCTCGCAAAAGGATTACTCTCAGATGTTTGTTCTGTTACGCTCTGAGAAAACCGCCTTCAGTCTGAACCAATGTCACCAAGCTTCATTCAATGAGGCGATAAGGAGGGAAAAGGGAGAGAAGACCCGCCTTCTCTTTTCTTGTAGCAGAATGACAAGCTGCCGGCTGGACACACGCCTGGCAGATGGCATTTCAAAGGGCTTTCATGAGCCATCTGGGATGTGTACAATTATTACAAACCATACTTACAACAAAGCCAGAAGGGTTACTTCCTGACAGAAAAAAGAAGTAAAACAAATTCTCTTTCTCTTCTTAGGGATACAGCATTAAAAATCACCAGCCTCTTACAAATGGAGATTTTATACAAATCCACTGCAGCCTTCTACTTGTTTAGATAGAGATTTGGCCACTGATATCCTGGAGTTCTTAGCTGATAAACAGAGGCATAAAAATCTCCCACAGTATGGAGAGCTCTGCCGTGATTAAATCAAATACATTATGAGAGAGAAATCAGATTTTCAAAGAATAGCCTTTTTTTAAAAAAACACATCTCATCCTGTGTTGGATGCTGTGCTCTTAAATACTTCTAGGCTTCCACATTACTCACCAAAAAAAAAAAAATTACAATAGCCTAGTTATATTTATATGGTCATTGGTCCCCTCCCTCTATTCCATTTCAGTTTAAAAGTTTTCTTATAGATCTAGTGCACAAAGGGACCTCAGAGGCCATTAGTTCAAACCTCTTCTTTTATAGATGAGGAAATTGAGGCCCAGGAAGTTTAGTGACTTGCTCAAAATCACAGAGATAATAAATGTCAGAGACAGGATCTGAACCCTCCCATATATGTTACTCTGTGTTACTCTGAGGTTTTTTTTTTTCTCTATTTTTCCTTCTGAGAGGTTATTTCTGGTAGGAAACAGCAAATGCTTCCTTGAAAAAGGTTGAGTCTTTTACTGGATATCTTACTTTCAACACTGAATAACTCTTTGTACCCAAAGTACAGAATTGTTAGCCCAAATGTGATTTCTTAAAACTGATAATCTGCCAAAGGTAATGGTTAAGTCAAGAAACTAATGGTACAGTTAACTCCTGACTCCTCTGCCTACTGTTAGAAGCCATGGGAGAGCCCAGCACATGACAGAAGGCCAGGGTGGCTTCGGGGCCAAGAGAGGAAGAGAGACTGTGGTTATTTTTATACCTGATCCTTTAAAATAAAGTGCTCAAATTCAGAAGAAAATCCCATTTATTTTTATGCCATAGCTGCAAAGAAATATCAAAGTATCAAATTGACTTTTCAGGAGGCAATATAACCACAGATAAGTTCCTCAACCCTTCTGAGAGTCAGTTTCTTCAACTTTAGAATAAGGAGGTTGAACTAATTTAATTTAGAGAGCACTGAAGCTATGATCCTATGAAGCATTCTCCTGATGCCAAATTGTGACATCAAAGTGACCCTGAGTTCTTGAAAGCCATGACAAAAAGCTCTCACCAAGTTGGAAAGGATTCCTCCTATTAGAGTCCAGTGCCATAGAGGATGCAGCAGAATTAGGATTTGATCTCAAGGTGCTGGACCCCCAATTCAGTGCTCTTTTCCACTATATCAGTCTTTAAAAGGCAAAACTTGAACCCAGGTCCTCTAGTCTCCAAAGACCAGCTCTCTATTTCCAGGATTGTGAAGTTCAAGCATGACAATGTACATTAAACAATTTGTAAGACTTAACACACTACAGAGGCCATCAAAGATGATGATGAAGAAGAAGATGATGATGATTGTATGGGGGAACTGTGAATGGTATTGGTGTGGGAAGAGATCAGCAAAAACACAGAGCTTCTTAAGGGCTCGATAGATATCTAATCTTGCTCCTATTTTGACAGTAATTCAGATAAATAACTTGAGCTCTGCCCTCCTATACAGCTGGGTCTGAATTAATAATGTCAGAAAAGGTCAAAAGGGCCAGAGGTGAGTGGTTACTTGCTCCCTGTGTACACTTTAAGGTTCATAAACTCTGAATTCATTTGGTTAAAAGTGACCCACGCGCAGGAAAAAGCATAAAGTGACCTTGCTTGCTCTCAAACTCCACAAACAATGACTCTACCTACTGGGCAATCCCCAGTACTCATTTGCTCCCTCCTTGCATTACAGACATTATCCTAAGACAGGCCACATATGGATACAAGAGAAAGCTTCCTGGTGGATTGAAAAAAGCTACCCATTCAGTATCCAGGCTGAAAATTGTTCCTATTACTGTTTGATTACCCACAAGTCATCTATACCAAGTAAGCCATAAGTGAAAGTCGGAAGGACCTTAACGGCCAGATTGTTAATAGGTGAATCCAAGGCTCTTTATCACCTTACCATTCTACTAGGACCTCAGATTAACAAGGTAACAGTCATCAACAACCTGCTGTTAAATTAATCAGATTCTTGCTTATTGCAATCTAACATGATTGCAAATGGAACTTTGAGAAGTCAGAGTCACCTCAATTACCTTGGTGTCAAAAGAAACCATCCCTCTTCCTGCAAAACAACTGTTGAAATAGTGCTCAATTTCTCTTTCCAGGGTATCACAGTCATAATAGACAAAATGAGCCCTTGATAAATGCTTATTATCTGACTAGTAATCAGGCTACTATGCATTTTACCTTGTGATTTATCTGGCATGCAGAGAAACGTTGTACCTTAAACAGAGAATCTCCACTGGAATGCGTCAGGGACTCTTTGCTATCATGTCATTTTTGCAGAATATATGTTTTTTTAAATTACTATTATTTTTTGCCTGGGCAATATGTTTAAATAAAAACTCACTGTGTCTCTGATATAGATCAGCAACTCTCCCAAAACTTGAAGTCTTAGAGATCTGCTTGAGGTCCCAGGAGGATAAATGATTTGCTGGGTCATACAGCCAATATATAATAGAGGCAAAACCTGAACCCAGGTTGTCCTGATTCTAAAATTGACCCTCTATTCAATGTCCCAGGAAGTCTCTTTGTGCATAATGATATATTATGGAAATCCATTTGACAATACATTTTCTTCACCATGGCTGGTACTTTTTTCCCTGTCTAAAATAACAACAGATATTACAGAGCGCATTAAATTTTCAAAGGGCATTACATACATTATTTTAAGCTTCACAAAAATACTTTGATATTGGTACTACAGGTATTATTAAACATATTTTACTGATGCAGAAACTAGAATTCAGAGAGGTTGTCACTTGCCTTCTGTCAGATGGTAAGGGCCAAAGGTAAGATTGTAAACCAAGTCTTACTACTTCCCATTAGGCTAAGCTGCCTGCCATCCAGTCAAGCTATGTTTAAGTTATAATCCGCTGACCCCTTTCTAGCTAAATCAGTTCCCTCAAACTACAGAAAATGTCACTGTCTCCTTGGATGTTATGCGCTCATATTCCACTCACTTGGCCCCAAGCTAAAGTTCTAAAGCCCAGACCACACCCAAAGTCCTCTTCCTAAGAATCTAGCAGCCCTTTTCTCCTCCCCAGCCCCATCCCCAATCAGGTTGTCTCAGCTTTGGAACATCAGATTTTCTGGAATTATTTATTGGATTTAACCACTTAAAAAAAAAAGGGTGATTCTTCTTATTAATGTACTAAGAGTCATTCATTGAATTTTTAGCTCTCCAAACATCTTTTAAGTGTATCAACTGCTCTAAGAGACACACCAGTGGATACGTGATTTTCAGACTGATTTCACCTTTCTCTTCATGCCAAATTGGCTAACTTGCTCTTTTCCATAAATGTTTTTTTACCTTAGCACCTTTTCCCAAGCTGTCACCCACTTACCTCCACTCTCTCAAAATCACTAGCTTTCTCTTACTTATAGGAAGTGAATGTGACATTTAGGGGAAGTAACTTCACTTCCTGAGGTTTCATTTTCCTCACAAGTAAAATAAAGAATCTGGACCAACATTTGTAAGGTTCCTTTTATGTGTAAATCTACAATCCTATGTATGATATAAAGAGATAGGGGAGAGATGGAAAACCTATCAGATGACAGAATCAGGAAAGAAAAACCATTTCAACAGTCAAGAATTGGGGGTGCAGGAGGGGGCAAATTGAGATAAAATTTAACAGATAAACATAAAGTCTTATACTTGAATGGAAATGAAAGTCAACTTCAAAAAGGCATGATCAGGAAAGCATGATTGGGCATCAGTCTGTTCAAAAAAAATCCAGATGTAATAGCTGCTACCTAAAAGCATTGCAGTGAATATTTTGGTATCTATTAAACTTTTCCTTGTCATTAATTTCAGGTTTGTCTTTGATCTCATGTCCAAATAATCATTCAATACACATTCATTAAGGGCTTTCTAGGTCAGGCATTTTGCTAGGTGCCAGATATACATAAGAAGCAATCCCTGCCCTCATGGAGATTACATTCTACTGGATGATTGCACAATAGCAGGATCACTCCTGTGAGGCAAGGTGTAGGGACAGCTTAGTAATTTTTGTTGAAGAATTCCAAACAAATATATCCAAAATGATTGGACCAATTCATGGTGCCACCAACTTTGTCTAATGTTGTTCCCATTTTTGGACATTTCCAATTTTGAAGTTGTCATAGGGAATCTCAGGGTCCTTTTAATTTAAATGTCTTTATTAGTGGAGCATGTCTTCATATGGTCATTTCTACTTTGCAATTCTTCTCTGGAAAAATGCATGTTTCATATTCTTCGATGAACTTTCTATTAAGGAATCACTCTTTGTACTTAACCATCTCTGTCAAAATCTATAAATCTTGGCTATCAGGCTTTCATCAGTGATATACCTGGTCTCTCCACAGCAGTTAGAGCTTCTCCACACAAAAACATTTATGTATTTTGCATACCTTTATATGTGATCATATTGTCTTCCCCTTAAGAATGTAAGCTTCTTGAGGACTGGGGTTGGGGGACTGTTACATTTTTATCTTTGCATCTCCAGTGCCTAACACAATATATGCTTAATAAATTCTTGCTAATTGATTCATAGTAATTTACAACCTGGGTGTATATGCAAAAAGTGTACATGCCCTTTCTCTATTTAATATACAACATGGTCTCAGCAGTGGCAGCAGCAGCACTGGTAGGTTTTCCCAATCTGATTGGGCATGTATAAAAGCCAGACCATTCTAAGTTTTACCACCTGGAAGGTTCACATCTGATACCACTATGTGCAAATCTTCAATGAAGTCACAGGCAGCTAGATGAGGCTAGATTAATGTTCTCTTAATGGGAGGGGGGGGAAGGGAAGGAGAAGGAGAGAGGGAAAGGGAGAAGGTGAGGGAGAGGGAAAAAGAGAGACAGACAGAGAGAGAGAGAGAGAGAGACAGACAGAGACATAGAGAGGAGAGAGGGAGAGACAGAGAGACACAGACAGAGAGAGGAGAAAGGGAGGGAAAGAGGGAGAGAGAAAGAGGGAGAGAGAAAGAGAGAGAGGGAAAGACAGAGAAAGAGAGAGAGCGAGAGGAAGGGAGGGGGAGAGGGAGAGGGAGAGGGAGAGGGAGAGGGAGAGGGAGAGGGAGAGAGAGAGAGAGAGAGAGAGAGAGAGAGAGAGAGAGAGAGAGAGAGAGAGAGAGAGAGAGAGAGAGTTAGTTTAGGCCTCCACCACATGGGGCTTTGGAAATTACTATGCTTCATAAATAATGGATCTTTCATTCAATTACAAAGCTTAGAAGTAAGTACAAATGCAGACATGAAAGGGGACTACGTGGGGCAACATAAGTTATTTCTCAGAAGGTCAGAATTGTGGCTGGCTAGATGCCACCAATCTGTTGGCCCCCTACCTCTGCCCATTCCCAAGCCCAAATAAAGGTTTAGGACAGCGACTTCTCATTTGCCATCTTTCTGTGTTTGCCAGACAGCAGCACTGGATACAAAATCATGTATTGAGTAACTGTTGAAAAGACATGAGTTGCGCCACTCCTAATGTATTTTGCATATACTCGGGATGAGTGATTTTGTATTGGTTTTTATTTTGGGTCCCTTGAAGCTTAAAGGGCACAGGGCCTCTGAATCATCCAACTCCGTAGCTCTGAGAGAGACTTTGAAGCCTGAGACTTAGAAATGGAATCCATCAAACTCATAGCAACTGAAAATGCAGGTTTAATTTATTCTTCAATTGACAAACATCTCCTAAGTGATGATTGTGTTTCAAGCACCATGTAAGTGCTGGGGATACAAAGAAAAATGTGAAACAGTCCCTGCCCTCAAAGGGTGTACATTCTATAATGGAAACCAATATGGATAGCCAATTACGTTACAATACTGGCACCAAGGCAGGGGTGCTTCACCTTTTGTTGTGTTCTGGACCCCTCTGGTAGTCATTCCGGGGAAATCCAGGGACCCTTTCTCAGAATAATGCTTTTGAATGCATAAAGTAAAATAAAACATATAACATAAGAAAGGGAACTAATTATATTGAGATATACTTAGTAACATATTTAAGACACATGCACACACACACACACACCAAGTACAAGAATTCCAGGTTAAGAATCTGAGCTTGAAGGGCATCTGTGCCTCTGTTTTGAAGCAAACTTTGGAAAAGGAATGCTTTAAAAAAATGTAATATTAAAACATGAACACTAGTCCTTTTGTTCTCATTTGAGAGTAACCTCAGGACTTTCTAAACAGCATACTTCCATAAACTCTACTTTGTATATGCACATAAAAAATATTTGTATAGATGGGCCTTCACATGAGAACAGGCCTAGTTTTCATGTTATCATATAAAAATCCTTCCTTTAGACTGCTCTGATTCAGGATGGGGATCATTAAGCCCATTTCTCTAACACAAAATGACTGAATAAGAAATCTAGAACTGAAGGGTACCTTAAAGTATCCTTCATCCCTCCTTATTATACACAGGAGAAAACTGAGAACCAGAGTGGTGAAAGGGAAGATTTGCCCAAGGTCACACAGAATCAGTATTGGAGCCAAAGCCTCTGATGTCAAATCTAGCATTTCCTCCCTCACACGATTCTGGCACAGAGGAATCGGCCCCATTCCTTGAGATCCAGATAATGAAAAGTCAATGGAAACATGGGCTCTCCAGCCGAAGAGATTTTACCAATGGATTAAATGGTAACAGGAATATAGATTTGGGGTGAAAAGGGACCTTGGAGGCCATTTAGTCCCATCTCCTTATTTTTACAGATGAAGAGACTGAAACCAAGATTTTGTAAGCAAAGTGACTTGTCTTAGGCTACCCAGGGAATCAAGAGTGGAATTTGAACTCAGGTTCTGTCACTCCTGGGTCAGTGTACTACAATGGTACTCCACCCTCAAACAGAATAAGGAGAGCACACAACGCCTGCTAATTTAATGTCCACAACACAATGATCAGGACAGTTGACAGGATGCACACTTAGGTCACCTCTTTGTACAGAAAGTCCAGTCCACAAGTTGGTAACTTACGAAGCTGACTAGATGGAAACTTCTGACAAAGTTTCCTTTCTTTTCCCCACATAAGTCACAGAAACCACATGGCGAGTGAAGACAGAAAACTGAGACTTCTTCAACTACAATTAAAACTTCCCTTCAAACAGAATTACAATGGCACCCCAGAAGGAGAAGGCCAGTTAGAGGATAAGATTCTAACACCAGTTAATTGCTTCTCTAGAAACACCTTTTAAAGATTATCCCTCCAGTTTCAAAGGGGAATCTGTGAAAAATGTCACACATTTTAAAATAATTTTAATAAAGGTATACTTGGACATTCTACATTACAAAGGCACCATGACTATAATGGAAAGAGCAGGGGCCTGGGAAGCATGATAATTTAGGCTTAATACTTAAAATGTGGTTCAATCACTTTCCATCGGTGATGGAAATTATTTTATTTGCCTGAGAATGAATTCTTTTGTCTGTAAAATGCAGGTAATAATTTGGTATACTATCGACCTCAACCCCTCTAAGGGTTGTTTTGGGCAAGGCCCTGTGGGAACTTCCAAGTGCTAAAAAATGGCAACTATTGCTACTTAAAGGACATCTCCTCTTTATATATTTATTGCTTAGAATAAGAGACCAGAAAGGTTTGTGTTCAAAATCACATTCAGGATGAGTCAAGTTAAGAAGGACTTATTAAGCACAACAGCATGCTGGTAATTATTTAATAACTGCCTCTCCAGAAAAAAAAGGTATATATGTGTGTGTACATGTGTACTGTGTATATATACACACATACACACTTGTATAGATATAAATGTATGTATACACATATGTGTATATACACACACATACATATTGCTTGCAGGACACACTTGTAAGTTTAATCTGCATTAGGAACATTTTCACCCTATGTCTAGACAATCAGACAAACAATAAACCAAGCCCTGATTTGTGGAGTTTCCTGCTTTCTGAGGTGTAAACGTTCACACTGAAAATTTAGCAATGGCACCAATCATAGCTGTCTGCAGCACAGCCCTGGCAAGGTCTAGAATATGTCCATGCACTAGCTATGTGATCATAGGTCCATCACTTCCGTCCTCAGGGCCCTAACCTACTTCTTTAAAACTGTAAGTGGCAGAAGAGTTGTTGAGCTGCATTTGTGAAAGGGCCTTCCACACCTTGTGTTTCATATGCAGATATAATCACAGGTTCACAGGAAAAAAAAATTTAGAAATAAATTAAATTCCCACAATTGTCTCTGATATAACAAATGAACTTATTCCATCAGTTTCTACAGATAATTTCAGAAGCATTCTTCATAAAAGTATATGTCATTGAAACATTGCCTTATTGCTTTTTTAAAATACCAAATTTCTGAAAATCACAGCATACAGGCACATAATGAGCCAGCTTGATACCTGGCTGTTTTTATGATTCTGTAGCTTCCCTTTCTGTTCTAAATCAACCACACCCTAGGGGGCGGAGCCAAGATGGCGGCGTAGCAGCAGCAACATATC
>CM053583.1:399846653-399865030 GCA_028627135.1 Pseudochirops cupreus | reverse complement strand
AAACATTGGACTAAGGATACAAGGGGGCAGAAACCTGTATTTGAAAATAAATGTGCATCCTGGAATCCTACGTGTGTTAGCTTCCCATTTTGTGGTTGTTCTGCTATGAAATGCACGCACACTAAATCTCCCCACTCCCTGCCAGATGCTAATGAGTGCACTCATGCCCTGTGGGTTTTAAGAAGACCAAAGTTTTCATCCTAACTCTAAAATACTGAAATGCATCACAGACTATTAACAGCTAATGGGTTGAAAGTTCTCCATTTCGGAAAGTGGTACCTGATAGGGAACAAGCCCCATTTTGTTGCTGTTGTTTATTTTTGTCATTATCATTGTCAGTAATGGCCATTCTCCCTTCTCATTTACAGAGGACTTCATTTATTTGGGCAGTGCTTTTTTTTTTCCTTTACTTCCATTATTTGTCCTTTCCCATTACCATTTAACTTAGTAATATGATTCCCAGACTCCAGAGAGGAATCAGAGGAAGAAAGAAAAAAGATGAATATCTAGCCTAATTTCATTATATTAGACAAACAATTAAGTGCCCACTATGTGCCAGGTGTTGGGGATTCAATGACAAAAAAATGAAACTGACCTTGTTCTAAAGCAGCATAGATTTCATATGGAGATAGAGCAGTTACACCGAGAAGGGAACACAAAGTATGGACAAGGTAATACAAAAGTAATTGCAAGGAAGAAAGAATATTAACAATGGCAGGAAGGGGGAGTGGTAGGTAAGGAATTAGGTGCCTGCGCGGTGCTTTGAGGGAGGCTGTCGATTCACTGAGGCAGAGGTGAAGTACCCCAATCCACACATGGGGACCACCCCCAGAGATCCAAAAGAAACTTAAAACAGTGGTTGGTCCATCACTTCCATAGAATGGCCTATGTCTACTCCATTAAAAAGGGATGGCTATTGATCACTGGTGGAAACAGCAAAGAGAAGAGAATTTCCCAGGTCTTCTGGAAGTTTTGTATAACTATTTAGTCTCAGGTACATCTTTTGATCTAATAGTCAAATTACTACTACACCAAGATTGGGCAGAAAGGGGAAGCAGTGAATAGTGCTGGACTTGGAGTCAGCAGGACTCATCTTCTTGAGTTTAAATTTGGACTCAGATACCCACTAGCTACGTGACCCTGGGAAAGTCATTTCACCTTGTTTGCCTCAGTCCTTCATCTGTAAAGTGAGTTGGAGAAGGAAATGGCAAACCAGCCCAGTACCTTTTCCAAGAAAGCTCCAAATGGGATCACAGAGACATGACTGAAAAATGACAGAATAACAACTGAGCTGAGATTAGAATCCATTTTTATTTGCCAAACTTGTGCTAGAAATAACAAATGGTGTCGAGTCACTTCACTGCAATAGAAGCTGTAGAGCTGGTAACATAAGAAATTCAGCAGGGCCAAAGGATCAAGAGTGACAGAATGAATATGTCATGAAAACATAACAAACAAGGGTGGATAGGAATTCTAGTCAAGAAATGATTTTTCTTTCAGTGTTTTCAAGACCTAGGAATTGAGGATTATGATCCGTTCATTCAACATTTATTTAATTCCTACAATATGAAACATCAGGTACTAGGGATACACATACACACACACACACACACACACACACACACACGATGTCCTGCACAAGGAGCTTACATTCAGTTTGAGGGAAATAATCATAAGTAAAACTTAAATAAAATGAGAAAGATGATGATGAGAAGGTTGAGAAAAGTATCAGCAGCAGAGGAGGAGTCAAGAGAAGCCTCCCATTAAAGCAAGAAATCAAGATCTGGAAGATAGGCATTCCAGGCATGGGGAAAGCCTGTCCAGAGGGATAGAGATGGGAGACTGGATGCAATGCATATAAAATAAGGGAAATGCCAATAAAAACAATCATAAAGGTAAAAAAAGTCCTCAGTGGCCACATTTGCAATGCAGGAATCCAACACCTTTGATGGAGGCGCTATTCAGATACTTCATTGTGTTGTGGCGATGAGCCTGGATTCCTGAAGGCAATACTAGAGACCTGGGAGCTATGGCAGGCTCGAGTAATCTGGAAAGGCTTTGAGTACAGGCTGGGAGATGGGCCATGGCAACTGGCATTCAAATTACAATACTCAACAGGTTTAAGGAGGTTCCTTAGTAGAAGGCTGGCCATCAGGTGATGACTATTTTTGGTCAAAGCATCCCATTAAGATCACCTTTTAATGTGTTAAGGGATGGACACTTGTCAATATCCAATTCAAGAACACCACAGAACATGGGAAGTACCAAATTATGCCCTTTAGGAAAGCAAAATCTTGGGAAACTTGTGGACATCCTGAAATATGCCATCATTGAGGATCATGGATTGAAAGCTTGGAAGGGTCGTTATAAATCATCTAAGGCAACCCTATTTATTAATGAGGAAATAAAGGCCATGGTGAAGGACCTTTTCAAGGTGACACAGGTAACACGTGGGAATTAGCACAGTTGGCATTAGAGGCCAAATTCTATTACCCCAAACCCAGTACTTTTTCCCCTATGTCAAGTACCTCCTGTGGTCTATAGCACCTCAGGCTATAGAAAAAGGCATCCCTGATCCAAGAGAGAAAAGAATAGCCAAGAGAATAAATCAGACCTATTATGACTAGATGGCACAGTGGACAGGTAGGTGGCTCAGGGAATTGAGTGCTGGCCTGGAGTCAGGAAGACTCATCTTCCTAAGTTTCAATCTTGCCTCAGACACCTACTAGCTGTGTGACCCTGGGCAAGTCACTTCACCCTGCTTGTCTCAGTTTTCTCATCAGTAAAATGAGCTGGAGAAGGAAATGACAAACCCAATATCTTTGCCAAGAAAACCTTAAATGGGGTCATGAAGAGCCAGACATGACTGAAACAATGACTCAACAACAAAGAACTTATGGAAAAATCTATAGGAGACACTCTCTCTCTCTCTCTCTCTCTCACATACACACACCCCCACACACCCCCACACCCACACACACCCCTCTCAGTCCCCTGGGCTCAAAATCTAGGTGTCAACCCCAACTGCTAACTCTCTCTCACCTCCCATATCCAATCTGTTGCCAAGGTCTATTAATTTTACCTTCATGATGCCTTCTCCACTCTGACACTGCCACCATCTTGATATAGGAGCTCATCATCTCATACATGGACTGTTGCAATAGACTGTTGGTCTCTGCCTTGCCTCAAGTCTCTCCCCACTCAGCTGTCAAATCAATCTTAAAGCACAGTTCTAAGCATGTCACCTTGCCCCCCACCCCTTCACAAACTCTGTGGTAACCTATCAGCCCTAGGACCAAGTATAAAACCTTTTGGCCTCCAAAGCCCTTACCACCTGGCCTCTTCTCATCTGCTCAGTCTTCTTACTTCTTCTTTCTCCTGCATACTCTACAATCCAGCAACACTGACCTCCCTGTTGTTCCTAAAACCAGACCCTCCACCTCCCAGCACCATCTCTTGACTCCAGGCATTATCAATACTTGTCCCCCAAGCCTGGAACATTCCCCCTTCTCATCTCTTCCTGCTGACTGTTCCCTTCAAGTCCCATCTAAAATCCCATCTTCTAAATGAAGCCCTTCCTGGTCTCCCTTCATGTTAGCGCCTTCCCTCTGACACTCTGCCCCTAATTTATTCTGTCGATAGGTTGTTTGAACATTGTTGCTTGTATGCTGTCTCCCCCTTTAAATCCTGAGCTCTCTGAGAGCAGGGACTGTCTTTTGCTTTTCTTTTATATCCCAGGGGTAACAACAGTGCCTAGCACATAGTAGGTACTTAATCAATCCTTACTGACTGACTACCTCAAAGGGCAGGCTAATTTGTACTTCACATAAAGACAGAGGTGTTTCCTTGGGGTTCTGTGGCATAATGTTAATGGTCCCAGCAACCATCTATGGCTGGAGGGCTCAAGTCACATTCACCGCTTCCAATCCCCATGTGTGTTAACATTCAGGCCACACAAATATTCTTTTGAAGACCAGGTTGTGAATGGCATTAACGAAATGGAATAATAGAATTCTAGCCAATGGGAAACACAGTCTCCCTTGAAATCCTTGGAGAACTTCTGATGATTCTACCTTGTAACAAGGTTGTCTTTATTTCATTCTGCAAGAGGAGACAATTAGCCATGGGCAAGAAAGACATGAGAGCTAACTTCTAAATAGGTTCATTCTGATTTGATTAGGCCATTCAGAATGATTATATTGTCATTTAACAGGTGGCCCAATCTAGGCAGAGAAAGCTCAGGGAACCTATTCTCATTGGTGGAATATTTTTTCAATCTATTAGGACTGGAATCTACTGGGAATGTAAAAATCCAGCGAGATCATTGAGATATTCTAGGCACCTGGTCTTGTAGCTGCAGTATTCTGGAAGAGAATGAAAGCTCTTGGAAGATAGGGACTGTTTATGTCTTCAGCACTCAGCATGGTGACTAGCATGGATCAATCACTTAAAAAATGTTTCATTTATCTTCATTGCCTGATCCATTGAGTCAATATGCCATGATAGGCTCTGGTGGGCACACTATCACTAAGGAGTGTTTCAGGAGCTATCATACAGTAGCATCTGCAGAGGATCAGGGAACCTGGGTCCTAATGTGGTTCTCAGTTTCCTCTTCTGTCAAGTGAGCATGGTAATCCATATATGGCCTATTTCATAGAGTACTTATGAGAAAAAAAAGCTTTGGAAACTGCAAATCATTAAAAAGAAGGAAAAAAAAAAAGCTGGCTACTGTTATTATAATAAGGCAGCAACTAGGCACCAGGTCAGCTTGTGAAAAGGTATGGATTCCCTGAGATGAAACACCATATGATGAGGCCACCCAATACTCAAGTATCTTCAGTTGTGTCCAAGCCTTCATGACCCCTTTTGGGGTTTTCTTGGCAAAGATAGTGACATGATTTGCCATTTCCTTCTCCAATGCATTTTACAGATAAGGAAACCGAGGCAAACAGGGTCACACAGCTAGTGTCTGAGGACAAATTTCATCTCAGGAAGATGAATCTTCCTGATTCCAAGCCCAGAGCGCTATCCACTGCACCACCAAAAGTTTTACTTTAAATGCCAAAGCAAAATCTGCATTAACTCCAGAGACCACAGGGAGTCACAGGAGTTCTTTGAGCAGAGGCCTAACATAGTCAATCTAGTATTTTAGGAATAACCTCTAGGCAGCTGTGAGGGAAGGACTGGAGAGAGAAGCTGGATGCAAGAAGATCAAGTAAGATACTACTGAAATAATGTAGACAGTGAGTTAGAGTGAAGAGCCAAGGACAAGAAGATTCAGAAACCATGGAGGTATCCTCAGCAGAAACAGTGAAGTCAGGAGGGGCAGTTGTAGAAGAAAAGAATAAAGAGTCCTACTTTGGACATGTTGAGTTTGAGACACCTCTGGGCCATCTAGCTGGAAATGTCCAACAGACAGGTGGAAAAGACCAACAGAGAGAGGAGGACTGGACCTCAATTTCCTTATCTGTACAATAAGAATGCTAGACAATAATCTCAAAGGTCACTTGCACCTCTGATAGCCTTTGTCTTTGGGGTCATTCTTAGCAAGCTTGAACAGAGAGACTGGGTCAGATAACCCTTAAATCCACGCAGCTGAGGGTGGGTAAATAAGTTTGTACTGTATTCATCTGATCACTTACATTTCACTCATCACTACTGATGGTGTGCTATGTAGGTCACAAGCCACGAAGCTCTTGGCTGTTTGCCAGAGAGCATAATGGGAAAATTGGTGAGGGCACTACATGCATGTACACTCGTGTGTATGGGCAAGAGTATGCATGCACACATATACACGTGCGCGCGCGCGCACACACACACACACACACACACACACACACACATACACACACACAAATATACACCCTACCACCATTCTCCCAAGCACACACCCCTCCAACCATCAATATTGGGAAGGTAATGCTATTTGGATCAAACCTTTAAAACCATATTGATTAAAGCTTTGCTCCTACTGTGTCTTTTGGAAACTAGCTGAGAACCTCAGATTCCCAACATCATAGAGAGTTGTAGGCATAACTAAATTTCTCTCTTCTGCCCTACCTTCTCTTTCCTCTCCAGCTTCATTCTACAAACAGATCTCCTTGTACTGAGTCCCTAGCCTCAAATTCTTATCACATGACCTTGCATTAATGAGTCTGTGTCTGAATTCCCGCTTTCCACCATCCATCATGGAGTTCCATGGGAGTTTTCTCAATCTTTCCTGGCAGAAATACCCTAGGGTGGAAGTCAGTCCCTAACACCTCTGGAGAGTTTCACTCATTGGGCAAAAAGAGAAACAACGTTCCTTTCAAACTAACTCCCACTGACCAGCACAGTGACCCATCATCCTTTGTACTCTACTCCCCTCTAACTGGTATAATTCAGTCTATCACTTTATCTTTCCTCTTACATTTACACTTCTATCTTCCCTATAAAGTTATGACTCTTCATGGCCATTTTGAAGAGAGAACAATCTGGATTCTCAAGCTGTATAGAATATATCACAGACCAATGAGGGTTGAATCTGCTCAATCTGGGGAGCATTACCAACACTCTTAAGTGAATGAATGAGCAAGCATTTATTAAATATGTACTATCTACCAAGTATTGTGCTTGGGGATACAAATAGGAAGGAAAGGAATTCCTAGCTCTCGAAATTCTCATATTCTAATATAACCAAATATAATAACACATGTAAAGTGCTTTGCAAACATCAGAATGGCATTTAATTGATAACTATTAAGATTATTATTACTAAAGTAGAATTATAATAAATGTAATTAAAAGAGCAGAATTAAGATAAATCCATGAAACGGCAAGCTCCACAGTCCCAAGATTAAATATTGCATATTGACAAGGTCTAATCTTTGTCTCAGAAATTCCAGTCTCCAATTCCAAGAAAAAAGAAAATTCAAATTACATAGATCTGAGTGTGGGATGGGACCGTGGAAGGTCGCTGAGGAAACTGAGACAAATAGAGGTTAAGTGACTTGCCCAGGATCACATAGTTCATAAACGAGTTCTGAGCTTTCCCTCTCCTGCTGCTCAAGGAGCCAGCCGCCACCATGAATGACACCATAACCTTCAGAACCAGGAAGTTCATGACAAACAGAATTCTTCAGCGTAAAGAGATGGTTATAGATGCCCTTCATCCTGGAAAGGCCACAGTGCCCAAGACTGAAATTCAAGAAAAACTGACCAAGATGTGCAAGACACTCCAGATGTCATTTTTGTCTTTGGATTCAGAACCCATTTTGGTGGTGGCAAAACAGGCTTTGGCATGATTTATGATTCCCTTGACTATGTAAAGAAAAGTGAACCAAAGCACAGACTTATAAGGCATGGTCTATATGAGAAGAAAAAGACATCAAGAAAGCAGCAAAAGGAACGCAAGAACAGAATGAATAAAGTCAGGGGTACTGCAAAGGCAAATGTCGGTGCTGGCAAAAAGAAGAAATAAAAGGCACCACGAATTATGTTTATCCGTGGACATAATATTTCAACAGACCACAAATAAACTTCAAAACTTCAAAAAACTTGTAAAAATGAGTTCTGATTTGAACTTAGGACCTTCCTGATTCCAGGCTCAATTTTACTCACTATATCAAGAAAAAGGTTACTCATCTTTGACTATCCAAGCAAGACAATTTAAAAAATTCATTCATTCTGGGTTAGAGGTAGAACTCTAACCCAGGTCTTCCTCAAATTAAGGTCAGTTCTCTACCCACCATGCTATGCTGCCTTTTTATAACAATAACTAATATTTATATGGCAACAATCATGTGATATATAGTTACCAGAAATATTTCCATTTTACAGATAGGCAAACTGAGGCTCAGAAAGTCTGTATGACTTGTCCACAAAGATGACTATAATTATGAGACCTAATTTAAGCCCAGGTACTCCTGACACCAGATCTAATGCCCTGGGCCCCCAAGCCATGCTATCTTTGCCCCTACTTTAAAAAAAAATCATACATGACAAATATTAATTTCCACCCCACCCAATTTCATCATTCAGGGGAAGAATAATTTAATCTTTCCATTTTTTTTGGTTGTTGTTGTTTGTTTAAGGATCATAGATTTAGAGCTGGCCATTGAATCCAACTCCCTAACAATTACAGATAAAGAATGGAGGCAGAGTGAGCCTAAGCAGCTTGTCCAGGGGCACAGAGCTAATAAGTATCTAGGGTGGGGTCTGAACCTTGGTCTTCCCCACTCTAGATCCTGTGACCTATATACTATGCCACAATGCCTAGGGCTCAGAAAGATAAATAGGTAAAGAGAGGTACAGATAGCTTTAGCTAGATGTATAGCGATAGATATATAGATAGATAGAGATAGGCAGGTAGATAGATGGATATACAGGTAGATAATAGGTAGGTGGGTAGATGGATAGATTAGAGAGAGAGAGAGAGAGAGAGAGAAGGAGGGAGAGAGAGAGAGATTAGATAGATAGATAGATTAGATAGAGAGATAGATGTGCAGGTAGATAATAGGTAGGTGGGTAGATAGATGAATGTACAGATATACATAGCTAGATAGATGGATAGATAGATGGATAGATAGAAGTATATAGATAGATATAGTTATAGATTTAACTATACGCACATAATATTAAGTTTTTAATTTCTATCCCAACCTGTGGTTTCTAATTTAGACATCCAGACAGAGACCCAGTGCCCTTGACTGTGGGGGTGGGGCTGACTCCTTCCCATCCTCCGGATTGTGAGCATGGCTGTGGCAGTTAAAGTAAGTGAAGGAAGGTCACGGTGTTTAAAATAAATGGGGCATCACTGCAATGTCTGCCGATTGCTTCCTTGTACATCATTTTACATTTACCAAAGTCTGGGAGATGGGTCCCACGAGCACACCTCTCCTAACAGCTTCAAGCTCCTGCTCCTAACGTATGTTATGCAGTAATTATGCTTCCAAGCTGTCAGGCCTTCCTTATCTGCATGCAAATGAGTTCATATGTTATACAGCTGCTCTAATGACAGTATTAAAACACGAATTTTATAATGAAGCCATCCTCTTTATGGAAACCTGGTACAATTACTTTAATAACACACTACACATACATACAATTGCTCCCAAACAGAGGAGCCAAATTCACATCCCTCCATTTGCCAAAACCCTACAATTTGCCTGTCTTCTTTTCTCCTTAAATAAATACTCTAACAGCCAGGAGGTGAGTCTCCGAACTCCTGCTTTTCAAAGGTAGACGACTGCACCATTGACTCAGTGGCCACTTGGACTGAAGGGCATAGTGTATGACCTGGTGAGGAAATATTCCCACCATGCTGGAACGTAGAGGAGATGAAATCCCAAGTATCAAGCGAGCAGCTGTTTGCTCAGAGCCTTGATATCAGTCATCAACTATTGCCAACTAACAATAAATAGTAACAGGGAGTTTTAAGGTGTGCAAAGTGCTTTACAAATGTTATCTCAGCTGATCTTCACAACAGCCCTGGGATGTGAGTGCTATTATTATCCCCCCTTTAAAGATGAGCAAACTGAGGCAAGGATAAGTAGCTTGCCCAGGGACACATATGTGGGAAGCATCTGAGGACAGATTTGAACTCGAGTCTCCCAGACTCCAGGGTCCAGTGCTCTATCCTTTGTTACACTGACCTACCAAAAGCTTCTCAAAGAAAGAGTGGAAAGGAATGAGGGAACATGAAAAGAAAAATTACCACTAATCCCAGGTCCAAAAAAATTGTGTATAATGAGAATAACACAACAGAAAACTAAAACCACACAAAGAGGCTTCTGAGTCCTTGATCCCCAACATTACACTTCTAAAAAGACCAACATTCACACATAACCCCTTTCATCCTCTCCTGATTTTCAAGAGCTCTTAGCCATCTTGCCAAGGACATGGCTCTGGGACCATAAATCAGCCTGCTGTGTGTGGTGCTGTGGGCTACAATATAAAGGGACAAGAAATCTTGCCTTTCCCAAGTTGGCAACCACACTTCGTATCCACACCAGGACTGTCTGCGAGCTAATTCTTGGTTTTCTTGAGAATTTTTTAGATTTTAGAATCTTCAGGAAACAGGTCTGGTTTGGGCTCCCAGGCTCTTACACCTTTGGTAATATTGGTTTCAAATGTAATTAAATAACTTAAAAGATCATTTACAGCAAGTGACAATGTCTTTTAGGTCAGGCTTTCTCGCACACTCAGGGGGAAATAAACTATTTCTACAATCTATACTGAAAATACATTTTTGATCAACAGAATAAACATTTCTAAGAAGTTAATTTGGAAATCAGATGAAATTTCCTCCCACAATTATCTGGCAAATTGAAGAGCATTTGGGGAGTCTTTCACCCTTTCTCTTAGGGAAGGGTACCAAACTATCCAATTTTCACTTCAATTTTTGATTTCCAGTTGTCAAAATACCAATCTGCTCCAAGGCAAGAACTGAAGATCTTAACTCAATGGATCATGTTTTCAGGTTTTGATTTATTGGTTTCTGCCCCAGGCTAAATCCTTTTATTTTTTAAATGTGTAACTCATTGTTTATCCAACTCATGCCTGGACACCCAAAATATTTTGTACACCTCACTCAATTACTAGCCAGAATCTGAAATTTACCATGCTTGGGAAAAAAAATAATATTTATCCTATAGTACTTTAAAGATTGGCTGACAATGCACCTTGTATACATTATCTCATTTGATCTTCACAACATGACATACCATGAATATTCCCATTTTACAGAAGAGAAACTGAGGTTCAGAGAGGTTAAATGAAAGGGGAAAAAAAACTATGGAATTTCTTGCCAATCTCTAGGGAAGGAAAGGGTTAAACACTCAGGCACTGCAAATACATAACCCCACCCTATTTCCCCCAGATACACACAATTAGTTATTTTCTCCATCCATGATTCTCTGCTACATATGTCTCTCTGGCCTCAGTCTTCCTTGACCTTTCCCCCTTCTATCTGTTCTCAAACACGGGCACTGATCTGGTTTTTCCTCCCGTTTCTATACTTCAAGTATGCATCACCTTATTTCTTGGGTATGCATAGTTCCTCTCATATAGATGGTTTTCAATGAATACTTATTGACTGTTTTACATGGTCTTCATATTTCAGGAAAGATAATACACAGGGGTAATCTTTTTACACATTTAAAAAAAATTGTCTTCAGAATACTGCAAATGTGCTGTTACTTTCCAGTGTGTCACCCCATGTCTGGGGACCAAGAATGTTCTGAGTATAAGATAAATTTCTCTCTTCACACTGCAGACCATGAAACTGCAGAAGACTGCCCTCAAGAATCTCTGTAGAAGATTAGATATAGATTTTCATGGTTAACAACAGGTAGGCTAGTTTCCCATTCCTTCCCTTTTCTTTCAGTCCTTTATTTCCAAGACTCCAGGAGAATCTTGAACCTCCAGAAATTTTCAGCAAAGCCCCCTTTGGGTATTTGAAACTTTAGAAAGAAAACAACCATCTGATTATGGTATTAAAAAAAATCATGGACTTTGAGTTGGATAGCAGTTTAGAGGTCATATAGAGCAAGGCACTTATTTTACATAGGAAGAAGCCAAGACCCAGTGAAATTAAGTGATTTGCCTATATTTGAACTACTAGGGTCAGCTAATTGACACAGTGGATGGAGTGCTGGGCCTGGAGGCAGGAAGACCTGAGTTCAAATATGATCTCAGACACTTACTAGCTGTGTGATTCCTGGAAAGTCATTTCAACCCATTTGCCTCAGTTTCCTTCACTAATTAGATGGAGAAGGAAATGGAAAACCGCTCCAGTAGCTTTGCTAAGAAAATTTCAAACGGGGATTTGTCCAAATGGGGAAGAGCCAGACACAATCGAAATGACCCAAACAACAAGGTTCATTAAAGCCACTTCTCTGCACAGCTGCTTACTGAATATCCAAATGTTCAGATTATCCTGGCATTTCTAATTTCAGATTCAATTTTTAGAGAATCACGAAAAAAGCTACAATGCTTGCCTCTGTGCTGCTGCTATTGCCTAAAACACAAAGCATCAAAAATCCAAATTCAAGATAATCTTTCATCCTGGCAACTTCCCCTTCCAAAAATATTCATTTCCTAAATTCAGAAAAATCTGCTACTCCTTAGGATGGCCAATAGGCAAGTTGTCTAGACCTATGATTCTATCCATAAAGGAAATTCCTGGTAAGGAATTCTTCTCCAAAGTACAGATGAGTCACTCATATGTCACATAGAATCTTTTTTTTTTTGGAGGGGGGAATGCAGCGCAATTGGGGTTAAGTGACTCGCCCAAGGTCACACAGCCAGTAAGTATTAAGTGTCTGAGTCTGAATTTGAACTCAGGTCCTCCTGTCTCCAGGGGTGGCACTCTATTCACTGAGCCACCTAGCTGCCCCTGTCACAGAGAATCTTAGAGAGAAGCCTGGGGCATGAGGGGGTAAGGGCAAGATTTGAAAACAGCTCTTTCTGAATCTCAGGATGATTCTATCCATTGCATCTTTTTCCCAAGTGGAAGCACAACAACAACAAAATGTTTGATATATTTTAAAAAGGAATTTAGACTGTACATGTGGGGAGATTTTGCACTTCTACATATAATAGTAACATTTCTGAACACAGAGGCTATAATACACGGGAAGATTGGCAGAGGCAAAATGGCTCTGCCTACTGAGTACTCAGCATTTTATTGACAATAATTGGGAAAACACTGGTGCTCTAAACAAATATAATAAATTGCTTTTTTATTTAAAAGAAAATAAAGATAAAATTTAGATATTCCTAATAGTCTCATACATCTCCTTCTGAAGTATTTAATGACCTTTGAATAGATCTAAGTATTATATAGCCTTGGTAGTGACAATAAGTAATTAGTGCAACAACTAAGTCATCATAAGCTAATTAATTAATAATTAACTAATAAGTTATTATTGAGAAGAGGAGTGATGTCATGGAAAGAAACTTGGCTTGAGGACAAGAAGAATTGGGTTTATTTCCTGTCTCTGACCCAAGTTGGATGTGGGACTCTGGACAAAGTCCTTCAAATGCTTAGTACCTTCTGCAATACTCAAAGAAAAGGGTTTTTTTTTTTAACCTTTTAAAGAAGACATTGGACTGCTCTGCCAGTCAGGTGGAGCCCATGAACTCCCTTTCATCTAATGTTTTTAAATGCATACAATAAAATACATAGTATTACAAATGAAATCAATTATACTGCATTTTAAAAATTTTTTAATTAAAAAAATTTGGGGTTAAGTGACTTGTCCAAGGTCACATGGCTAGTTAAGTGTTACATTTATGAGGCCGCATTTGAACTCAGTTCCTCCTAACTCCAGGGTCAGTGCTCTATTCACTGCCCCACCTAGCCACCCCAAAATATGCACATTTTAAAAGTTTTTAGCACCCACGTTAAGAAATCCCGCTTAAGTTCCTCAAAGAATCCCTCTCTCTCTTTCTCTCTCTCTCTCTCTCTCTCTCTCTCTCTCTCTCTCTCTCTCTCTCTCACACACACACACACACACACACACACACACACCCCAAGCATATACACATGTGTGTCTACCTCTATTTCTATGTATGTTTTTATCTGTTCACACGTTTCTCCAATGGAATATAAGCTCCCTGAGGGGCAGGAAAGTTTTTCTTTTTTCTTTCTGCATCCCCAGTTTGTAGGAGGTGTCTAATAAAGGCTCTGTGGATCATATAGGAAGAAGAACATTTAGGAGGGGTTTACATACTTGCCAAATAAACTTCCTGACCATAATTAGCTTTATCTAAAGGATCAGCAAGCAAGAGCTTTGGCATCTAGGTTCTGGTTCTCAGGCATGGGGAAATCTGTCCCAGCATCTGGGGCGGCCCTGGGGGGTTAAGGTTTTGTTCCACCCCAGCCCCTCTGGCAAGTTATTTGTGAAGCAGATTATGATAGCACTTACACAAAAGATCTAAGTGCCAACTCTGCAGGCAGGGGAAGAGGAACCACAGTGCCCTGCAATTAGAGAGGAAGAAAACTGCCAACAGCAGAAATAACCAGGGAAAACTCCAATATGGTTCCCAACAAAAGTCGGCCTGGATCAGCAATTTTCTTTGTAACACTCTCTTTAGTAGAGGTGTCCAAGAATTTATTGACTTTGTTCCCTAAGAATTTGAATAGGTCCTCCAACAAGAATCAAGATGAAAAGAAGAGTTTGACCATCACGGATGTGCCTAATGCCAACTCATTAAAACAATTTTTCTTTTGCTCAGCAAAGCACAAATAGAACTCAAATGGGAGACTGGGTTTAGAAGTGGATCATCGCTACTTCTTCTGAGTAAGTCTTAATGACTTTTGGTCTCCATGTCTGCAAAATTACAGGGTTGAAATGAGGGAGCTAAAAGAACCTTTCCACTGGAATATTCTATGATCTTACCCTTCAGCTAGAATTTACATAAATGCAGGAGAGAGTGAAAGAGGGAAAAAGTGTCCCAGCCCTACTGATTTCTTGTTAGAAAAGTTTGTATTGAAGTGGAAGAGCAGTGAAACATAGAAAGAGCATCTTTAAGTATGTGTTAAGCTTCTGTGAACTTTTTCACACATGCATTTAGATATAGCCTCTGAAAGTGACGGAAGTACTCATTTTTATCCATTTTCAGGGAATGAAACCCTCCATGGTCTACAAATGAAACCATTCATTCGGATGAAAACCATTTATTTAATTGACCGGGACACCAAGTAGAGACAATCAACCAAGATTTTATTTGGAGACTAAATTAAAATTCAGTAAATTGAAAGATGAGTTGGTAATATGAGATGGAATAAACACAAGTGGGGCAAAATTTCCAACATCATCCTCTCCCTAAAGGCTCAAGGAAAGGTATGAAGAAGCCTACTCTGGCATCTTCTGGAAGAAGTGATGCTCTAGCAAAATCTCAGCTGCTTTTAGTTCATTAGTCATCAGCATCTGAAGTGTCTACCATGTCTGAGGAAACATGTTGGTTAAACATTGGGGATGAAAAGAAAGGTAAAGATAGTCCCTGACCTCAAGGAACTCACAATTTAATGTAGGGAACAGCTACATACAAAAAAAGATACACAGAGGATATATGGGAAATAACTGACATGGGGAAGGCAACAGAATTAAGAAGAGTCAGGAAAGCCTTCCTGTAGAAGGTGAGATTTCATCTGGGACTTAAACGAAGCCACAGAAGCCATAAATGGAGCTGAAGAAGGACAGCCTTTCAGGCATGGGAAGGCTGCTGGAAAGAATGTCAAGAGCCAAGAAATGGAGAATCTTGTTTGAAAAATAGTGGAAGTCAGGGGCACTGCATCAAATGAGCCACACTTTTATGATAATAGCATCTCCTAAAAGGAAAGGGCAGGGGAGGCTGTGCTGTACGTATCAAGGGTTTAAACAGTGTTCTTAACCATCTTTGTGTATCACGGACCCTATGGGCAGACTGCTGAAGCCTATGGATGCTTCTCAGAATAATATTTTAAATGCATAAAATAAAAGACGTAGGATTAAAAAGTAGACCAATTATATTGAAATACAGTTACTAAAATATGTTTTAAAAAGTTCAGGGACACATGATTAATCTCTGGTTAGCAGTTCATAGACTCTTAAATTTGGTTGAGAGGGAAGGTGAAGAGGAGAGAGAGCTCATAAGAAAGCAGCTAGGAGGCTTAGTAAATGAAGTGCTGCGCTCAGATTTAGAAAGACCTGAGCTCCAGTCTGCCACCTACTAGCTTTATAAATGAGAAATTATCATCATCATCCTCATCACTGATAAAGTAAGCCTCAATAAGTTTGTAAAATAATTGAAAGTGCCGTACGAATGCTTCCTTTGCTTTTTGGAGGGTTTGCTTTGTTGTTGTCATTGCTACCAACCGAGAAAGGGAGATCCAGAAAAATGAAGTCAGAACCAGGGTCTCTGTCTCCAGATCCGATGCTATTTCATCTATCTCAATAGTTAAATTCTAGCTAGTTCTCAATATAAAGTGGAGTCCCAGTCTTCTTCCCCCAAAAAACAAAACAGAAGTATTTCTACACTAAAGGACACAGGGCCTTACCAACCAACACATTTTCTGTCCTTTCTACCTTGATTGATGAGTGACCCCTCAGCAAAGGGCATCAGAGTGTCACAAACTTAGCCTCTTGAGTGGGCAGATCAAGAGTTCCAGGAATCTAGGCTCAAACTATGAAAATGTTCAATCAAGGAGAACCAGTTATGAAATCAATGATCTTTCAAAATGAGAAGTGAGAATCCAGCTTCTCCACAACCAATTTCCTAAACTGCAGGGAGAGGAATATAAATAAAAGGCCCAGCAGGGCAACTCTGAACCCCGGGAGGCAGAGCAGGATGACCCAAATACCCACAAATTACAACCATCATCAACAGTGAAGAATAAACACTTTGACAAGGATAAGCTGAAAGGGAAACTGATTGGCAGGGGGAAAGAGGCAAGGATTTGTACTGTTTGTATGCAATGAAACAACATCGCTCTCTCTGTTTTCTAAAAATGTTTCTAGTAAATGACAAAGTTATCTGAAATCTATTCAATCCAACAGCCAAACCACTTATCAGAGTCCATTTTGGACCAGGTCCTCTGCTAGGTGCTGGAGATACAAAGACAAATATGAAAGCCCCTGACTTCAAGGAGGTTATGTCCCTTTGAATGCATATTCACATCAGAAATTCCCAGAAGGCAGTTTGATGCCAGCCTTGGTTAGCTCTAAGGAAAATATTCATAGTACTTTTAGAAACCTAGCAAACAGAATATTAGGTCTCTCCAAAGAAGCTGATCTTTAAAAAAAGAAGTTATAGTCTTAAGATAATCAACATCATACTCTTTAAGATCAACTCTACACCCAAAGTTAGACGTAATATGATTAATTTCCAAAGCCAATACAACCAGAGAGTGGTGGAAAAGGAAGGAGTGGTACTCATTCTTTGGGGTTTTGTTTGATATCTTTTCTTCCTATATGCAAGTATACATAGTGTGTTATCACCAGAAGGCAAATAATCCTTGATGCCACAGCTGAAGGGTGGTGAAAAATAACTGTTAACTTAATAGACAAAAAAAAAAAAAGAAAAGAAAAAAAGACCTTTTAGTCCTTTCCATCTCAATTCAATAAAGACTTGTAAGCAAGTAACTCTCTATTCGATAAACTCCAGTGGCATTTCAAGAAATGCAAAAAATCAAAACAAAACAAAAAATCTTTTACAAAATGCAACACTTATTACTATTAAAAACACAGGGATAAATGGAGCTTTTCTTAAAATGATAAGTCATATTTATCTCAAGTCAAGAGCCTGGATTATGTGCAATGGAGATAAACTAGAAGCCATCCCAAGAAGATGAGAGGTGAAGTAAGGATGCCCATTATCACCCCTATTATTCAATTTCTAACTATAGCAGTAAGACAAGAAAAAGGAACAGGCATAGTCAATGAAGGAACAAAACTATCACTTTTTGCATTTGATTTGATGGTATTAGAGGACCCTATAGAATCAATCACAAAATTAATTGAAATAATGAACCGCTTCAGCAAAGTTGCAAAACATAAAATAAACCCAAATGATCAGCATTTTTATATATTACTAACAAAACCCAGGAGGAAGAAATAGAAAGATAAATCCTACTTAAAATAACTGCAGACAGTATAAAATACATGGCAGTTTACCTGCCAAGGCACTCAGGAATTATATGAACACAATTACAAACACTGCACACAAATAAAGGCAGGTCTAAATAATTGGAGAAGTATTAATTGCTCAAAGGTAGGCTGACTCAATGCAATAAAAAAATTATAACTACCTAAATTCCTATGTGTTCTACCAAACTACCAAAGAATTACTTTATAGAACTAGAAAACATAATAATAAAACTCATTTGGAGGGAAAAAGAAAGGTCCAGAATATCAAGGGAATCTTTTTTTTTTAATAGAAAGGAAGGGGACCTAGCAGTACCAGATTTCAAGCAATACTACAAAACT
Organism: Pseudochirops cupreus; assembly: GCA_028627135.1. Lineage (NCBI taxonomy): Eukaryota > Metazoa > Chordata > Mammalia > Diprotodontia > Pseudocheiridae > Pseudochirops > Pseudochirops cupreus. The sequence continues at coordinate 399,847,079 of CM053583.1, read as the reverse complement.
GAAATCTTCAAAACAATTTGCTATTGGATAACAGAATGGTGGATCAGTGGAATAGATTAAGCACACAATAAACAGAAAGCAAAATGAACACAGTAACCTAATGTTTGATAAACCCAAAGACCCCAGCTACTGAGAGAAGAACTAACTTTCTGACATAAAGTCCTGGGAAAATGGAATGCAGTCTGGCAGAAACTACATATAGACCAATAACTCACACATTATATAATAAGATAAGCTGAAAATGGGTACATGATTTAGATATAAAGGGTAAAATCAAGAGTAAGTGGAGCATGGAAGAAATTACCAGGCAAAACTATGGATAAGGGAAGAGTTCATGACCAAACAAGAGAAAGAAAAGTTTACAAGGGATAAAATGGATAATTCTGATTACATAAAATTAAAAAGTTTTTACACAAACAAAACCAA
>CM053583.1:399829131-399846153 GCA_028627135.1 Pseudochirops cupreus | reverse complement strand
CAAGGGATTCTGGGACTGAATCTTGTAAACTAAAAGTAAATAAACAAATCATTTTAAAAAAAGGAAAAAAAGAAAAATAATAATGAAGAAGTAACATCAACATCCTTCAAGGAAAAATGTAGGCATTAAGCATTGTAACTTTTCAAATAAAAAAAAGATTTGAGGTACAAGATAGTGCAGAGAGGAGCTAGTTGATGGAATGAAGTGAGGGTGCAATGAGGGCTTGGAGATAGGAAGACCTCACTTTGAATGTGGGCTTGGATACCTGTTGACTGTATGACCCTGGGTGAGTCACTTAACCTTTCTCTTCCTCAGTTTCCTCATTTGCAAAAAGCCTCACAGGGTTGTTGTGAGGATCAAACAGAATAACACAAGCAAAGTGCTTTGCAAGTCTATAAAACAGCATATCAATTCTAGTTATCATTACTGTGGACTGTACAGTTGCACTTAAATTGGATATTCCTAGATGACTGAACTTCACCCACCAATGCAGGACAAAAGCATTCTCAGGAACTTTTTTTTTTCACAAGAAACTTTTCTCTCTCTCTTTTTTTTTGGAGGGGGGAGGGCAGGGCAATTGGGGTTAATTGTCCAAGGTCACCCAGCTAGTTAAGTGTTAAGTGTCTGAGGCCGGATTTGAACTTGGGTCCTCCTGACCCCAGGGCCAGCGCTCTATTCACTGAGACACCTAGCCGCCCCCATTCTCAGCAACTTACAACAGTCTCTGAGAGTTGCCCCAAGAGAGCACAGAGAGATTAAGTGACTGTGGTCACATGGACAGTAGGGGTAAAAGATGAGATGTGAACTCAGCTCTTGCTAGTCAGTTCTTTATCCATTACCTCTATGGATTATACAGACTGGCAAAGCCAATGAGAAAACAAAACAGGTAACCTATGGGTTATTGTTGTAATGGATCCCATGAAGATATATGTGAAATGTTTTGCTAACCATAAAGTATGATATGAATAATGATTAACATTATTAATTCCATGGTAAGAACAATTCTCCAATGCCTTCTCATTGGCTTTCCTATGTAGCAAGAAGATATAAATTGTAACCTCTAATTTATAGTCTAAATGAGGAATGTGCATTATTTATAGCGACCCAAATAATATTGGCACTGAGTGAGCCAAATGGCTGAGCTTCTGCAAGATTGTGAGTTATACACTCTTAGATAAGTTATGCCCAGTGTTCTAAGACACTTTTTGTGGATTTGTTATGTCTTTGTCCTCTCATGAGTTGCTGAGGAATGCCTTATACATGAAGCTATGCTTCAGTGACATTCTTTGGATGCTCCAAAAACCAAACGCTCAAAAGTGATTCAAAATAGGTGTTCCTTAAATTGCTCTTGACTTTGCCCACAATGACTTTTTAGCACACTTGGTGGATTGAAGGCATTACATATTCCAGTGACACTTCTTGCCAGTCTCTAATAATGTTATTTAAAAATGGGACATGGACATGAATATCAACATAACCAAGGGGATGGTGTTAAACATATTAACGCATCATTAATCCCACAGTTTCTAGGTTACCTCTAAAGCAGTGGTTCTCAACCTTCCTAATGCCACGACCCTTTAATACAGTTCCTCATGTTGTGGTGACCCCCAACCATAAAATTATTTCCGTTGCTACTTCATAACTGTAATTTTGCTCCTCTTCCGAATCATAATGGAACTATCTGATATGCAGGATGTATTTTCATTGTTACAAACTGAACATAAGCCACAGGTTGAGAACCACTTCTCTAAAGAATGAGGGGATGTCTTATAAAGCTTTTCTTTGGATGTGGTGAAGATGTAAGTGACGGGCAAGCAACAAGGCAGAATAAGTCTGACCATATAATGAACTGGGTGCTATTCTGATTTGCCAGCACGAAGAAGCTGGTGTTCCCATTTGGCTAAGTGATGAGTTTCACTTCAATGCTCTTGGAAAAGTGGTCTTGAACCTCGGGCCAAGGCTCCTATCATTAGACACATGCTACGTAACAGAGGGAGTAACTTCGACTGAGGCGAAATGCTTGTAAATGTCTTCATAGGGGTTTCCCAAAAAATAATCAATAAATTTAAGATATAACAAAAAGGAAAATTCAACTTTTGGTACCTACCTCGTGTCATTATGGTTTGAAACCCCAACATGCCAACCTCATGGCCAATCGGCAAAGTCCCTCGCAGACTTTAAAACATTATATAAAGGGCAGTTACTGCTTTATTATCTCTCTTATTTTTTAAATAAAATTACATTAAATTAAAAATTCCATTTTTTGATTATTTAAAAATTTAGTTTTTTATTATTTTATTTAGCTACATTCTTTACAGTTCTTTTTGTGCCACACACAGTTCCAGGCTTTTGAGCTACAAAGGCAATGTTCTCTGCCCTCTGGGAACTTTAATTCTGTTGGGGTACATAGCATGTATACAGATAAGTAAATCCAAAATCATATCAAAGTAACTTTGGAGGGGGAGGAAGCGTGACAAGGGGATCTGTGATCATGCTGGTAGTTTTCAAATTTGCAAACCAGTATCAGAAGAATCAGCTTTGTTCTAAAAAAACAGGGCTGTGAAAAAGCAAAAAACTCCCATTTTCCAATAATACTTCACAATGTCTCACTCGCGTTTTTGCATTCTCAGCACCCCACGTGGTGCTAAGCATAGGGTATACACTTAATAAATAATGCTGATTAAGCGGTTAAGTGTAATAGATTATTTAATAGTTTTTCAGTCAGAAAAGTTTGTTGACTTTAATGTTCTGTATCTCATATTTTTGCTGTCATTGGTTTTCAAGGAAAAATATCTTTGCTAACACTTCAGACAAATAACAAATGCATTACAAGACAGGATACCACAGGGCTCACTTCCTCACAGGTCAGAGCATCAAATGGTGAATAGTCTGGATAGTCTTAAGGAAGTGACAAATATTTTTTAAACCAAAATGAATTCAGGTCTAAAAGATAAAATGTACTTCCAATCTTTTAATGGATTATAATACACATACAAGATTATTTGATGCTCCTACACACCCTGAGATAAATGTGTGATGCAGATTTTTAAGTATGTACATTTATCATCAAAGAAATGTGTGATCAATAGGAAAAAGAGGACTGGTCATGTGACCTGCGTGACCTTGGGCATCTCCATGGCTTTGAATCTCCATTTGTCTATATGTAAAAGGAGAAAGTTGGAATGGATGATTTCCAAATCTTTTCCAGTTTGGAGTCTATGATCTTATGAGCATAGTCAGTTAGGGGCCAGACATGGCAGATGGCAGCATTTCTTGGAGAAACAAAAAGCTTCAAAACACTAGAAAAAGTGGGTATTCATAGACTGGGGAGTAGCTGTGAATATAATGGAAAACCATTGCACTGTAAGAATCAATGAATAAATGACTAGACGGAGTAATGCAAGCTGAACCTGGAAAACTGCACCAAAATAATAATAAACACAAAACCAATGCTAAAAGGCAGCTCGTCTCACTTGAACTGCAGATTAAGACCAATCTTGGTTCCGGACAATAGATGATAAAACACATCTCACTGCCCATGGTAGCAAAGGAGTGGGAACTACGAATGGAATCCTGGGTGTATGCTGTCACATTCAATTTTTTGTCAATTTTACTTACATATTCTTCATTACAAAGGAGAACTCACTCTGTAAATGAAGGCAAGGTGAAAAAAGATGTCACTATTTTAAAAAAATGAGATGTAATGGAGTATTAGTACCTACAATACATTCAAAGATGAAGAGGATGCAAATTTGGGCAGCTCCTCTGTATGGGGTTTATAAGGGAACATGACAAAGAATCTCTGAAAATGAAGAAGAAGTGAAGGGTTGTGATCTCTGTTGTTGGAGAGAAGACCCACATTGAAAAGATCACAGATTCATTGAAGTTTCCTGGTCCACAGGGGTGGATACATAGGATTATAGATTTGGTGTGGGATGGAAACACACAGATCATTTAGTTCAAACCAGACATTTTGCAGATGAAGAAACTTGAGGTCCAGAGAGTCATTAAGTGAGTTTCCCAAGGTCACAAAGGCAATAAAAGCAGAGCCAGAATTTGAACCCAGAGCACCGCTGATGAGACTGTATGGCCATCTGCTTGTCTTTAAAGTCTGACAGTAACAAACTGAAAAGGAACAGCAATTCTCAGGACTCAATGTATATTGTGGAATAAATCTTTCTATGGAATCCCTTGACAGCATCTAGATATGTCATTGATCATGTCTTTCTGAATGCTGTCATGGAAGAAAACAGCTAGACAGAAGGAAATGGAGTTCTTGTTCTTGTATGGTTGAAAGACAGATAAGCCTGATGTCCACTGGTCTGATGTCCTGGAAGGAGGGGTTAATTTACAGGAAAGTGATTTCATGGAACCACTGGTTAAGAATGGCTTCCCTGATTATTTAATTCCATGGAACCTTGATCCCCCTTCCTCACTCAAAGACATGCGCTAGCTTTGCTTAATATGTAATTATCTGTCAGTCACAGGGAAGGAAAGTTGTGCCCAATTATTAGTACAAAAAGTAAACAAAATACTCATCAAAATATGCTCTAATGGAAATGAATGGCAGTATTCCTCCTGTGAATCCCAAATTATTCATTTTATCTATAAAATGGGCTCTCAAAAATAGTCAGTGAATCCTCTATTCACCCAGAGCCCAGTTAGTTGTCTTTACTGATCACAGATTACCAGTATTTTTGTGCTCAAAACTTAAAACTTTTTGGTAGAAAGACGGTCTTGTAACATGTGAGAAGATGGTTGTATGGTGGTGGACTGCATGCATTTTAACTCCATGCCTGCCATCTGCACAGATATGGAATATGATTCTGACTGTGGTACAACGGACAGAGCACTGGATTTGGAGTTAGAAACACTTGAGTTCTAATCTGGAGTCAGCCACTTACCAGCTGGGGGACTCTGGGCAAGTCCCTTAACCTCTATCTGTCTCAAGTTGCTCATCTGTAAAATGGGGATAGTGACAGCACCTACCTCACAAAGCTGTTGTGAGTATAAAAGAGATAATCAGTGGAAAGTGCTCTGCAACATTCAATGTAATTGTTATTATTATTACTACTGACAATTACTGGATAGTTCAACATGCCCTGAATCTTCCATATTATACTTGCAAGGACTTCATTCTTCAGAAGATTCCTTTCCAGTGGGCCCATAGTCACTAGCAAAGCCTGTTCATCTTTCTCAACAGAAATGTTTAAGTAGTAGGGATGTGTCTATACTCCCCCAAAACAACACAAATTACCATTAGAGATGCAACACTAGGGAAGAAAAAAAAAAGCAGAGTATTTCTGCTTGGCCTCTTGACCAAAACAGACCCAGGGATTTACTCACACTTTAAGGCAGAAAGGGCTATACTTTGTGGCTTAGAGACATCTCATTCACTTGTGAGCAGCCTGGCTTTCTCACTGTTGGTACGATGTATAAAGAAACTATGGGATCCTAAATAAATCTCTGCTTCCAAATCATCCCAAGGACCTCCCACTTGAACATTAAAAGTTACTGTGATCGATTACAATGTTTCCTCTATTTTGTCTTTCTTTTTACCTTTTTCCTTTGGAATGGAAGGGATTGGCCTATACTTGGGTTATGGAGACCACAGAAGGAAAAAGACATAGATTTCTCACATACGTTACAGAGCACAGGTAACCTCTTCCAACTGATCTTCACCAACTCACAGGAAGCTAGGCAGCAGAGGCAACAGTGTGTTGGGCATGGGACAAGGAAGACCTGAGTTCAAAGTCTGTTTCAAACACTTACTGGCTATGTGATTGGCTTTAGAAATGGAATTAGGATTAGATCACTTAACCTCTCCTAAACTCAATTTCCTTACCTGTAAAGTGGTTATAATAATAACTCCTACATCCCAGGGTTGTTGTGAAGAGAACATGATGGTGCTTGTAACTGCTGACATTCATATAAAAGTGGCCCTGGTGTGCCAAGCACTGTGCTAGGCATAGGAGTGATGAAAATAAAAGTGACAATTTCAGTATATAAGGAGTTATAATTTATTAATAGCCAATATTAATAATGCTTTGAAATTTGGAAACTACTTTGCATACAAATGATTTAAATTGTCCTTTCCATAAGCAACTTCCAAGGCTATAAGTTGTGGGACTGTAGCTGCTGAGCCTGGCAGGGGTGAGTTTGCTCATTGGGAACTCATGAAATCACAGGTTTGGAACAAAGTAAACAAAAAAATGTATATAATACTCTCTTAGAGAGACCCAGCTATGATCCAGCTATGATGGAGAGCTGAACCCTAAGTCAGAAAGATCTGAGTTTAAATTCTCCCTCTGATCTGTAGGGGCAACACACTTGTCCTCTCAGTGGTCACTGAAATTCTGAAGTTTTGGGGAAAGTGCTGACCTGCACTGGTAGAGGGAGAAAGTTTCCTCATTAGGGAATCCCAGATTTGAGGGAAATCACAAGGCTCGAGCCTCTTCTTCTCCACAAACACATTCCGATGCTGTTCAGCCATGTCCAGTTCTTTGTAATCCCATGGACCAGAGCATGCCAGGCTCTTCTATCTTCTACTGTCTCTCCAGATCTAGTCTTTACAGAATACGGAACACATGCCTTCCTTTCCATTAAATTAGTAAGAATACCAGTGAATCCACTAAATGAGGAGCATACTTAATGCTCATTCACATGATATCCTAGAAGGCAAAAGAGTCTTCCATAGTACCAACCAACACTAAGTCCTAAGATCTATTTAAGCTTTTACCCAGGGAAGCCCCTTGGCCAATGACCTTCTACCCTTCTGTTGCTCATGGACCTTCCTCCATTCTTCTAGCTGAAGAAGTGAGACAAACATGTGGCTCTTCACAGCTGGTGAATGGGCAGTGTCTGGGGTAGAGCTCAGGGTAGCCTTTAACAGAATAAAGTAGTCCTTTTACCTGCTTCTCCTTAAAGACCCTGAACCTTTTTGATGCCCCATTGGCACTGGAGAAGAAAGAGTCTCGCCAGACCACGAACAGCTATTTCAAATGTGAGTCAAACCTATGTTTAGCAAATGTTACCTTCCATGATTCACATTCACTTACACTTATCTGGAAAAGACACGTTTCATTGGGGAGGCTCATCCAAGAAGAGTTTAACTAAGTGAAGTCTCCATTTCTCTATTTGTAACAGTTTCACTTAGTGTATTACACTTTTGAAAGAGACAAGAAAGAAAGCAAATGTCATCTGCACTGCTCCAATTTTCTCTCAGGCATCCAACTGGGGGGTGTGGCTCTAATTTCTCCAGCTGGCTCTTGGAAAAGCTTTAAAATTAACTTTGAATCCCCCTAACCAGAGCAATCTTATTTCCAAAGGAAATACAACTTGAGTGAGGGTGGGTGGGCAGGCACAACAATTAATTAATTAATTAATAAGACATTTAACTATTTAATTAATCAAGCCACAAGGGAGGAAAGGGGAAGGACTTTCAAATACAGAGACTTTTCAAAATAGACTACCTATTAAAGACTAAGAAAACTTTCATCCTCATTGAACTAAGCAAGAAATAACACTATAAAAGGCATTCACCAGAATAGTCCTGACTCTTAACAGCTACCACTGTATATCATGCCTGAGCACTAATGGAGATAATTTTTAAAACAGATTTGTGATTTCATCTATGTAGAGAACTCCTAATATTTTTTTAAAACAAATTATCTTTCAAGGATTCCTCAATACTTTCTGCATCATTCAGCTCAGTACTCTGATATCAAGGCAGAAGGCACCTCAGAAGTCATCAAGACCAAGCCTCAGATATGGAAACTGAAGCCCCTGCCAAAGGATACCCAGGTAATAAGTGTAAGAGGCAGGATGTGAACCACAGTTCTCTGACTCCAGACCCCAGACTCTTTCTGCTATATTGCAGGGATAAATATAATACTGTAAAAAAATATAAGCATGTGTTCTTAATCTGGGGTCTGCACTCCTGAGATCTATAGGTGGATTTTAGAGAGTCTGAGAACTTGGGAAAAAAATACATCTTTATTTCAATAAGGGATTTCCTTTGTAATCTTTGGTATTTTGTTCTATGCATTTAAAAACATGATTCTTGAGAAGAGGTCCATAGGCTTCATTTAACTGCCAAAAGGATAGGGAGATGGATGGATGGATGGATGGATGGAGAGATGGATAGACAGATTATGTTTATTAAACACTTGCAATCCATACACTGCTAGGTTTCTGACACTAGGGATATAAAAACAAGATAGTTCCTATTCTCAAGGGGCTTACATTCTAATGGCAGCAGACAACATGTAAAGGGGATTGAGTAAGGGTGCTGATGTGAAGGTCTGGAGGTGGTCCAGACAGCAGAGTGAACTGGGAGGGAAATGACTTCTGGGACTTCTGATGATATGGTGGTTCAATGTTAGGAATCACCACCAATCACTGAGTCAGAATGGCATTATCCTCAGAAGGCAGCTGCTATATGGGTGGAACACATCATGCCACACACAAAAAGGTTAAGAACCTCTGTCTTAGAGAGTTAGCTAGGTATTGAGAGGTTAAGGGGCCTGTCCAGGCTCAAACAGCTAGAGAACATGAGAGATAGGATTTCAACCAAGATCCTCGGACTCCAGACCCTGTTCTTTTCCCACTATAACATTTTCCCTCCTGGTCCTCTTACAGAATTATTCCAATACTGAGTGACTTGATCAGCATCACACAGTCAGAGCATGTCAGACACAGGTCTTGAACTGAGTTCTTGACTGCGGCCAACTGTCTTCTCTGTGCTCTACTGCTAGGAAAACTGCATATCAGCTCAGACAAGCATTTTACCAAAAAGAAGACCGCTATCTTCTGCCAATGTTGGGTATCGGGGAGGAGGGGTTCACGTACTCTTTGTAGACAACCTAAGAGCCAAAAATCCCAATTAGCCTTGGTCCTTGTTCACAGCCACACCACCATGAAATGACCACAATCTTTCCCAGATAATAGCTAATTCTTCATTTTTTTCAGTACTGCATTTGGGATTCAAACACACCACATGGTACCATACTAGCAAGTGAGGGACACAAGTTCAAAAGATGTGCCGGGGTGATCACCAGGTACTCTAGCCACGGCTCACATGCATTCATCTATCGGCAGGTCTGATGAAGTCTCAATTTAGATGTAAGCACTTCTAGCCTGATTCCCCTCTGCTTATTGAACTGAACTGGCCTTAGTCTGAACAGGCGAGCCAATGGCATCGTGTATTAAAGGAATGCATGCTTTTCAACCCAGCCCAATTGCCAGCAAGCAGAAACCAAAGGAGGTGACTGGTCAGCAAACAGGGTTAATCCCGGCAGGTAATCCACATTCAGCTCAGTGGGACAGCATTCTGTGGCCGGTGGAGTCTGAATCCCATTCAGCATCTTTCTCACCCTGTCAGCAGCCACAGAAGGCTAGCTCTCCATTCTGTGGATCTATTTCTGCAGGCAACAGGGCATCTGAGTATGAAGAGCAGGAGGGGCTCACTGCCATAGCTCTGCTGGGGAATGAGGGGGGAAAGGGGGAATGATGAGCTGTACAATAGAACCCAACACAAAAGGCCATCCTTTTCATTTCTCCATTTTCTCCAGCTGAGCTACAGCTTCATTCAAACACCACTTAAAAGAAAAAAAAATACAAGCCTAGAGTGGCGGGGGTGAGGGGAGAGGAATTTACTAGCTAATTAACCAGAAATCATCAAATGAAGTTGGGAGTGAAGGGCATGAAGGCTAGGAGGGCAGGAGGAGGAGGGCAGGGGACCCCAGCTCTCATCATACTCCACCCAAGGGAAAGCCTCCCAAACCACCCCTCAAAAGCCAGCTGAACACAAGGCTCTAGTTGCTTTTCTTTTCCCGTTTCTCTTTTACAAGAAGAAGGGGAGGGGAGAAGAAATCTGCCAAGGCTCCCTTAGATTAGAAGGGGCAGCGCACAGCCCAGCATTCTCAGCACGAGCTGGCCCTGTGTGGGGATATAATTGCACAGAAAACATGGCTGGCTGGTACATCATTAGACACAAACAAGCAGCCGCGGATCGGGCATCTTCAGTGCCCAGGAAGATTTCCCCGTGTGCGGCTGTTACCAGCTGCATAGCATCACAGCAGTTGGCTTTTCAGGTTGGGGAGAATCAAGTTAATGCGCTTCCGATGGCAAAAGGAAGCCAGCACTGCTATCCCTCCCGAGCCCCCGGCTCCGTTTGTTTGCCTGCCTGCTCATTCATTCATTCGTTCTCCCTCCTTCCCTCCCTCCCTCCTTCCTCCCTCTCTCTTTCCCCCTCTCTCTGTCACTCTCACAACCAAGGACAGAAATGGGAGACTCCCACCCTTACCTGGCCCAGTGAAACTCGCGCAGCCCCAAGGAGGCAGATGCAGGGGGAGGAGGAGGAAGGAGGAGGAAGTCAGCTCAGCTCCCCTGGCTCATCAGCCACAGCTCCATCTCCAGGCATCTGAACAAGCCCCTACTAGCAGCTGCTTCTTTTATCAAGCCCGAAGGCACAGCAAAGGAGTCCTCCTGCCCAGTTAGACAGCTTAGGCAACGTCCGCTGCCAATTCTTAGGGGAAGAGCGAGCTTCTCCTGTCCCTCCCTGTGGTGTGCATCCGCCCATCTCCACATGGCCTTCGGATAAACAAGGCTTTCACACCACCCACTGTGCAGCCCACGTGATGCTGACAACCAACAGTCTAGGGGGGATGGGGATGGGTAGGAAGGGAGGACAGCCACATAGAAACCAACTGTTTGCCCCCGGGTCCCTGAGGGCCCTGTCCAGAGTCAGATGGGGAGATAAGAAGGCAAGGGGAAAGGTGGGCCTGAAGAGGTCTAGCTTCCTTAAAGCCCAGCTCCTAATAACTGGAAGAGTTCTTGTGCATGGAACACAGGAAATAAGGAATTTCCAAAGTGCCTACTATGTGCCAGGCTTTTTATTAAGCCTTGTACAAACAATATTTTATTTGGTCCTCACAATAGCACTGTGAAGTTGGTGTCGCCAACTTTACAGATGAGGAAACTGAGGAAGATAGAGCTAAATGACTTGGCCTGGGTCACCTAGTCAGGAACTGTCTGAAGCTGGATTTGAACTTGGGTCTTCCTGACTCCAGGTCCAGCCTCCACCCAACCTTCTAGCACAAGGAGGTACTTTAATTGGAAAAGATTGGGCTCAGTCCTGGGTGGGTGTTATTGCCAGTCTGAGTCACATTCCAGCACAAGGGGGACTAGAAGACACCTGGTGGGTACGGTCCCAAACAACTTTTTCTTAACAAGGTGGTGTGGAGTATTGGATAGGCAGTTATACTGGGAGTAAGGAAGGCCTTAGTCAAAATGGTACCTCTGTGTGATCATGAACAAGTTTCTTAATCTCTATAGGCTTTGGTTTCATCATCTGTGAAATGGGACTAATAATATCTGTAATCCCATGGCAGGTCACATGGCTCATCTGATATGATGTAGGGGATTTGGAATGAGGGGACCTGGATTCAAATCCTGCCTCTAACTCCTACTGGTTGTGTGACCATGAGCAATTACTTGGCCTTTCCAGATCTCACTCAGTTTCCTCATATGTAAAATGAGGGGGATGACCTTGATGACCACTGTGACCCCTTTCAGCTCTAAAGCCAGGACTTACTGATCCCAACCACAAATTTAAACAAAAAAGAAAGAAAGAAAAGAAATCTTCTTATAATCAGGCCAGCTTTGTTTTCTAAGAATTTTTTTTTTAATTTTACTTCCAATTTCAAATTTACCATGGCTAGGGATAGCATGGGCATTAATGTAAAATAATTAAGTAAATGGAAATGGCCTCTGATGTGTTTCCCTAAATAATGATGGCAAACCTGCCAACAAGAAGCCAATCTTAATTTATTTGAAATACTATAACTCAGTATTTTAAAAAATGATTTGCTTGTTTAAGCTACAGGAAAGGACAAGAACATAGATGAGAGGAAAAACATACAGTTTTAGAGATCCAAGGACCCTCATCATGCCTGGAAAATACACTATCTAAAGTAAGAGTTAACAGCAAATGACTGACTGGGGAAGGGGGGAGCTGATTTGGAACCATGGAATCACAGAATAAATTTGAATGGCAAATTTGAAGACAGCAGAAGTTCCCTCAAAGCCAACTCCAGTGATATCACCTCATGGAGGAAATAGATCTGACTCCTGTCAGATTCAGGGGTAAAGTAGGAGAAATGCCTGAGCTGGTAACTCTAGGGGGAATGAAGGAGCATGAAATGTCTCTGCCAGGGCACAGGTAAGTTTCACTCCATCCTGGAAACTGATTACAGTACTTCAGTACTCCTGCTGTGACAGTCCCCCAGAAGGGATTGTTAGAAGGCAGAAACCTTATCATTAGGATCTATGATGCATCCTTTCCCAGGGAAAGCAGAGTGGTGTTAAGTGGGCACAGGTAACCACATGGGTAGCAGCAGCATTTACTTTACTTTCTTGCCTTCCCACTGACACCCCCATTTTCAACCTTATATAGCCTTGAATTGCATTGAAGGGGGTCAAGGAATGAATAAGGAATAAAGGAAAATAGGGAACGAGATTGAGAAATCTCTAAAAATGTTAATCTAAGACATGGTAGCTTAAATCCAAATCCCTAGAAGTTTGTCTTCTTTGAGGCCGGACAGAGAAGTATCTTGTGCTTTGAATCAGCCAAAAAAAGAAAAGAAAAAAAACAAGAAAGAAAGAAAAGGCAAACTACCCCCAGATTCTGAGCTAGAAGACTCACTCAGCTCCTTTCCCATTGTGTTAGATTTTCTTAGCCGCCTTCTCAATACTGTGGGTAAATGCTACTGCAATCAACGAAATAAGAACTTTGGAGTGACATCACCATTCTTTTGTCTACCCCCACTCATATATATGAAAATGGGCTTTCTTTGAGTAAATCCCCCTTTTCTCTCACACTGAGCCCCTGAATGATTTTGCTGATGGACTAGCATTGGGAAACCGGAATTGACATCAGTCTAATAAGCAGACGTGGAGTGGCTCTAAGTTGTGACTTGCACCAGTATTCCAAAACTTCTCACTCAGATGCAAACAGCTTGGGAACCACCATTATAAGGTTTGTGTAAGGCTTGTGTAAAAATATGGACCAGCCCTATAACTTTCGTGACAAGGGCTCACAGATGGCATTTATTATGAACCATGCACTTTGTTAGGTGGTAGGGACGCAAGGGACAAAAAAAGAGGAAAGCCAAAAGTCTCTGCCCTTAAAAAACCTTTTACCAGGATGATACAGTGGGCACACACAAAATTAAGATGACACAAAATAACTCTAAGAGACTGAGAGTACTACTTGGGGGCAGGGGAATAACATAGGCTTCGTATAGGAGATGGGGCCTGAGCTATGTTTTGAAGGAGGCTAGAGATTTTAAAAGTCAAAGAAGGGAAGAAGTTCATTCTGGACCCAAATGAACATTTGTGCAAATATGTAGAGCTGGGAAACATATCTCTTGTCCAGGTAACAGCATGCAAGGCAACTAGCTGGAATGGAGAGTAAAGAAATGAGAATAGGATCAGAAAAGTCGTACCCTCTGGAAGGAACATAAAACTATTCTTCCTGAAACTAGAATGGAAAGACATGGAGGCTAGATTGTGAGGAATGATCTTCTGTAGTCAGAATGTAGAATGCTGGTGAATTTCAGGGCCCAAAGTTTCAAGTAAGTGACCAATTCTAAATGTTCTCAGAAAAGATAAAACACCTTCTCCCTCTATCCAAACATTCCAGAAACCTATTCCTGTTTATATACCAAAAAACAATGCCATATCTTGAGTTAGCAATACCACAGAGAGTTAAAGATTTTTTTACATCTTTTTTTTTTCTTCCCCAAAGAATTCTTCTGGACAGACACCATCATTTATCTATGAGGTGTGTAGATGTCATAGGGTAGCAAGAAGACAAATTTCCATCTATATTCATATGTAAACACATAGTACAGGCAAGCCTTGGGAACCAGAGTTCCATCCCTATTTAACTATCAATTAACTATCCCTAACTCAGTCTCAACAAATACCACATGTAAGGCCTTTGAAGAAAGTTTGGAGATTAAGCCCTATTTAATCTCTATCAGTTATGTACAGCATAACAACATTAAGATATAAATTTGTGGGTTGACTAGCTTGAGGGTGTTTTTACATCTAACTCAAGTGGGCCACCCAGGGTTTATTTTCTATGTGGTAGGTATGATTCTTACAGGCTGAAATGTGTGGCTGAGTTGAAGTCATCATTGGTTGAGTGAGTACCCACACCAAAGGAATAATGGGCCCTTTCAAATACTGAGGTATGTTTCTTGTCATAAAGATGGCATTTCCATCACAGAGGAGACATCCCATTGGTGGCTTCTGTCTAATATGACTACAATGCTTTCCATCCTCATCCTGACAGTGGAACAACATGGGTACAGATAAATATAAAACATATGACTCCCTTCGAGGTTCTCCTTTGGTGCCCCCTTCTGCAAGAAACCTTTTCTAATCCCATCCCTCCTCCCCACTTGTTAGCGTTTTCTTCCTCTTCAGATACATTTAAATTATGCTGATTGGAGACTATTTTGACCCAGAAAATACGAGCTTGGGAAGTGAACAGCTGGCCAAGAAGATGGCAGGATGGGATGCAGAGAATGGGATTTGGATTTCTAGAACAAGGCTTAAGAAATTACAGTCTCTTAGCTGGGGATGTAGTATATCTAATGAGGGTCAGGAAGAATATCTCTGCTTGGAGACTTACAGATCTAATCAAGAGACCTTTAGATTAAAAGTAAAAGGGCGCAGGGGAACTAGTCCCCCCCCCACATACAACTTTGAAGTCAAGTAATGGGGGTAGGACAGAAGAAAAAGAATAGAAGTGGGAACACCAAACAATTCCCATGGGAAGAGAGGCAAAAATAATGTTGACAGCCTCAGATATTTATTACTATTGATAATAACAGCTTTTTTAAAAAATTGAGATTTTTCAAAGTTTTATACAATTACTCTCATTGATCCTCAGAGTTACTCTATTAGGTAGATGCTATTAATATCCCAATTTCATGGCTAAGGAAACTGAGGCTCAGAGTGGTTTAAGTGACTTGTGTATGATCAGACAGTTCGTAAATGTCAAAGGCAAAACTTGAACTCGGGTCTTCCTAACTGCTAGTCTGGTACTCCATCCACCGAGCTAACTGCCTGGACTTATCATGTACTCATTGCAGGTCACAGCATGAGTGCACAAGGTCACATAATGGGATGTACTGTACGATGATGACAGAGAAAGGAGGGGGGAAGGTATAGCCCCTACTGTGTTTCATTTTCTCTACCAAGGAAAGTGATCTTGGGAAGATCAGGACAAAAATGGCTAATAGGGAAATGAAATTCAAAACAAGAACAATCATCATCTCACATTGATACTGAGCCTTATAGTTTGCAAAGGCCTTTACATACGCTGTTTCATTTGATCCTCACAACAACCTATGAAGTAAGTACTGCTATCATGACAATATTACAGATGGGGAAACTGACACTCAGCAGTTAAATGACTTCTCCAGGGACACATAGCTAATAAGTGTCTAAGGCAGGATGCAAATCCAGCTCTTCCTGCCAACACAGGAAAGATGAGATGAAAGAATTTCAAGATGTTGAGTCTGGAAGAGACTCCATAGGGTAGGAATAAATGATGACTTTCTAGAAATGAATGTTTGATACTTGTCAAGTAGAAGACTAGTTGGTGGTAGTGTTTGTTTGTTCATTTGCTTCCCTTGATGCCAGAGGACAGAGGAAAGGGCAATGAATGGAAGGCTACAGGGAGGCAGATTTGGGTATGATCTAACGAGAAACATCTATTAACAAGATATTATGTGTGAAGCATTGTGCTAGGTGCCCCCACATAGAATTTAGATAAGACAGCCCATGACTTCATGGGGCTTATGGCATCAACACAGACAACTGTAATGTATAAGATTCATGTTCAGTTCCTTATAGAATTATAAAAATACTTTATGAAGTCACTGGGAAGATTGGGGAAGGCTTTTGGAGGTGGCAGAATTTAAGGAAAAACTCCCTAAAAATTGGATGTCTTTGAAAGGATAATTAGACCCCTTGGGAGAAATGTGAGCTCCCCATTATTGGCTTAGGACACTGAAGAGGGGATTTTCCCAAAGGTACAGATAAGACTACAACTGTGGGGCAACTTCCAATACCAAGACTCTGGATTTTCTCATTCTAAATCATAAGCTTCTTGAGGGCAGGGGCCTTGTGGTGTAATTTATTTGTAAAACCATTTGATTTTTCCATAGTGTTTTACTAAGATTAGATACATGAGAGAAGTGGAAAATTACAATCTGAAATGAGTAAGAGATGGCTCACAGACACTCTTACCTTAAAAATACCAAGAATCACTTTCTGTACCCCATCTCCCGTAGGTAATTCCAGCACTGAAAAGTAACCTCCAAGAAGGGGGCATCAATAATACTGAAATGATGGTGAATGAGAGATTTTTTTTTCAACTTAGAGAAGATAGTACCTGAGCTCCCTTCTCTCCTTTCTTCCCTTTTCCCCCTCCACTTCATAAGCCTTCTCTCTCCCCTCCTGAAATGATTTTAAATATACTTTGTTTTTTATAGGCACACATCATCAAACATTGCCTCTCCGCCTCCCCCAACACACACACACTCACACGCAGTCGACTGTAAACTCTTTGAAGACAGGGGCTTTCATTTTTGTCTTTGTATCATCCTCAGTGCCTTACACATAGATTATTATTGAATCATTAACTGCAAAATGTAGTTGGAAGTCAATGAATTCTAGGAAATAACCAAGATGACTTGTGATTCACCATTAATGAGTGCACTGAAGAAGAAACTTCCTGGGATACCCAAGTTTTATTTTTGTCTGGAACACACCATTAGACTGATGGTATTACTTTCTTCTATCTTCAAGGACGTCCAAATGACCATTTTGGAAGTGTATTTAGTATTGCCATCAATACTAAATAAAAAGAAGTGTAGTAGATAGAGAGCAGATGTCAGCATCAATAAAAGATGGGAAGAGAGACAGAAACAGAAAGAAGAT
>CM053583.1:399785941-399829031 GCA_028627135.1 Pseudochirops cupreus | reverse complement strand
AGAGAGAGAGAGAGAGAGAGAGAGAGAGAGAGAGAGAGAGAGAGAGAGAGAGAGAGAGAGAACAAGAACACAACAAAACACTCTAACTCCGTGATTAGATTACAAAAATTAAGGTTCTCAGAAAGCTCTTTTTTGCCTACTTCCAAAGAAAAATGCAAAGTAATTTTGGGGTGGAGGAGAAAAGTAGTAACCACTTGGGGAAGGAGGAGGAATTTGAAAAGGCCTCATGAAGGAGGAGGAACTTGAACTAAGCTCTGACATGAAGGATGGATTCCAAGGGGAGAGCATCCAGGGAATGGACAGCCTATACAAAGGGATGGAATCAGAAAATGAAAAATCAAGACTGCAGCACCCCAAATAAACAAGTTGTGCTGGAAAAGAGTTCATGAGGGAGAGTGATAGGAACCAAACTGTCCCCCCAATTTGGGGACAGATTGTGAAAGGTTTTAAATCAGTACAAAATGAGTCTTTAAGCAGAACTTAAATTGAGTTGTAGAATAGTAGTTAAATTTCCTTGATACTCATTCTCTGGAACACTTTGAAATAGGGCATTTATTAAGTACATTGTATCTTTATAGTATAATCCCCCTCTAGTACCAAAAGTTATATTTCTG
Source organism: Pseudochirops cupreus (assembly GCA_028627135.1). NCBI lineage: Eukaryota > Metazoa > Chordata > Mammalia > Diprotodontia > Pseudocheiridae > Pseudochirops > Pseudochirops cupreus. Next base: position 399,828,417 of record CM053583.1, on the reverse strand, counting down.
TGGCAGCAAAGAACTGGAAACAAGATAATTGGTCATTGCTTGGGGGATGGCTAAACAAATTTTGGTGCATGAATGTAATGGAATATTAGTGTGTTATAAGAAATGATGAATATGATGAATACAGAGAAGCATGGAAAGACTTTCATGAACTGCTGCAACATGAAGTAACAGAGCAAACAAAACATGGGCAATGACTGCAACAATGTAGATGGAAGGAACCCCCACAAAATAACTGAAAACGAATGTTGCTTCAAATCTGACCTCAGACGCTTGACGCTTACTAGCTGTGTGACCCTGGGCAAGTTACTTAACCCCGAATGCCTTGCCAAAAAAAAGAAAAAGAAAATTACTGTGGCAAAATTATGAAGACAAGCTTGATCCCAAAGAAAAGGTGTGAGAATACACTGCATCAACCATTACTCCTCTGCAGAAATGGTCGTGGTGGAAGGGGTCTGGGTGTTCATTCATTCTTACACAGAATGTCAGATTTTTTTTTTTAATGTACTAATGGGTTTTGCTGAATTTCTCCCCTCCTTTCTTTTTTTCCTTCTTTTTAAAAAATTGTTACAAGGAATGCTTCTTTAAGATGAGAAAAGAAGAATACAATGGGAAATTTAGATGATATAAAAAGAAAAAAGATATCAATAAAATTATTTTTAAATTATATTGTATCTTTCAGTAAAGAATTTAAAAAAACACTTGAATATCACTATTTAGTAGTAGTATAATTACCATATTCATAGCTGGAAGCGATTTTAGGTAACATATAGATAGGTCATTCCATTCCCTTCATTTTGTAAATGTGGAAACTGAAAACCAGAGAAATGAAGTGATTGATTGATTGTCCCACAGCAAGGCAGTGGTAGTGGCCTTCCCTCCCTACTTTTCATGTGTTCCAGTGCTCTTTACACTAAACCAACTGCTTACTTTAAAAACATATTTTATTAAAAAATAAATGACAAGGACAATACTAAATTACACAGACTATAAATATGAGTTTCTCCATAGGGCCCTAATAGTCATATATGCCCATAAAGACATAAATAAGGCCTTTTATCCCTTCTCTTCTCCACTCACCATGAAAAAAGAAACTCATTTAACATCAGAACAGAAAACAGATACACATACTCTCCTAAAACACGCCTCAATGGGCAAGCTGGAATTGCAACCGTGATGTGCAAATGTTTTACTTTTTGCTTCCATTGAGCTCATAGTGTTTTCTCTGCATGTGGTAGCTATGTGTATCTTTTTATTACAATGTATGTACTCTCCAGCTCAATTTATATTTATCTAGGTAATATTACCTAGAGAAGCCATGTGTATCTTATCTTGACTTCAAAATTCAAATTTAGATCCATCCATTAGGTACTGAGCCCACTATGATTTGTTGCAAGCCTATTTGGGGAGCAAGGAGATGGAGCAATCTCCTGTAAAGTGGGTTGAACCTGGAGCAGTGGAAAATGACACCCCTTTTTCCTAAGGATGATATTTATTCACCTGCATTGTACCAATCTTGAGAAGCATGCACAGAAAACTCTTCTTCTCTCTCCTCAGATATGGTTCATTTCCAGAAGTACAAAGTGGTTTAAGAACTGACCTGAAATCAAATGGCCTCCTCTGAGTCAGTGGGCCACATCCCCACCAATGCAGCAGAAAGCAAGTGGTTTTGCTCAATTGAAGGATCACAAGACTGGCCAGGATCTCAGATATCACATAGTTTTTCAGAGGTCCATAGAAGCTAAATCACTTCTCCAAGGCCACACAAGCAGAGCCAGGACATGAATCAAGTGCTCTGATTGCAAGGAGGAAATCTGACATTCTGTGGTCCTAAAGCATCACGTTGTCACAGACTTCCTGCAAGTAAGAGATGGGGCTACAAGAAGCCATCCACTGATAAGAAATCCCTCCAGGGTGGTAATCACAAAGCAAAGCACTCCAGTGCAAAAGGAAGGCATGTTGACCTAGTGGATAGATCCCTGGCATCAGATTCCTACCCCTGACATTTACTAGTTGGAGGACCATGGAATTATCATGGACAAGTCACTTACACTAAGACTCAGTTTTCTTACCCGTTAAAAGGAGGTAAGACCTATGGTGCCTCTAACTACACAGGGTTGTAATGAGGAACAAATGAGAAAATATATAAAAAGAGCTTTCAAATTAAAATATCCTATATAAATATGGCATAAAAATATTCATATTATCATCTCATTCTCATCTTTTTAATTGAGTTTAGAGAAAATAGTCCTAAGGGTGACAGAGTAATGTGTAAGTATATCTACTGCCCCCTGACCAGGATTCCTCAGGTGCATCCAAAGTAGACTAGAGTTGACTTACCCCAGACTTACCTTACCCTAGACTAGTGAATAAGGAAAGGGTTCTGAGGTTTAAATCTCTGATTAAGAGCTGGGAAGGAACTTAGGGGTCATCTAGGCCCAACCCTTTCATTTTACATATTGAGGAAACAGATGCCTGAAGTTCACTGATTTGCCCCCAGGTCACATAGGCAAACAAGTAGCAGGAATGGGGAGAAGAACAGGAACCAAAAGTCATAAATGTGCTAGAGTCTTACTATTTCCGAAATGAAACTGTCACTTTGAAAATAAATTAAAATTAAACTGAGACCTAAATCAGTTCATAATATCTTTAAGAAAAAAATAATAAAAGACATAAATTGACAGGCTAAGGAGAAACACAAGGAATTGCCTGTCAACTCTACCCTGTTTCTAAGTATTCGTAAAACAATCACACAACAAATGCTGTCATAGAGCTCGCTCTAAAAAAGTAGGGTGTCTTTGCAGATCTGAGTAGGATCACACTTTGCTTAGCTTGGAGGAGAATCAGATACCTCAAACATCCTTGACATGTTTAGAGTTTTGCGTAGAGAGACATTTCGTTCTGACCCTTGGTTCCAATTCAGTAATGTGTTCTAGCACTAACAATTTGTTGACATTAACCCCCCCTCCCTTGCCCCCACTATTTTGGTAGCATAATCATACAACTAAGGCTAAAGCTGGTAGCGAGAAACTCTCCTTAATGAGAACACTGATATTCTGTTGTAATGAATATGAGCTGTCCAGGCAGATCAGTTCCAAACCCACAGCCTTAACCCCTATTAATGTCAGGGTTACAAAGCAGAACACCTGGCACCCAACTGCATCTTCACCCAAGAGGTCAATTAATAACAGAGAAATCACATTTGATCCAGGTCTGGCCAGATTGCAATCTAGCCTGTCACTGGTCTGCAGAAATATGGGAGCCCAGGAAACTAACTGGGCATCTCACCCCTGAAGGATAATTATCATCTTTCTCTAAGTTATGTACAAAGACTCTGCAAGGAACTCGAGGTGGCAAGGTCTCTGAGCTCAATCTAAAGACAAACTTCCTTGTTTCTGGATGAGAGATTCCATTTTAATTAGGGCATTTTTATTCACGAGAAAAGATGGGCAATTGGCTGGCTACCTCTGTAATGCCTTTAGAATTGGCCATAGTTTTCAGTGAAAGCTCGGTCATGGCCAAGAGGAATGAAGGCATTAAAAAAACTGTTTTCTAAGGGATATATGGAGGGCAGAAGACTGGAGAAATCTGACACATTATCCATGATAATCATTTAGGCAAAGGATACTTAATCTTTTTTTTTTCTCACAGACCCCTTTTGGCTATCCATTGATGCCAATGGAGCCCTGTTCAGAAGGATGTTTTAAAATGCATTAAATAAAATGGGATTACAGAGCAAAATAATAATATTAAAGCAGTTTTATATACATGCACTCATCAGACCAGATTAAGAACCTCTGATTGAGGTTGTTGATTCCTTCTTTTTCTTTGAATTATGATGACTTCATCACAGATCTGGAAAGGAGAACTCAGCTGCTACCTCACCTAAACCACACTTGGACAAGAATCCCTTCTATTACTCACCACTCCAAAAAGTGGCCATCTAACTTTTGTCCAAAAACTCCAGTGTGTAGAATCTCTTTAATGTATTCTAAAGAATATTATTTTCAGTTCTATTTCCCCTTATCCTTTTGTTATACCTCTTCTGAGAGATGGCCTCAATATGTTTACCTCACTTACATTCTACTTTTTCCTATTGGACTCAATGTGAATGAGGAAATCTGATCAGACTGGGATCCTCTTTCCAGAGGACAGATGAGGAGCACATAGGTAACTAAGAGTGACAGATGGGTCTATAAGCAACCAGTACCCAGGAGAGGATGTGTAACTCCAATCCTTGTGCACCTTCTTCTATGCCTTAACAAGAATGAGTATTCAAAGGTGTCTAGGATCTGCGTCCTTTGCAATCATGTGTTGGTAAATAGCCCTCTCCCTTTCTGTCTGCCTTTCATGATTATCAGTATCTACCAGTGCCTTTTACTTTCTTGTTCTTCAAATTCCTTTGTATACATTTTGATTTTATTTATGTATATAGATGCTGTCACTTCCTGGTAGAACGTGAGCTCTTTGAGGATAGGAATCACTTTTGTCTTCATATCCTCAGTGCCTTGCATATGGTGGATGGTAAATACATTCAGACTCACTCAGTTTGAATTGCTATTGGAAAAAGGGAGATGTTGTAGGTTTAGAGTATCGTATTTGCTGTCAGACCCAACTGATGTTGGGTTAGTTTTGCTGAGCTGGTGTTTTTCCATCTTCTATGTTGTTCATGTCTTTTGTGAGATGCAGGACCAGAGTTAGAAATGAGACTAAGGGTAGAAGCAGGATGGCTTTCTAATCATCACCATCATCTTCATTATCATGACCATTCTCAACATCATCACCACCACCACCACCATCACCATCATCACCATCACCATCACCACCACCATCACCATCACCATCATCACCATTACCATCATCACCACCATCACCATCACCACCATCACCATCATCACCATCACCATCACCATCATCACCATCATCATCACCATCACCATCATCACCACCATCACTATCACCACCACCTTCATCATTTATAGGTACTTGAAGGTTTGCAAAGCACTTTAGAGGCAGGATAGTTTTGAAAATGAAGATAATAAAAAATAAAATGTAAAATAAATAAAATTATGTTTAAAAAGGTTTCACTACCAAAAAGCCCATAAATGTCTCTAATCCTTCAAAGTGCGTATGTGTGTGTTTGGGAGTGGGTGAGGGAGCTGTGCAAGGTTTTAATATTCAGAAAGAGGCATTTCAGAAGGAATGTCCCTCCCTCCAGGAATGGCATGTTTTACAGGGCAAAGGGGCTCAGGTGTGGAATAAATTCACTTTAATTGTAATGAGCTGTGATGTCACAGATGATAATTGAAGCTTTGGAAATGACAGGCATCCTGAAAGAACAATGGCATTTGAAAAATCCAAAGTATTTTTCAAGTGAAAAGAGACTTCAAAATTAAGTTGGTTTTACATAAGGCTACTCTGATATGACTTTATCTGTCACATGTAAATTAAAGTAGCCAAGGTGAAATACTCCAGGCTGAGATCAACAGAAGTGTTGGGATTTGGCAACAACAACAACAGAGAGAAGACAAAGAATGTGGTACAGGGCAGTGCTGTGTGCTGCAGTCAGAAAATTAGTGTTTTACAAACTATGTGACCTCGATCAAGTCACTTCCCCTCTCTGAATATTGTATTGTGAGTACTTCCTTCACAGATGCAGGTTATAGCTTCTTGACAGCTACAACTTAGTTTGAAGTGCTAAAAACCAAAATAATTAATTTTTTAAAAATCAAAACAAAAAGGAAGTCCGTCTGTTGGCAAATCCCAGGATCACAAAGATTTACAATTCAACGGGACTTTAGAGATGAGATCCTCTAGCCTAACCCCTTCATTACTAAGACTCAGAGAAATGAAGTGACTTGTGCAAGGTCACTCAGCCAGAGCAAGGATTCAAATGCTGACTCCAAATCCGATATTTCTTCCAATGCAACAAGCTCTTTTACTGGATGAGACTTTGACTCTGTTGGTCCTTGGATTACAGACACACAGGCCATCACAAGCTCCACATATGAAGCCTTTTTAAAAGCTTGGCAGGGCTCTCTAGAATTTTCCATCAACCTCCAGTAATCCAAATTTGTCTTCCTGCATGATAATATGTTAGGGTAGCACCTTAGAGATTTTGAATCTATACAATAAAAATATTGATACTTGTAACAACCTCACAAGGGGGCCGTGACGCTCTAGGATAATGGATGGGATGCAATTAATATAAACTATTAAGAGAAATCACCATGCCCATGCGGGGCATTCACTTTTCTTTTTTTAAAAGAGAATTACCAACACAGCGCCAAAGAGAAGGAAGATTTAGTCTCTTAGACTGTAAGCTCCTTGAGGGCAGGGAATTTGTCCTATCTAAACTTTAGCTCTCTCCTAGAATCTAGCATGGTGTTCTGCTTATCATTGGTGCTTAATACACATTTGCTGTGTTCTTAAAACAAACCTTGCATCATTCTCTGGCACTTGACCTAATCACACAGGGGTTAATTGTCTTTATTAATGTCACTTTCCGAAACAAATTTTTTTGAAAATAGCTTATTTGCGTGAGAAGCTCATGTTGCTGGTGGGTTTTGTTTTAAAAGTTGTATTTATGTTTCTGGAATGTTCTCCCTCCTTCATTCTGACTATGGACCTCCCTGGTTCCCAATTAAAATCCTACCTTCTGCAAAAAGCCTAATTCTAGTGCTTTCCTTTTCTGAATTATTTCCTATAGTTTACTGAATGTATTTGTTTGCAAGCTGTCTCCTCCATCAGACTGTAAGCTTCTTGCAGGGAGGAAGTAGCTTTTGCCTCTTTTTGTATCCCTAGGCTTAGCACAGTATCTGGCAAATATTAAGCACATTCAAAAAAGATGTTTATTGAACAGAAATAACAAAGGAGATATTTAAGCAAAGCAAAGTGACCCATGGAATACATCTGACAAACAGACGCTATTCCACCTCAGGACTCAAGTCAGGGCCATGTTTCATCATCAGAGCTCTGGAGCCAAGTTTGGTCATCCCGTGGCTTTCTTGCCATTACTGTGGTTGTTTCTATCCCGTTCTCTTTGTTAGAATTATTCCACTCTGCATCAATTCATGTATATTTCTCTCAATTCTTCATAGTCATCATTGCTTAGAATTCGATAGGATTCTATTATAGTCATGCAATTAAGTACTTAGAGCTAGGAGGGAATAAAGTCTAGTCCAAAACCTTCCATTTTACAGATGAGGACACTGAAGCCTAGAGAGTTCAAATGACTTCCCTAAATTCCCATTCACAGTTCACTGCCAGAGTAAGGATTTGAACCCAGGTCCTCTCCTCTGACTGTATTGTGCTACAACGGTATTGCAGTGACCACAATTCAGCTATTCCCTAATCGATGGCTATGCCCACTTTGTTCCCAGTTTCTCACTAGACACAAAAGACACTGCTATAAGTATGTTAGTATATATGGGACCTTTTCCATGTCTCTGACTTCCATGGGATAAACTCCCATTGGTGAGATTGCTGGGCCAGAGGGTATTGATCACTGTGACAGATAAGCTGATTTTCCATTGCTTTCCATTCACAGCAAAGACCAGGCTTTACAAAAGACTTCACGATTATACTTTATAAATATTGTTCTTCTGTATTATTTTCTTGACTTTATTATTTTATATTTTAACAAGAAGACTCTGTGTGTGTGTGTGTGTGTGTGTGTGTGTGTGTAAAGAAAGGTAAATGACTACCCATGGAGTTTTTAGGGGGAATTTTCTACCATTTTTCTAGTGAAAGAAAGAATTGTGTAATCATTTGACTGTTAGCTAACATCTACATGGTGCTTTAAGATTTCAAAATTTTTTGTAAAAATAATAATAATAACATGAATATAGTCCTTACTATGTTCCAAGTATTGTGCTAAATGCTTTACAATTATTATTTCATTGATCCTTACAACAACTCTGGGAGGTAGGTAATATTATCATCCCCATTATACAGATAAGTACAACAGGGATTAAGTGACTTGCTAGTAAGTGACTAACTACTAAGGGTCAGAGATTACATTTGAACTCAGGTCTTTCAGATTTCAGGCCCAGCATTCTATCCACTACATACATTAACTTACTCATTCCTCACCATCCTAAAATAGGTTGACAGGATCACTGCTTCAGAGCTGGAAGGGTGGCCCCATTACTTAAGTGTCTTTGCCAAGTGTCCCAAAACTATTAAGTGTCTAGGGGTGCAAATATTTATTTCCCCATTTTACAGATAAAAAACCTGGAATTCTGAGAATTTGGGTGTTTATGGTGCTTAAGTTCACATAGCTGGAGTACAGAGAGGTCAAAGACTCCATTCCAAACATTCTGGCCCCAAGTCCAGAGCTTGATCCATTCCAGAAAATTATTAATTCCACGTGACCAACTCTCTTTCCCTTTTATGTTAGTGAAAGTCCACTGTTCAGGTGAATATTCCTAATAGAACATAAGCTTCCTGAGGGTAGGAACTGTTTTCTTTGGTAATGTTTTTTGTCTTTGTATTCTAAGTACTTTACAGTACTGATACAGAGCAGGTGCTTCATCAATAGACTAGAATGTTCTCTCTTTATCATGTGTTATCCTTTTTAAAGAAACATTAGAGGGGGAAAAAAAATCTACCATCCTACTCCAAATTATAATGTTAATTCTAAACACAGCATTTCCTCTTAATCACCTGAAATTAATCTTGGGAGTGAATTTAGCAGGATTACAGGAACTGTGGTATATTTTCTATCCTTTTCAGTTGCTTCTAGCAACTGGTAATGGGCTGTTAGAGAAAAAGTATTATGAAAGAAGTGGAGAAGAGGAGAGAAGAGAGAAGGGCAAGAGAGGGGAGGGGAGGGAAGGGAAGGGAGGGGAGGGGAGGCAAGAGAAGGAAAGAAAGAAGGAAAGAGAAGGAAATGACAGATCTAATTCCTGGACCAAGTCACAATGATGACAGGTGTGCTGGGCTTGCTCAGAGAGGATTTCCTGACATAATACCCATTATAGTCAAGGGAATCTTGCCACCAAATTGCTCAACACTTGAAAAATACAGGGATAAAAGATTGCAGGGTGATTAGCTTAGGTGGAAACTGCCTAATTGGCTGGTTTCACTGGTCACTGGTGCTGCTGTCAGAATTCAGTCTGCCCTTGCAAAGCACTTAGCTGTCACATCTTTCCAAGGCAAACTTGTGTGAGTGCTGGGTAGCTGGGGTGGCAGGCTCAGCACAGAGCAGATGAAGGCAAGCTTTAGATACTTAAAGGTCAGTAATCAGTGATCTTACCCGGTCAAGTAAATAATGTATGGCCTGAGGCAGTGAGGAAGCTCAGTGGCTAGAGCACTGGACTTGTTATCAGGGAGACTTGGGTTCAAATCCTTCAGCCAGTTCCTAGATGTGTGATCCTGGACAAATTACAGTACTTCTTAGCCTATTTCCTCATCAGGAAAATGGGTATCACAGCACTGATTCACTAATTTCACAGGGCTGTAATGAAGATCAAAAGAGTAATATATAAAGTGCTGTGCAAATTTTGGGGCAGTTTAAAAAGTTATTACTGTTATTATTATTCATTATCTTGATTTAGGGTATAAAACATGGAGATGTATCTTGCCAAGGGCACTGCTACTATCAGAGAGGGCTGCCCACTGTGGAATATTAATCAAAGGAGGGGGAGGGGCTGGGGGGGTGATTTGGAGGTTCCTGTTTGCTGACGACATTATGCTAATGGCATCAAGCCCAGAACATTGCGAGAATATTTCCATGAGATTTATAATCACTCAAAGGAGTTCAGTCTGACTATCTACACAAGAAAAAAATCAGGTGGATGAAGAATATTTATTACCTAGGCTATAATACACAGTGAGATGGGCAGCCCATGATAGATAGGAGAGAGAGGGAAAAGGGGGTGGAGGGAAAGAAAGAGGGAGAGAGAAAGGGAGAGAAAGAGGAAAAGAGGAGGTGGAGAGAGACAGATAGGGACAAGGAGAGAGAAAGGGAGAAAAAGAAGGAAAGGGGAGAGAGGGGAAGGGAGAGAGAGAGAGAGAGGGAGAGAAAGGAGGGAGGAGAGAGAGAGAGGGAGAGAGAAAGAGGGAGAGGGAGAGGAAGAGGGAAGAGAGGGAGAGGGAGAGAGAGAGAGAGAGAGAGAGAGAGAGAGAGAGAGAGAGAGAGAATAGATATATAGCTAGGACCTGTGATTTCATTAACATAAGGAACTTATTTCTGGATGAGGACACATAAATGTTCATCCTATTAAATTCACTCCCATGGTTAATTTCAGGTGATTAAGAGGGGATGCTGTGTTAGGAATGAACAACTTTCTTTTGAATTGGGATGTGTGTGTGTGTGTGTGTGTGTGTGTGTGTGTGTGTGTGTGTGTGTATCTAGAGGATTAGAACCATGATTTCAATAGGAAGAGAAACTCCTGGAAGAAGAAATCCCTTTACCAAGGCAGGTTAGCATCTACTCTGCAACCTACAGTCTAAGCCACTTAGTCCTCAACAATCATTTCTTAAGTGAACAGTCACTGTGATAAGCACTGGGAAAACAAATGCAAGCAACAGTAATAACAACAGGCAGCCTTGTCTTCAGGAAACTTACACTCTAACGGGAAGACGCTGCATCCAACAGAGCTGAACAAGGGCAGGACGGAGGCACCTGGAGCAGCGCAGCTGGGTGGGAAGTGAAGCGAAGGTGCACCCTGAGGAATTCTCCTTAAACAGAAGCTCTGGGAGGAGCCCCCCCACCCACATGCACCCCAGCAGTGACTGGCCCAGGGTCAAACAGTTGACGTGTATCATAGTCAGGACCTGAACCCAGGTCTTCCCCGGCTCTCTATCCGCTGCATCATTGCATACACCATTTGTGTCTTACACAATTTATACAACACATTAAGGTCTGCAAAGTGCTTCAGAAATATTACCCTATTTGAGCTCAGTTGTAAGTGCTGTTATATATAATAACAGTGTTGTTATTATACACACACACACACACACACACATGCCTTTTTTGAACACACGAGGAAACTGAGGTTCAGAATGGTTAAGTGACTTCCCCAGGTCAAATGGATAGGAAGTTTCTGAGGCAGGATTTGAATTCAGGTCTTCCTGACTCAAGTCCAGCAGTCTACCCACTGTGCCACCTAGCTACCCCTTATATAATTAATCTTGGGTAGGCATTGAGGAAGGATAGTGTGCTCAAGCTAGAACTGAACAGTATGAAAAGGCAGTTCTAGATTACACTTGGGGAAATGGAGAGGATTTTTCATGATGGCCAGTTTCACATCGAAACAAAGGCCCATCAATCTCCCTCTGATGATACTGTACAGGTTTGAATTGTGGAATCCCACAACATCCAAGAGTACAGGTCTCTCAAAGGGCACTGGAGAGGTTCACGGTTGCCAAGAATGGGCTGTGGCGCACTCCTAGGCAAGACTGGTTCAGGAGAATTAGCGGAAAGAATCTCAAGAACATAGGTCCAGTTCCTATCCTCTTCTCGTACATTCAGATACACATATGATAGTGTCGTGTGTGTATATGCATGTGTGTATGTGTGTAGGACTAGACTCATATCTTCCCTCTCAAGGGAGAGTAATAGTCTCTGTCGCATTGGACTCGTGACACCTGCACACATACATGCACACCACCTCCATCACCACCACTAGACTGCAGTCCTGAATTAGTAGAGTTGTTGTTGGTCAGTTCTGTCTGATTCTTCATGAATCCATTTGGGGTTTTCTTGGCAGAGATATTGCAGTGGTTTGCCATTTGCTTCTCTAGCTGATTTTACAGATGAAGAAACTGATGCAAACAGGTTTTTGAAGTGACTTGACCAGAGTCACACAATTAGGAAATGTCTGAGGCCAGCTTTGAACTCAGGGAGATGAGTTTTCCTGATTCCCAGCCTCACACTCTATCTCTGCATCACTTAGCTGCCTTTAACCTAGTAGAGCAGACCATTAGTAAATTGAATGGAAACTGTTCCCACCCCACCCCTACCCCTGGACTTTTCTGTGCATGCAGTACTCACGGAGCACTGGTACTCACAGATGAACATCCTGTCTCATAATCTACAGCAGCAGTTGGCCCTATAACCTCCATCTGTTTCTGCCTGGAAGTCTTTTCACTTGCTAACTTTGCACCTAAAAGGTTTCTCGCAGTGGGCAAGGATTCTGCCCAGGGAATGAACAGTTATACATGACAGGCTGGATCTCTGGGGTGTATACAGAAGGCTCAGTTTCCCAGTCAGGCAAAATCAATGGCATAAGTTCAAAATAAAATTAAAACAACAACAACAAAGTCAATCTTCCGTTAGCACAAAATCCAGTCTAGTTCTGGATTCATACCTAAATGAAAATCAATTACTATGAACTGCCACTGTGTTCAGACTCAATAGTCAACACTTATCACATCCGATATGTAAAATGGAACTGCAGAGGGCACTGAGAAGTCTTTCATTTTATTAATAAACCTGGAGGCAGGCCCCTAACCTGAGCGGCAGAGATATAGACATGACTGGGGTAGGTTATTTAGGGAAGGCAAGAGGGCAGCAGATCTGGCCCTCCTTTTGTGCCCTCTCCGTATGGCATGGCCCCTGAGCAGGGGAATTTCAATTAGTGATTTTCTCCAGCTCATTGGTGGAGCCTGGATGCTCCCCATCTGTCCCTTTGGAGAGGGATCAAAAGGAAAGCTGGAAGGGGTCCACTTTGGGATCCTTCGACCCCTGCTCACAAGGCAAGGAATGGTACAGAAAATGCAGCTTCCCCTGCCTCCTCTTAAGGTTCAGAATAACCAATCAATGAACAGACCCATGAGAGCAGCCAGACAGCCCTGGTAAGGAGGCCCTATGGACTGAAGTAGACTATGGCCCCCTACGTCCTGTATTCTCTTTCCACTGTAGTCCAGTCTACTGGGTCAGAATAATCATGGTGGAAGAAGGGAATTTAGGGGACCCGAGAGGTTGGGGGGCATAGAGGGCAGCTGGCAAAAGACTTGGATTAAAAATGACTATTATCCCTGCTTCAGAGTCAGTTCTAAAAATAGATAACAATGTGAAAATGCAGGATAGATCTATTTTTTTAAAATTAACTCTTCCCTTTTGGAGCCACAATGATGCTTCAGAATGCCAGGATTTTATTATCTCCCCTGTCATCTTCTGCCACTGTTTTTGGCCTCCTTCCATGTCTATTTTTGATCTCTCTCCTCTCTCCCTCCTTCTCTCCCTCTCTCTCTCTCTCTCTCTCTCTCTCTCTCTCTCTCTCTCTCTAACAGAGCCAAAGGGACAATTAGATTGCACACAAATAAATGAGATGGAGACCAGAAGATCCCTCCTAAATGACTCCCTGCAGAAATTGTGGTGCAGCTGTGGACAGTGAATTGTCATATTGTCATCTAATCTACAATTCTAACGGCACCTAGTGCTGGGAAGGACAGTGGCCGATGCTCTGGTTATTTTATTCCCCCTGGTGATGTTAGCACTTCCAGCCGCACCGTTTGCATCTTTTCTTTCTCAACTAAACTTAAAAGATTTATTTACTTAACATTTAAGAAAAAAAATTACAATCAGAAATTTTTAACCTTTAGCACCTTGGGGCCGAGGAATCATTTGTCAAAAATGCTTTTAAATGATGTTACTATTGCTTTATCATTAAGGGCCTTTTGAAGAATAAACCTATCTGCCTGTATATCTGCCTATAATCACCAACCAATTCACTAATGGGGAATAAACTGTATTTTTTCCCAATGCTTTAGAAGAGTGAGGCTATAATTTAAAAATAGAGATGAGTCAGTGTAAGAATTCAGAGGGCTGGATTCCTCAGGGTATCATAAAAATAATAGGACCCACACTAGGGCAGATTGAACTGCTGAGGTCTGTCTAGGGTAGTTCATCCCGGGGCTGTGTCTACACACATAGAGTTCACTGAAGGGTTGAACAATTATCAAGTGACAGATGGTCTGGAGAGGGAATCTGGATTATTTAAGACAAATCCTGCCCCACTCCTTTTTTTCCTTCAATATCAGATGTTTGGAGCTTGAATTAGTTATCGGGATAATTACCTCTAATACTGTTACAGTTGAATTATACTTTCACTGGAAAAGGACAGGGCTCTCAGTCAGGAAACATCACCTAATAATTATTTATTAATAGGAAAATGAAGGATATAGCAGCGATATGAGGATTTGTGGCCACTACTGAGGCACAGGTACCTTTGACCCCAGACTTTTGGCCTGATCCTCTGATATGACATACATAAGGTCCAATTAGAAACTGGCACTGGCCATCCTGGCCTGCTGACCACTCTCTCTTCTACATCCAACTAAGCACAAATATGCTAGGCAGGCACACTTTATATAAATGTACACATCTCAAGTAAGTCAGATTGACCCAAGTGGGTTGGTCTAATTTCGTTAGTACCTACTGGCTCCCCCTCATGGATTCACCGATCATTTTCGCTGTTCTCTCTGTCTCCTGTGCAGTAAATATGAAACACACTTTATGATTGTCTCACCACACTACGCTACCAGGACACAGGGTATAACAAATGTAGTGCATAAGATCTTTTATCAGATAAGATGATCGAGAGAGTCTGACTGTGTTACCTAAGTGGTTAGTTTAGGAGGACCTGGCTGGGGACTTGGCCTGAGAATTCAAGTGATTAATGCTAAGCTAAAATCTCCAATCTTTACTAACTATAACTAGTAACTAACTATAAACTAGTGCAATCTAATTACAAACAGTGGGATGGAGGACGCTGCTTTATTCAAATTGGCATTGTGAAAGAAATAGTGAATAGCCCTGAATGGTGGTTTTTGGTTCTACTGCAAATGATCTGAGAATTGAAAATATAATGTAACATTGTCTTCTATTTAATAAAATGGGTAGAATGACCACAGACACTTCCCACTTCAGAGGTCTGTGCACTATGATCAGCTTTACGCAATTTTTTGATCCTCAATCACTGGCTTCCTTTCTGTCCTCATTCACTTAATTTGCTGTTGGTCAGTGGTTTTAGTTATATCTAACTCTCTGTGACCCCATTTGGGGTTTTCTTGGCAAAGACACTGGAATGGTTTGTTATTTCCATCTCCAGCTCATTTTACAGATGAGGAAACTTGAGGCAAACAGGGTGAAGTGACTTCCCCAGGGTCATGTAGTTAGGAAGTGTCTGAGGCTGGATTTGAACTCAGGTCTTCCTGACTCCAGACCTGTCTACTACCTCACTGCTGCCACTCACTCATACATGCATTAAAATACCCTTTGCCTGGTAGATGCCTAGGACTTAGCTGGAAGGGACCTTAGGAATCACATCAGCCAAAGATTATTCATCATTTCTATGTCATGGATCCCTTTGGTAGTCTCATGAAACCTATGAACTCCTTTACAGAACAATGTCTTTAAAGGCACAAAATAGATAGAAATGCAATAGAAAACAAGTATATTAAGATGCAGTTGTCAAAATATTTTTTTAAATCTAATTTGAGGACCAGATTGAGAACCTGAATGTGCAGTCCAATCCTCTCATTTTACAGATGGAAAATCTCTGAATTTCAGTGACTTTCCTGAGGTCACAGAGCTAGCATGCCACACAGCCAAGATTTTCACCCTGGCTCCCTCATTCCAGACCCTCCTTCTGTTATTCCATTCCTCTGTGGAATAATTTCATAATGCCCAGATAATCTGGCAGCTGAGGGCATGGGTTCCAGTACTGTCTCTGAGACTTACTTGTGTCAACATGGATCTTTCAGTTTCCTTATTTGGAGAATGAGGGAAAACGGCTGGAGAGCCTGTAAGGTCCATTCTAGCTCAAGAGCTATGATGCCATGACTGGAATACAGAGCTGTGGCCAGTAATTCTATGAAGGGCTTGACTCTTAAAAGTTTAAACATTGATGATCTTCAACGGGAAGGGTTTGAGGCGAGGCCTTTTATCCCTCCTCTTACCCACAGACTACTTGAGATGAAGAGGGAAAAGAGACATGAGGCCAACCCTGCACTGGCCTAGCATGAGAGAGCCCATCTGGTGGGTTATATCTACATTTTATTTGTACTGGGCAGCTACTGCCTTAGCCAATGTGTTCAGCAACCAAATGCTGCCTTCAAAGCCGTGTGAGACCATAAATCTTGATAGCAGTAAATGTGTTAGCATCAACATCAGGCCTCTAAGAGAACCTGAGGGAGCCTATTTACCAAGGCAACCAAATGACTAGAAGGGGGCAATTAGCCAAAATGACAGAGAAGAAGGTAACACTGAGAAAAGAACAGAAACCCACCATTCGGACAGAGGCTCCATTAGCGGCAAAAACAGCTGCCCTGGGTGGAAAAGGGCATGGCTTAGGGATGTCACTCGGACTGTGTTTGGCTTACTCAGCTATATTCCCAACTGCATTGTGACTAGAACAAAATGTTCTGCCTGGAAAACCATCGATCTAATCCTCTTCAGGGAAGCTGAACCCTCCCCCCCAGTCCCAAACCAAATGACTTCTTAGAAACTGTTAGGGTTTGTTGGCAAAGTCCTCACTTACCCTCAAATTGGCCTAAATAACAGAAGCATCTTGGTAAGTGACTGGCTGAAATGGCATTGAACGTGAGCAGAGAACTGGATCTTGTTATGAGACTTGGCTCCTTTCTATCACTCACTCAATCAACAAACATTTAAGTGGTTATTATGAGTTAAGCAATGTGCCAAGTACTGGGGATATAAGGGAAGGCAAAAACAGACCCTGATCTCAAGGGGTTTATGTTCTAACAGGGGAGAAAACATGTAGACAACTAGGTACATACAAGATCTATACACAGTAGATGGGCCTGAAGAGGAAAGGCACCAATGGATGGAGGGAACAGGAAAGCCCTCCTGCAGAAGGAGAGATTTGAGTTGCTAGCCTTCAGGCTCTATTGGCTACAAGGAACCCCAGAAGACAAAGAACCTAACCAGTATTTGACTAAAGAATCCCTTCTGCAACGTATCTGGCAACATCAGCCTTTGCTTCCCCAGTTGATTAGATACTTAAAGCAACATGAAGCATGATAGGGAACACGGAAGAGAAATCATGCCTCTGCAGTCTAAAATGGATTTATTCATTCAACATATGTCTACACCTCACTGGATGCAGAGTGTCAAGGCAGGTGCTTTACTTGGACAATGAGTGTGTGGGAGTGATGCTCACGTGTTCAGAGAGGTCAGCTGAAGGGGGCACATAACCATACCATTTCCTTACAAAGAGTTGGTGACTTCTTCTAACTTTTACAATCCTTAAGTGACATGGTCAGGGACCAGGATTAGAATTCAGGACCTCTGACTCCAAGTCTAGTGGATTTTCCATTATACCATTCAACATACTGAAACACATACATACATCCACACACACAGGTATGTAAAAGAATGCATGATATTGTATCTTCACGGCATACACACATATATTATTAATACATACATATATATGCATGTACATGTATGTATGAACGTATGCATATATTTTTATTTTAAGCAGTGATTTATTTCATCTGTCTAGGGAAATCCCAGTGAGGAACTTCCTCCCCCATTGCAGATCTATCCCCTCTCTGTAGGTTGCAGCCTTGGAGAGTTGACTAACAGGTAATGATGGGTGAAAGGACCCCAGGGTCACATGGTCAGTGTCAGAGGTGGGACTGAGGCCAGGTCTTCTTGACGTGAAGGACATCTCCCCACCCATTACACTACACTGCATACCACCCACAGGTAAAGGGACATCTAGAACCCATACAGTATTTTACAAAACCTTAAAGGAAGGTCCTGAGCCTCCATAAATTTCTTACTGACTTAGTAGGGAGAGAGAGAAGGGCCAGAAATCATTGGTATAGGGAACTTCTAAGTGAGGAAATTCCTCTGATCAATACATGCTAGTTCTCCTCTGTATCTTTATAGACTTGAAGAAATGCTTAGAGATTAATTGGAATGTCTGGAGTTACATAATCAGTATGTGTCAGAGGCCAGACTTGAACCCTAGTCCTCCTAGCTGGGAGGCCAGCTCTCTATTCACTAGGCATTGCTGCCACTCAATACCGGGTGAGTAACCCTTTAATTAAGAAGAGGGAACTTTCATTACTGTGACTTCCAGACTGGTCTCTAACCACTGGTTCCTGATGATTTGCAAGGCTTGCTAGCTGGACAGACTGACCTCCATTAAACAGTGACTAATTATCCAGTGGGAGCCTGGAAATCTGTAATAAACAAAGTCTGGTCTCGATACTAGTTTTTACTAAAATGTTTGGCTAGAAGACCATCAGTGCACACACAAGACAGTGTAAGGGCAGTAAGATAGACCCCTATAACAATTACTGGCATTTATAAAGTGCTTTAGAGTTTAGAAAGCATTTTACCTACATTATCTCATCTGAGTCTCACCACAATGCTGTGGGGTGAAGATTACAGGCATTATTTTTATTTCCCATTTTCAGAAGAGAAAATTGAATCTCAGAGAATCATAGTCCCAAAGTTAGAAGGGGCTTTGACATAGTTGTGTGACCCTGGGCAAGTCACACAACTTCTTTCTCCCTGGTTTCTCAAAAGCAAAATGGGGATTTTAATAGCGGCTACCTCTCAGGGTTGTTGTGAGATACAAAATACTTGGAAAGCTCTTCCCACATGCCTGGTGCATAGAAGGCACTTAATAAATGCTTGTTTCTGTCTTTCTTTCTTTCTTCCTTTCTTTCATTCTTTACTCCATCCCTTCCTCCTTCTCCCCCCCTCTCTCTGTGTCTCTCTCTTCCTGGCCATTTGTCAAATTCATCCATCCATTTATCCATTCATCATTCATTTATTCATTCATTCACTCAGATTGGGTTTCCCTATCTCTTGCTCAGACTACAAGCCTCAGATTCAGACTTGAGCAGATTCTTCCCCTCCCCCTATTCCTTATTCAGGCAAGTATCATTCCTTCTCCCAACCTGTGGGGCTCACTCATTGATGTTGGACTTAGTACAGATAGATGCCTGGTTGGCGTGGCCCATTGCACCTTGGAATTCCTCAGTTCAAGGGCTCCACTCTTGCCTCCACCTCCCCTCAAGTAAGGAATGCATCCCTGAGGTGGCCATGTATCTATTAATATAAATACTGATTTCTGAGTCCAGTTCTCCCTGGCTTTAAGGACATAAATATGCCATATCATTTCTCATGTAATTACATCTTCATGACTTTTTAGGACCAAAAGAAATTTATCAACTTTCTACATTGGGCTTGAAGTTGGGAAGACCTGAGTCTAAATGTGGCTTAAGACATTTGCTAGTGGAGTGACTATGGGCAAGCAGATTAGCCTGTGTGAGCCTCAGTTTCCTCATCTGTAAAATGGAAATAATAATAGCCCCTAGGGTTGTTGTGAGGATCGGATAATATTTGTAATGTGCTTAGAATAATGCCTGGCATATAGCAGACATTTACAATAAATGCTTATTTCCTTCCCCTTTCCTTCCTTCTCTCATCTTAGCCAAGATTAGCCTTTATCACAAGCCGTTCTCCGGCAATAATGGAAGCCCTTCCAACATGGTAGGATCTTCAGATTTTTTGGTTCATGGGCCCCAAATTCCAGAATCCAAGGTCACCTCTGGCTCACTTTCAATGCATTCCCATAGTGCTGCCTGCCATCTTCCCCAGGCCAACTTTAACTCCATTCTGCTTTATTTCATAGAGATTCCTGAGCTGCCTCATGAAATTATATCATCCGGGAAGTAAATGCCATTCCCTCTAGCTTTTTTTCTTCTTTTTAACCACATATTGTGGCTGCTGCTGCTGGAATTTATATAATGTCTTAAAGTCTGGAAAGGCTTTACACTGATATTATCTCATAATTGACCCTCATAACAACCCTAGGAGGTTGGTGCTATTATTATTCCAGTTTTTACAAGAGGAAACCAGAGGCAAACAGGTTAAGTGACTTGCCCTGGGTCACACCAGCTAGAAAGTATCTGAGGCTGGATTTGAATTTAGGTCTTCTGATTCTAAGTCTGCTCTACCATGCAGCTCCCCCATTATAATGATAATAAAGACAAATGATGCTAGCATTCACACAGTGATTTCACTTTTACAAATTAGTTTAAATGTATTATTCAATTTGATTTTCAGAACAACCCTGTGACATAAGTACTATTGTTATCTCCATTTAATAGAAAGGTAAACTAAGGCAGAGGGAGGTTAAGTTACTTGCCCAGGGTCCTATAGCTCCTAAGTTTCTGAGGTAGAATTAGAATTCAGATCTTCCTGACTCTACATACAGCACTCTATCCATTGAATCACTTGGGGGCCTCAAATATTATCTCATTTTATCCTCTCAATGACCTTGGAAGGTAGGTGCTATTATCGTCTTCATTTTGTCAGATGAGGAAACTGAGGCAAGCAAGTTAGGTGACTTGCTGAGGATGGCACAACCACCTCTAGCAGTCACTGAGCACAGGATGAAAACCCTGATTGATGATGGTCCAGACTGGTTTAGGTACATCACTGCAAGGTCCCAATTTTCAAGGACCCCCACATGCTCAGGCCCCTGCAGCACCAAGACATTGGCTCTCTGGCAACGGATATGTGTGTGCTTTGCTTTCTTACACCAAGTGCCAAAACCATGCTGATTCCTGTCTTCCCACAAACCTGCAGTCTTATCCAAAGATGAAATCTTGCCATTTCTGCCAGGAAGCTCTCAGGGAAACATGGTTCTGTTTTGTTCCTGGCCATGCTGTATTTGATCAAATTAGCAGGAAGTCAAAATACCAACATTTCCACAGAAAAAGTTTGAAAATACCAGGTGTAGGAGGTTCTGAGTCTGGAGAAAAGATAGACAATTGCTCACACTTCCATCCATCCTTCTCCCTTCCTAGGGTCCCACATACAGAGAATACCAATCAACCAATATCAATTGTGATAAGCAATCAATCAGCAAGCAATGATCAGGTACCTACAACAGGAATCATGCCCTTTGCTAAGTGCTGTGTATATCAAAAAACCCTGAATGGCTCCTGCCCACAGGCAGCGCACATGCTTAAGGACCAAGGACATGTACACAACTGAGGCAGCGCCAGGACCTGAACCTCATAAAACACAAGTACAAGGAGGTGGTTTAGCTTGAAAGGAACCAGCTCTTTGGAATCAGAGGAAATGAGGGAGGACATGCCGAAAATTGGCAGTTTTTCCAACAGCAAGGAAGAATTAGATGGAATTTTCTGCATTTCAAAGAGCCAAAGGGGCAGAGACAAGAGAGTGTGAGGAAGGAGGGTAAAGGAAACACTGGAAAGGAAGTTGAGGTTGGGCTACGTAGGGCTTGAAATGCCAGACCCGTGGAAGTCATTGGAGTTCGTAGAGGGAGTGATGTGGTGAGGCCTCTGTCTTCAGAATATCATTTGGCCAGCTATGAAAAGGATACACTGAAGAGGGGAGAGACACAAAGCAAAGTCTGACCTGTCATGCACTAAGGAATCAAACAGAAACCAATTCCACTGAACGTGTTTATATGTAAATGGAATGAGGAAGATGGAATCCCCTGATATCCAAAATCACTTAGGAACAAATTAAGCCACTATCTGCCTGCTTCCTCCAAGTTCTCCACATTATTTGGGTCACTGATATGTAGCAACTTAGCACTGTTTCCCTGGTGACATAAAGACAGATGCTTAATTATGTTCATGGTGGGTACAGTAATGAAAAAGCCAGAACAAAAGTAGTTGAGAGAATTGAGGCCCGAGATAAAGAAATGCTCTGGCAAATGAATGTTTCCATGCTTTCAAAGCATTGAAGCCATCTGGCTGGGCCTAGGACATCTCAGGATATCAATGGACCATTGCCTGGGGGGAGGTGAGGGGTCAGAGGCCCACAGTCCTCCTGGGGACTAGGCCCGAGCTGTAAGGAAGCCATACTCATCAACCAGAGGTTCAGAGACCAGGAGGAAACCTGCTCCTTGGTTCTTACTCTTCTATATTTCAAAGACTTTCTCAGCGAAAGATGAGAGAGGGAGGGAGAGTGGGGAAACACATGCCCTTTGGTCTGGTCCAATGGAGAAGAAGTCCTCCGAGCCAGCAAGATCCAAGTTCACATTCTCAATCTGACAGATTCTATCAGTGTCTCTCAAAATGTTCAGATCAACTAACTTCTAACAGCTCAATTCCCAAAGACTAAACTGCAGAGTGGTATTGGGGAAAGAGCAGCCACAGAGTCTTGGGCCCCAGGTTCAAATTCTGGATGTGCCACTTCCTGGATGACATTGGGCAAGGCACTTGAGCCTGAGTTTCCTCATTTGTAAGATGAGGAGGTTAGAATAGAGAGTCTACAAGGTCTCTGATTCTAGTTCTTGGATTGCCATTTAGCACTGGTGTGACTGTAGGGAAATTACTCAATTTCTTCAGTTTCCTTCTCTGTTTAATGAAGAAGATGGACGAGGTGGCTTCTAAAGTCCCTTCAGGCAGCAAGGTGGCCCAGGTGCTAGAATCCTAGGTCTGGAGTCAGGAAGACTCATCTTTGTGAATTTAAACTTGGCTTTCAGGCACTTACTGGCTGTGGGATCCTGGGTGAGTCACTTAACTCTGCTTGCTTCAGTTTTCTCATCTGTACAATGAGCTGGAGAAGGAAACGGCAAACCACTCCAGTATCTCTGCCAAGAAGACCCCAAAATGAAGAGTTGGGATTCATGTGACTGAAATGACTGAACAACAATTGTAGCAATGCTGTAAGATTAAATTAGATTCCTATTAATGACCGCAATCTGTGGGGAGAATGCTCCATACTGGGAAAAAAATCACAAATCCATACATATTAACACAAAACAAATAATAAAACCATTTTCTCAAGAAAGGAAATATTAGAGGTAAAAACGGATGATTTGGGGTCAGCTTTTTTTTCCTTTTATTTGAAAGTAGTCATTTTGAGAAAGTCAGGAAGATGAAGTGCCTTTGTCCCTGTTCTTTTCCAAGAAAAAAAAAACCATCACAATTGTTTCATGATAGACAAGAGACACACACCTCCACTGAAAGGCCATCCAAAAGATGGGACAGTAAGCAAAGGCACCTGAAGGAGATCTTCCATCTCCCAAGTGCCGCTGGGTTCTGAAGGCTGACAAGTGATTCCTACAAGCATCACTGATTTTATTTCATAGGATTTCCTTCAGGGGTCTATACATTAGCTCATGTTCATGCAAAGGCTGGACCCATGCACCCACATGGACTGAAAGTCTGTTAATGGATCAGCAACCAGGGCAGAGCAGTAAATGCTTCCTTGACAGCCTGGAAGAGCACAATGCTGCTCTTCCCCACCCCATTCCTAAGGGTGTGTATACAGATATGGAAATATAGTATATGCACATCTTTATGTGAATACACAGACACAGAAATACACTACACACACACCCACCCACCCACACACCCACACACACACCCACACACCCACACACGTTTGCTCCTTGAAGGCAAAGACTTTTTTTTAATTCTTTGTAACACTAGGGCTTAGCACACAGTGTTTAATACATGCTTATTGATCAACATATATATATATATATATATATATATATATATATATATATATATATATATATATGAAAATAAATACACACATGTACAGGTGTATACTATAGATACATACATAATACACAGGTGTGCATGCATGAATACATACAGGTATATCTATGGTTTCAGGGAATTTCTGTCAAGGAAACTCCCTCTAACACTAGAGATCTGCAGCTTACAATCTTAGGGAGCTGCCTGGAGACTCTGGGAAGGTCAGCAAATTGCCCCAGGTCACTGGCTGGCATGAGGAAATGGCAAGGCTTGAGCCCACATTTTCCTGACAGAGATCAACTCTCTATCCATTGGGCCATATTGGCTGCCTCAAAATCACCACAATCATCACAATCCTTAAGAGTTTAACAAATAAACTGTACTGGAATCCAATCATGATCACAGGCAAAGTTGGCTTCCGATCCCCAGACATCACACTGATGCAGAAACACATTGAATAACATTTTTAAATAATACCACCATACTGGATTCTCAAAATCTTCAAAATACATGGAATGAAAAGTTTTCAGAATAAAATGTCCTGAAAGGAGAAATCAAACCCACATGGGACAGAACTGTAAACAAACCATTCCCATCATTTTGTCTTCAACTTAGATTGTCATTGAGCCCAAATTTCAATGAGTCTAAAAGTGATGAGTTTAGAATTCAATACTTTTAATCAATTACCAAAAAAAAAATATCATCCATTTACTTGGTTTGTGCAAAAAGGTTTTCTGAATATTAAACATCAAATAAGAAAAGCAGGTTATCGACCCATCCCAGGACCCCGCATGAACTTCACTACAGAAAAGAGGTGTAGTTCTACAACATAGTATGCAAAGCATCTTACAGAACAAACTTGTATTTCAGGCCCCCATTTTATATATGTAGAAAACAAGCTTAGAGGCCTAAAGTGATTTTCCCAAGGTCCCACAACTATGAGCAGAGAGAAGTCGTAAATCAAGCCTTGCTGCTTCCTCTATACCACACTGTCCCTCAGACTTGTTCAGATCCCAGCTGCCACCCACAGCACCTGGAAGAGTGAGAGCTTCACACTGGTAGAACAATTCTAATATATTTAGTAAGAAAAATACCCCCAGACTCTTATTGTGTAGTCTTCATTCCTTTGTCTCACCCCTTCTCAAAGAAGTAAAAGGGTATCTTGATTCCCTAAAGCAGGGGTGGGGAACCTGTGGCCTTGAGGTCACATGTAGCCTTCTAGGTCCTTGGGTGTGGCATTTTGACTGAGTCCAAGTTTTACAGAACAAATCCTTTTATTAAGGGGATTTGTTTTGTGAAGTTTGGACTCAGTCAAAAGGCCAAACTGGAGGACCTCCAGGGTCACACGTGGCCTCAAGGTTGCAGGTTCGCCACCCCTGCCCTAAAGCTTTCCTTCAAATTCAACTGGCTTGGGAAATACCCTTCAATGTACTCTAGACATTTTTGGCTAATCTATGAATTCCTTTCTCAAGGTGATGGTTTTCTGATGCCAACAAAATTTTGCTACAGTTTACATTTTTCTTCAACGTGGGGAAAAAAGGCATTATCTATGTTTAATTCAACTTATCTCAGCAAATTTTAATCAATGTCTGCTATCACATTAGCCAATGGGGATATAAGGATATCCCCAAAACGGCAGGAACTTCCTTCTGAGTTTGATAAATAAGCTCAGGATCTTCCTTGACTCTCCCTCCTTATCCCCCATGTTTACTCAGTCAGCTCCAAGCCTTATCCTGTAGTTTGACTCAAGGAGCTCACTTTGTATATAGGAGGATCCAGCATGTCATCAGTCAGTGAACATTATATGCCTGCTATGTTCCTGACACTACACTAGGCCCTGGAGATACAAAGACAAAAACATTAAAGACCCTCAACATGCCTCTCCGTCTACATGCACAGCCTGTTCAACACAATTTAAATTAAGGGTTATTAGTCTCTTATTGTAAGCACAGATCCTACAAATTAAAACTGTTGTCTTGTCTGTGCATCCATATGAATACAACAGAGGACTTCTGTGACTATGGTACCAAAGACCCAATATCTGCATTTCTACTACCAACTTAGTGGTCAACTTGGTGGTCACTTTGAAAATCAGGGGTAATTGCTTAGACATGTACGGTCACCGTCTCAATATTTTTAGTCTGATCTTGGAAAGAGGAAATCTTATTAAGTATCTAAGCAGCATTTTAACTAGGGAGCCAATATCAGTGTTATGAGGAGAGAGGTCCCATCAAACAGTAGCCTTTGACCAACACTCATTCTATTTTTTTTCAAAATTTGCTCTTCCAAGCAAACTAATATTTAAGATTCTAATGGAAAACAAGTAGAGAGAAAATGATGGGATTTCCTTTCAAATTCTGGGCTGATTATTTATTTATATATTTAATACTTTATACTGAATGCTCTGAGTGCCCAAGCAAATCCAACAGGTAAGAAAAGGAAAGGAGTATTTCACCATATATCTAGCAGTCAGTCCTTTATCTTTTTCTCACATATGAAGGCTACTCATCAATGACCCTGGTTCTCTCTCAAGAAAAGTGGATTTGGGGGGCGGCTAGGTGGTACAGTGAATTGAGCACTGGCCCTGGAGCCAGGAGGACCTGAGTTCAGAGCCGGCCTCAGATACTTAGCACAAAAAACTAGTTGTGTGACCTTGGGCAAGTCATTTCACCCCAATTGCCCTACCTTCCTCCCTCCAAAAAAGGAAGAAGGAAGGAGAAGAAGAAGAAGAAGAAGAAGAAGAAGAAGAAGAAGAAGAAGAAGAAGAAGAAGAAGAAGAAGAAGAAGAAGAAAGAAGGAAGAAGAAGAAGAAGGAAGAAGGAAGATGAAGAAGAAGAAGGAAGAAGAAGAATGGATTTCCTCCTATACAGTGCCTGATCTCCCAATGCCCCAATGCCTTTGGAAAACTGAGTATTTTACCCATACTCTTCGTGCCTCAATTTCTTGCAAGCTCACTAATGTTCTTTTCCAAGGTTTATGATATGCAAAATCATACTGCTTGGCATAAGGGAAGAAAATTCCTGTATTATATGATAGTTTGTCTATTTCAAGAAGGCACACTAATGGTTCATTAATAAAATATGAGTGTGGACAGAAAATGTCATATTTTCTAGAAAAGGGGCACTGTTCTTTGGAAAGAGGAGAGATGACATTAATACTCTCCCCAGTCCTGGGATAACTAACGCATGGTATTGTACCAATTACCCTTGTCCTTTCTGCCATGTTTGACAAGGGTGACCAAACCTTTTGCTGGATGCGCTCTTCTTTTGTGGCTTCAGGGAGATTACCTCCTACTCCATCTTCTCTCCTCCCTCTACCTTTCTTAGTGTTCCTTCTTTACTTCTTTCTCTGACTTCTCATCCTATTCTCAACCCCTTAACCTGAGTGGTGCCCCAAAGTTGTTTCATCAGCCCTCTCTTCACTTGAAACATTATCTCCCTATAAACTCAACAATTTTGTTTACTCTCAGTTTTCAATTCTCACCTGTATGCAGATAATTCTCTAAAGTAGATGGTCCATTCTGACCACTCCTGAGCTATAAATCTATATCCCAGATGGTTAGAATGAACAGATGAATGAATGAATGAATGTCATTATGCATTTGCTATGTGCCAAACATCATACTAATGGAGAATGTAAGTAAAAAAACAAGACAGCCTTTGACCTCTAGGAAACTGTATCATAATTGAGGAAATAATATACTGAGGAATGGGGGGTCAGGGAAGGTAGTTATGGGTCTAAGAAGTCACAAAGATGGTGGGTAGAACAATTGGGCAGTCCTTTGATCTGCATTTTTTTTTAGAGGGGGTAAGGCAAGGAAGTTGAGGTTAAGTGACTTGCCCAAGGTCACACAGCTAATGTGTCAAGTGTCCAAGGTCGGATTTGAACTCAGGTCCTCCTGACCCTAAGGCCAGTACTCTATTCACTGTGCCATCTAGCTACCTCTCCATCTGCATTTTTGTCAACACCTTAAGTTTCACATGACTAAAACCAAGCTTAGATTCTCTTCCTCCTTTCTTCTGACTTGTCTATTCCGTCAGTGGCTCCATCACTGATTGCCCTCCTTTGCTTGCTGGTTTTCCTGGACAATTTTGAGGTTATCTTGGACTTTTTACTCTCTCTCATTTCCCTAATCTAATTTATTACCAGGTCTTGCCCTATAGATTCTGTCTTCGTGATATCTCTTAGGACACTTGTATAGGTGACTTGTCTCCCCAGTAGAACCTTGAGGAAAGGAGCTGTTTTCCATTAGCATGTGTATCCTCAGTACTCAGCACAGTGCTTGGCACATAGTAAGTGCTTGATAAATGTTTCTTCATTTATTCATCTGCCCCTTCCTTTCTATTTGCACTCTAAGAGAGCTCTCTTTCCCATCTAGTTGGACAACTGTAATACCCTCCTCATTGTTCTCACCATCATTCTTTTCTCTTTCCAATCCAGACTTCATGCCACTGCCAGATTTAAAGATACTTATTAGCTGTGTGACCCTGGGCAAGTCACTTAACCTTTTTTGCCTCAGTTTCCTCAGCTGTAAAATTAGCTGGAGAAGGAAATGGCAAATCACTCCAATATCTTTGCCAAGAAAACCCCAAATGGAATCACTAAGAGTCGGAAACAACTGAAAAACCACTCAACAGTAGCAAATGTACAAGTATAGTGATGTCACAACTCTCATCAAAGTATCTCCAAGACTTTCTATTGAAGGCCAAATAAAGTTCATATTCTTCAGATTGACATTCACATGTGAGGCCCTCCACAATCTGCTCCCACCCTATTTTCCATTCTTATCTCACTTTCCTCCCATCTACATACATTTATGCTACAGCATCACTGGACGGCTTGCGGCTCTCTGCCTGGAACGTCCTCCCTATCTCTAAAAATTGAAAACCTATTCATCTTTCAAAATCACAGGTCAAATGTTACCCTCTCCATGAAATCTTCTTATGATGCCAACCCTCAGTGAGCAATGACTTCCTTCTTGGGCTAAAACTTCACATAACACTATTTTCATTTCTCATGCATCTATCATAATATATATATATATATATATTTTTTGTTTGTTTGTTTGTTTGTTTTTTAATTTGAACCTGGGTTCAAGCACATACTCTGTCACATACTGGCATCCTAGTTAAGTCCCTTTAGGTCTCAATGGCCCCAGGCAACTCCTTAAGACTTCAAGTGTACATCAGATGTTACATACTGGTGGAGGGAATCATCCCTTTAAATATCTATCATCACTAGTCAATTTGTACATAAAATGATCATAATTTAAAAAAAAAACTCAGTGATGAAGATTCTGAGAAGTACACTGAAAACTCCACTGACTCCCAGAACCCAATTCCAGCATGGAAGACATACTTAGAAATGATGAACCGAGGCTCCGGATCTGCTCAGGATGTAACATGTGAAATGTCAGTTTTTCTCTGATCCCACAAAAGAATTCATTCCTGGTAGGATTCCTATTTCTAAACCTTCCCTTCCCTCTGTCCCTGTAAATCTTTTGCTGCTCCCTTAAGACAGTGCAAATCTGGGTAGAGTGGGTTGTCTTTTTTTTTTTATTAGCACCAAAAATGATGATAAAAAATAGGAAGGAAGAAAGAAGAAATCAAAGTAATCTTTTGACCTAATTCTATGAGGAGTCTTGTGGGTCAATTGCTGTATCCTGATGGAAGCATCTTGAAGGAGGTTGGGAAGAGTTTGTCACCTTTGAGCTTTGACAGGAAGGTTCTCTCGGGGTCTTCAATTAACTCAGTACTTTGTATATGTCTCTTCCTGTTCCCCCCTTCTTCTCCCACTCCCTTTAATGAGAATAAATCACATAGACAATAGGATTGGGAGATAAATCATCAGATAAACTTGCTTCTGAAAATTTTTAACAAGAAAAGTCCTCTCATTTTCTCCATGAAGGTGGGACGATTACTTTCAGTATTTTTTGGAAGGTGAGATAGATCATAACTATATTTTAAAAGGGGGGGAAGGGCGATTCTACTCAGAGATCTTTTCTACTATAAGAAGAGTGTGAAGTTTGTGGTCTGATTGAACATAAAATAATTAACACCTTACACAGCATCTTGCCCATTTTACGCCTAATTCTGGGCATCCAAAAGGTTCATTTTCATAAAAGGATGTTCTTCTCCAAGTGTCTATTGAGTCCTATATTCTAGATCAGGCTACAAAAGATGGGGCTGTGATTCTGCAAGGAAATAATCCTGCCATAAAAGCTGACTCAGTCACAGCAGGAACAGCAGGTCACGAGGGTAATGGTACAGTTGGTGAGTGTCTGCTTCACGCAATAATTACTTAAAAATGGGGTCATGTGGTAGGATCCTGGACTCTATGTCAGCTGGCCAGGCTTCCTGGGAGTGAAGGAAGATACATTTCTAACACACCCTCTTGCCTAGACAATGCCAATAAATAGCTGGCAGCTACCCCAGTGCCGGCCACTTATTGGTTATGTTTGGCAGTGAGCTGGGATATAATTGATCAGCTTCTGCAATTACCAGTAGGTACCACTCTTATCTGGAAAAGAAGGCATAAGTTAATCCAAAGATATCATCCATGAGCCAATGGGAGGGGAATAGGAAAACAGAAGAGCTATCCAGTCCTATTTGGTACTCCCTGAGGCTTCCCTGTACATAAGATCCAAGCACATGGACCAAAATTATATCAATAATAAGAGCACTAAGGCATGACAGGGAGAGAAAGAAATAAAACATTTAATAAAGGTATAACTCAGCAAAGACATTAGACACAATCTAGAGCTTCCCATCTAGGTCAATGCTAACCCAAGTCAGTCAAAATAAAAAATACATATGTTCTGACAACATGCAGTAATAAGAAACTTCGGTCTTTGCAAAAAGATAGAACCTGGGTTAGTCTTTGGTAGTCATATGATGTTTTTTTTTAAATCAGTCTCCCTTACTATAGGTCCAGATGAATAATGAAACCAGGTACCATGATTATTCCGTGTTTATTGGTGTGACTAATCAGAATTCATATAAAAAAAGAAAAAGATCTAGAAGTTTTAGGTGTTGCTCACCACAATGCCTTTTGCAAAGAAAAAATCACACATTTGCAGAAACTTCACCAAACTGAGTAACTGATGAAAGCTGCGAAGAGTCAATTACACATAAGGAAATGCTTGCTAGTGTAAGCTATCCCAAAGGGGAATGGGCAGCCTCAGGAGAGAGGGGCTTTCCTTTGCTGGATGTCAAGGAACAAAAGGTGGATGCCACTCTTTTGGGTCTGGAGCAGAGAAGGATGGGACTAAGTGTCCTGATGTCCCTTCCTATCCTTAGATTCTGATTCTCCCCTTCCTTCTGCCCCAAGTCAGGACTAAGGATAAAGGTACTGTTTGGGGGATGTATTGAAAGAATCATACCCTCTGCTAACGATCAGCTGCTTTGACCATTATTCACATTAAACACTCAACTTGCACAGGGCCCAAGCTGAATTTTTGGAGACAATGATTTATTTACTTATTTTTTGTGGTGGGGAGTTGGTATTAAAAAAAAAATACATTAAACTCCTAAGGAAGGTTCGGTATGCATTTTTTTAATTGGCAAGAGGGAACACACAGGCAATTTTTCAACATGTTTCTATCATTTGGCAGAAAGAACTGTTAGCTGTCACACCTTTACTTTATATGCTGGCAAATACAGAAGAGAGGAAGGGCGAGGGATCTTTCTGGGATGGTAGATACTGCTTCTCTCAACCTACAATAAGTTGCAAAAAAAAAAATCAGCTGGAAATAATGTATGTTTTTAGAGAGATAAAATAGCCACAGCACTGTAATTTTCAAAAGGCTTGCTGGTTTTCCATTAACAAAGAAACCCTGGAAAGAATAATGGGGTCAACTGGTCCAAGCTGTTATTGCCTTGAGTTCCTGCTGGGTCAAATGATGGCATAGTTACCCTTAGTGTTGAGACCCTGGCTCATAAGATCATAGATTTAGAAGAGTAAAGAGATCTTGGAGATCACCTAGGCTACCCACTTTATTTTACAGATAAGGAGACTGAGTCCTGGAGAGGTAAAGAAACTTATCCATAGTTCCGGAGCTAACCAGTGGCAGAGAAGGGATTCAAAGACATCTTCTTTTCGCTATGCCACAATGAATGACTTGATTACATAATTAAGGTGGCATGGGACAAGAGAAAGAGACCTGGCTCTTTAAGCAGGGAATCTGTGCTCAGATCTTGCTTCTGATGCTCATGGGTTCCAACGTTTCTAGTGCTTTCCCTCATCACCTCTGATTCACAGAATCCTTAGCTTCCTTCAAGGCTTTCTCCCTCCTTTAGGTGGACTCTCCCAGTCCCCTCAGCTGTTCCTCTGTATATAATGCATTATTTACATGTTTTCTCCCTCTTTAGAAGCTCACTGAGGGCAGGGACTCTTTTTGTCTTTCTTTATATCCTTAGCAATTAGCAAAGAACCAGAGAAGTAATAAGCACTTTCTAAATGCTTGATGACTGACATACAACAACCTGGGTGATCTGGAGCCAGTCCTTGAAATTCCTGGGATGTCAGTTTCATCATCTGTAAAGTGATGGGGTCACACAAGATAGTGTTTGAGGTTCCATTCAGTTCTTAATGCATACAGGTGGAAGAGGCAACTCTCTTCCCCTTGTACCACTGCTCTGTGATCAATGGTGCCCTGAGAAAGTGCCCCTTATTCTGCATCACAAGTCATGGCAGAGAAAAACTAAACAGAATCAAAGAAATATTTATGAAGTGCTTACTGCACTGAGGATGCAAAACTAAAAATAGAACAATCAGTTCTTGACCTTAAGGAACCCATATTGTATTATTTCCCAACCCCTCTTAATTTCAGTGCCTGCCCTCTTAATTATTTTCTGTTTATTCTGTATACACCTTGTTTGTATATATCTGCATGTTGTCTTTCCCTTGTAGATCTTAAGCTTCTTGAGGGCAGAGACCACCTGATGCTTCTCTTTGTATCTCGAGAACTTAGCACAGTGCCTCATACATGTTGTTCAGCCACATCTGAATCCTGGTGATCCCATTTGGGCTCTTCATGGCAAACATACTGTACTGGTTTATCATTTTCTTCTGCAGCTCATTTTACAGATAAAGAAGCTAAGGCAAATGGCGTTGAGCAACTTGCCCAGAGTTACACACTAAGTGTCTGAAGCCATGTCTGAAGTCAAGAAGATGAATCTTCCTGATTCCAAGCCCAGTGCTTAACCACTGTACAACTCACCTGCAAGCCCCCCACGCTCACCCCACCCTACCCCCTGGACACATAGTAGGTACTTAATTAATTGATTGATTATTATGGAAAACTCTATGTGCATTTATATAACCTCACTGCCATAGGGAACTCCCAGTGAGAAAACTTCCAATGCAGATTTCTAATTGCTCTGACATTTCTAGTCTTAGAGAGTTTCCTAGAACACTCAGAGGTTAAATGATTTACTCTGGTTCACAGACCTAGTTCGGACAGTGGCAGGATTTAATTCTAGGGCTTTCTCACTCTAGAGCCAGCTTTCTATCCACTATACTACATTGCCTCCAATTTTATATATACATACATACATATATACATAAGACACACATGTATATATAGGTATATGTTTATGCGCGCGTGCACACACACACACACACACACACAGAGTATGAGTTCAATAATCTATCAGTGGAGTGAATAACACTGGATAAAAAAAAAGAAGAAGAAACAGAAGATTGGGGAGTTGGCTGGTGCTGGAACTTTGTAAAGAATATGGCATACCAAGCATATCTATTATTGGCTAAATCACATGTAGGGGGTAGTAGTTGAACTAGGTATTCAGACAATCTGGAAGAAATGTCACAGTCTCTAACTAGCAGCAAAGCAGAGTGTCTTGCCAGGGATGTTTGGAAAATTACCTTTGTCCAACTTTGGTTCCTTCCAGGGGATTGGGGGTGGGGGTAGCTTGGGACCCACACTCCCCCTAAGGCTCATTTAGCAAGGGATGCCCAAGAGTCTTGGCTCATCTGCCTAAGAGGATTCACTAAAAACCTCTATTACAGACAATTCAGAACATGAAATAAAAATTGATGCTTTCAGTACTTGTAACTATGCCCCCAAAAGTGGGAACTGCTAAAGATGTCCTATTCTCTCATTTTCTGGGTTAGGTTTCAAGAAAAGCAATCCTGATGAGTTGCATGGGGGCAGAGCAGAGCCAACCTTTCACATCTGGACTTGATCCTACTCAGGCCTTAGAGTTACACTAGGTAAGGGAAAGAAAGACTGGCCACTTGGTATTGGAATTAAGAGGCATCAAAAAAGTTGATACAGATAGCAGAGAGGTACCATGGGACAGCAGCAAGAGGGTTGAACCTGGGGGTCAAGAAACAGCTGAGTTCAGATCCAGTGGCCTCTGGCATCTCTGGTGGCTTGGTCACTAGGAAGTCACTCACCCCCTCTGACCTTTCATTTCCTCCTTGTAAAATAGAGGTAAGAAGGCTGGAAGCTCTTAGGGCATGTTAAAGATGAGATTAGGTATGTAAACCCTAAAGAGCAATGTAAAGGCTAATTAGTACTCCATAATGCAAAATAAACTGAGACCTAGGAGAAGGCACAATGACAATGAATTCATAATTTTTCTATTTAAATGAACCAAGTTTTTAATTTGTTCAACTGAAGAGATAATAATAATGGTTCACCAGCAGACAGCTGGTTCACAGCCTTAGCGGACAAAGTACTGGATTTGGAGTCCAGAAGACCAGAGTTCAAATCCTGTCTCAGACACTTCTCCCTGGGCCTCAAGTTCCTCATCTGTAAAATGGGGTTAACAAGAGCCCCTACTTCACTGACCAAATTAAATAATATGCCTATGCAGAATAATTTATGCAGTAAGATATTACAAGTAACATACAAACTAAAAGAATATACAAATTAAATGATGTAGGATATTAAGTTTAAGTTATATTGACTTAAAGCATGATATAAATGTAACTGTTATTATTAGAGTGATTTAAAGCTTACAAAGCTCTCACCATATATCGTATGATTGTTACCCTTTGAGATAGATATTACATTTATCTTCATTTTAGAGACAAGAAAATTGAGGGTCCAAATGCAAAAGTGACTCACTCGTGCATGGTCACATGACTAGTATCAGAAACAGACTTGAAAAACCTGCTTTCTGAATGATGAATCCAGCACTCGACTGTGACACCCTGGGAAGCCTTGACTTTTCTAGAGATAGAATGTGACCTCAACTCCTCTCTCTCTGGGGTTTCCCTATCTATCTCTAAAAGGATGGGTGGAATAAGGTCATCTTTCAGATCAGTTGCAATATTCTATGAGTCTCTAAGATAATCAAATTCAGGGAATGATAAAGACAGTGAAGAATTTAGAAATTTCAAAGGTGATATTTCAATGTAACAGGTGCTTTGTGAAACACCTACTATGTGCAAGCCATTATAGAAGCTGTGCCAAGAAGTGGGGAAGGAAAGACAAAAGGAAGTCATTTTCTCAGGACACTTTGAAGCTTCACAAATCTCTTGGCAGGGCAGCCTACTAAAGTAGGAGTCAGGACCTGGCCTACCTTTGCTCTCACTGTGCGTGTGAACTGTGGGAAGTCACTTAGACATTTCTGTTCCTTATTTTTACCTTTTGTAAAAAGAAAGGACTGGACTTGATAACTTCTGAGCTCCAGCCAAAGTCTCCATCTATAAAAATAGTCTCTGCTCTTGGGAAATTGGCATCTTTATTTTATTTTTAATTAAGGGATTGGGGAGACAAAACATAGAATTAAAAAAGATATTTTAAAAATTAATAGTAACTAAGTGGGAGAAGCATTCAAAACTGAGAAATTCAGAGTTTGGTACCTGAGTTTAGTCTTGAAGTGACCTAGAGAACCCAAAGGCAACAGGAAGATGGAGAGCATTTGAAGGCATAGCGCAGAGCCTGTGCAAAGGCACCAATGGGAAACAGAATGAAGTTTCCATAGAACAACAGTATCTGGGGAGAGTAATGAGAAATAAGTTTCTCCTCATTTATCACATTTGTCAACCTGGACCCTCAAGGTCTTTTCTACTGTTACGTGGCTTCCTTCCCAGGGCTGCCATTTTGGGAAAGACCTTATTCATAATTACACACTCTCTCTCATCAATTTCTCTTCCTCAAGAGGGCCAATGCCACCCTGGAGAAGAACTCTTGTCCCCTACCCTTTTCTACTTCCCCTTTATGTGTTGGCTTCCTCCCTTAGAATGTAAGTTCCTTGAGGGCATGGATTATCTTCTTTGACTCCATTTATAACTCCAGAGTTTAGAACACTATGATGCCTATACCTGCCTGCCTACCTATCTTTCTGACCTATCTCTTTATTAATCCATAATCTATAGTCTTTACCCATCTATCATATGGATATCAATCATATATTGATCATATAGATCTATCAATCATATATCTAGATCAGCGGTTCTCAACCTGTGGGTTATGTTCCATCTGTAACAATGAAAAGACATCCTGCATATCAGATAGTAACATTACAATATAACAGTAGCAAATTACAGTTATGAAGTAGCAACGAAAATAATTTTATGGTTGGGGGTCATCACAACATGAGGAACCGTATTAAAGGGTTGTGGCATTAGGAAGATTGAGAACCATTGATCTAGATGAACATATCTATATCTACCTATATAATATCATTTCCATCACTCTATTATCCCCATTTGTCTATCATCTTTATAATTTATCTATGTATCTATCATCTATCTAACTGATCATATCCATCTCTTTATCTTTCTATCTAATCTATCTGTCTCTGTATTCATCAGTCTATTTGTCTATCAATCTATCTCTTTATCTTTTTTATCCATCTATCTGTCTATCTGTCTGTCTATCTATTAATCTGTCTATCTACCTACCTAATCTGTATCTGGAAAGATAGGTCAGACCCATATTGTAAAGTTTCAAAGGCCAAAGTTTGCATTTTTTCTTCAAAGCAAGAGAGACATTGACTTTCCTTGAGTAGGTCAGTAATATGGAGAGAGCCATGCTTGAGGAATTTCACTTTGGCAGCTGAGCAAGGAGGACAGATTGGATTCCACTCTGCATTATATCACAGAAGTCCGAACTCAATCCTTTAGCACTGCTCTGGTTGTGCCAGCTACTTGATTCAACACTTGCTATTAAAAGTTTTCAGAATACAGGAACAAACTTTCCTTTCGGAGAATATAATTAAAGATTTCTCCAGCCTAAAAAGGTGCACTTAAAAAAATATTACTTAACTGTTCCACCCATTAGTCATTTCATTAGCTGCCTGAACAGTGGTGAATATATAACACGGTCTTTCAAAGAGGTTTTGAAACTCATTAAGCCTGTACATAACCCATTTGGCCTGCCTGATTTGTGTTGGATTTCTTCTTTGGCCCCCTCAGGGTAGGACAACACCCATGAAGAAGGATCAAGAGAAGCCAAGCTCCCTGAAGCCGAATGTGGGGGAAAAATCACAGGATCAATAGCTAGAAGGCACCTCAGAGGCCATCTAGTTCAAACCCTTCATTCTACACATAGGGAAACTGAGGCCCAAGAATGTTAAAAGACTCAGCCAAAGCTGAGATGTTAACCCAGGTCCTTGGGCGCTCACACTAGGTTAGATACCAAGCAGATGGGTCTAATGGTTGTATTTCTCTTACTTAAATTTCTCTAGCACTAAAGAAGTGCTTGGCTCCTGTGCCTCAGCCTGACAACCATCAGGAGATTTCATGAAGGATGAAGACCATATCCTCAGGCTCAGCTATGAGAAGCCTCTCTGACACATCCTGCTTGAGTCATGCCCCTCCCCTGAGGAAAGTAGTGATTTTAGGACTCTGGCTTCCAACTGCATGCTGGGCAAATTCCTATGACTTCTGAGAAGGGAAGAAGAGTTTCTAGGGCGATTTCTATGGGAACTGCAGGAAAGTAGAAGAGGAAGCCATATTTTATCTCAAAAAAAAAAAGTAATTTTTTTTTCTAGTATGGCAGAGGTTAGCAGGGCAGCGGCATGGAAGAACTCTCAAAAATATGTAAAAAGCACAGGTTGTATACCTGTGAAAGTGGGGCCATTAGTATTAAATCATCCCTCACTTCTTTGTATCCCACCATCTCCCTATCTAGCACGGCTGGAGGAAGCTCTAAGTATAGTAACAAAAGTCCAGTATTACAAGTAAGAGAAACTGAGTTTGACCCCCAGCTTTGCCACTTAGTCCCTGTGTGTGATCTTAGACAAGTTATTTTACCTTTTGGGGTAAAAGTGAGCCTCAGTTTTCCCATCTGTAAAACTAAAAGAACTTTATAATCCTTTCTAACTTGAACTCAACAACAATCTATGGTAATCTCTAGGCTTTGGATTATCCATCTGATGAAAGGTATAGACTAAATGATTTGGGAGGTTCCTTCTGGCACTAATTTCAGAGATGTCTGACTTTTACAGTGGCCCAGGATTCTTGTGCTACTCCATTCTTCAATTCAGATGAAGTAACTCCTACTTGTATACCACTGAACTGGACACTTGGGATACATACCAAGATAACACAGAAATAGTCTTTGCTCTCAAAGAGTTAAGATTCTAATGGGAGATATAATATACCAATAAAACATCTATAGATAAACACATATAAGGTAATTTACAGTGAGAGAGAAAACAACCAGCTGGTACAATGGGGATGAAGAAAGACAGCTTCATTGGGGAGGTTCCATCAAGGTGAAACCCTGAAAGAAAATAATGTTTCTGAGAAAGTGGAATCCCTTCCAGACATGGGGGATGGACTGTGTGGGAAATGTGGTGCCAGGCTTGGGAATAGCTGGTCGACCAATGTGGCTGGAATTGTCATGAAGTAAGACTGGAAAGGGAGTCTAGGGCCAGATCGTACTACACATTTGAAAAACTAATTCACAATATTATTTAAATTAGTAATGACATATGTTAAACTTCCCAGAATTACTCCCATTGTAGAAGATAGTACCAGGAATGGGTCATGTGTAAGCCAAAGGAATGCTGCTCTAGATAGAGAGCTTTAGTTACTTTGACTGTTGAATGTTAGAGATATGGGGATGGGAAAGGGCCGGGGGTGGATTTGAGATAAGTAGAAAAAGCATTTATTAAACTCTTGCTATGTGCCAGGTAGTATTTTAAGCACTAGGAATACAAATCCAAGTAAGCAAGATGGTCTCTGCCCTTCCTCCCCCCCCCCAAAAAAAATTCATATTCTAATGGGAGGAAGACAACACCCCTGGAAAAAGGGGTAGGGGAGGATATAAGACCTGGGGAAGTTTTAGAAAGGCCTGGTTTCAGGCCTTTACAAGAAAAGGTAAAAGTTCACCTATCAGAGCCCATGGGGGATCCAGGGCTAGAGTTCAAGGTTTTGTGGAAAGAAGGTAGGGATGATGGAAGGAGTTGGGATTTGAAAGTACTGGTGAAACTTGTCTGGGAATGTCACATCACACCCTAAACACAATTGCCTACTCATAACACCAGCTTTTGTCTGACTACACTTTGTCACAGTTCAGCTCCCTGTTTTAGTCACATCTTGTCGGTTAAGGAACTAAGCATCTCTTTGGACTATAAATATTCAGGACTGAATACCCATTTCCTTCTCCATCTCTTAACGTGTAATACCATTCCCATAAAATTTTGATGGAAGGGGAAGAGAAAGGCAAGCAAGGGCCTACATTTTAGGAGAGACATTAAGCTAGAGAAGGTCCATAGGAAGATAACTGCAAAGTGGAGACTCAAGCCATAAATACTCAATTAGAGAGTAGGGGATATTTAACCCAGAAGAGGAAACGCTTGGAGAGAACTTGAGAGCTTGTTTGGCATATGTAGAGGAGATACCCTGTGACTGAGACTACCCTACTTAGTCCCAGGAACAAAGTATAGAAGTTACAAACACAAAAATCTCAACCTTAAGGATATGAAAATTGCCCTCATAATTAGAACTATTTGAAATTGGCATTGGTTGCCTGAGGGGGTAGAAGGTTCCTCCTCCCTGGAGGGCCTCAATCAGAGGCTGGATGACTATTGGTTAGGTGTATAATTGAGGGCAATTCTAGTTGATCTCTGGGTTGGAATAGACTCCCTCAAATCTGATGAGTCTTTTCTCAATTCTAATCCTTCTCAACACATCTGCTTCATTTGATACTACTGGCCCCCTTTTTGTCCTACATACTGGCTTTTCCCCAGGGTTTTGTAACACTCACTTTCTGCTTGTTTGCTGCCTACCTGTCTGACAATGCCTTCTCTGTCTTTGATGGTTCATCATTGGTAACATGCCCCTTAAATACTGTCCAAGGTTCTAGCCTAACTCCTTTAACTCTTCTTCCTCCATACTCTCTCTTGATAATCTCATAACCCCCCAAGGGTCTAAGTGGCATCTCGAAGCAGATGATCCCCACATCTGTTTATCCAGTCTCAGCTTCTCCCCTGACCTTCAGTCTTGTATCACATCAAATGCCTATTAGGACATTGAAAACTACACATCTTAAACTCAACATGTCTAAAACTGAACTCATCTTTCTTCTCCTAAGTCTTCCCCTCTTCCAAACTTTCCTATTTCTATCAAAGACACCACCACCTTTCCGGTATCTCATTGAGACTATTCCAGCATAATTGGTAGACTTCTCACTTTTCCTAATCATACATATCCAATCAGATGCTAAATCTTGCTGTTTCTACCTTCATAACATCTGTGATACACATCTCCATTCACATGGTGACCACCCTAGTTCAGACAGTCCTTATCTCTCACCCATATTATTAATCTTCTTGCCCCAAGTCTCTCCCCACTCCAGTCCAGGTTATCCTTGCTGCCAAAGCAAATTTTAAGCATGGATTTTGTTCACAATACCCCCACCCAGTCAACTCCCATGGCTTCCTATGGCCTATACAACAAAATAAAACTCGTCTGCTCAGTTTTTAGTCTTCTGCCACTCTAGTCTCATTAAACATCATTCTCCCCACTATTCTGTCATCCAGACAAACTGGCCTTCTCTCTTCCCCACTCATGACACTCAATCTCTCACCTCTGTATCTTTATACTGGCTGTCCTCCATGCCTTTTCTGTCTACCTCCCAGAGTACTTCTCAGTCTGAGATGCCTCTCAGGCACTAGCTTCTACATGAAGCCTTTCCTTATCCTTCCATCCCAACTTTTAGCAGCCTCCTTTCTGAATTACCTGATATTTAAACTAACGTGTGCATCTATATTTATTAGCTAAATATACTCATATTTTTTGCAGCATATATTTTTATACGAATTTCTCTTCCGCCACACCTCCTCCCCCCATTAAAATATAAGCTCATTGCAAGTACGAACAGATTCATTTGTTGTAATCGTATCTGAACAGTTCTGGCACAAAGTAGAAGCTTAAGAAATAATTACTGATTTAGAAAACATCAAGAAGATAAAGTCTAGAGACGAGGATCCAGAGATCTTTTAAACTAACAGTTGCAAACTTATGCCCAGAACTTCCTTCAAAAGCTAAACTGCAAACAATAATTTACAAATGTGTAAGAATTCAATTCACGAAGTGTTGATTGAGCCTCAACTATATGAAAGATGCTGTGTGCTGGTACTAGGAACAGAAGACAAAAATTCAAAACAATTACTGTTTTCCAGGAGATAATACACTCCTTTGGGAAAAGCAATATGTAAACAGATAAGTCAATACAAGATAATTTAAGGAGAGAGAGGGAGAACCGACAATGACTATAGAGAAAAGGCTCCACCCATAGGAAGAAGCATCTAGCTTGATCCCAGAAGGCAGAGGGAGACAGTGAATGTTTAATAATCAGCTCTGGGGCAGAGAGCAGGGGATGGCCAGTCAGCTAGACAGTATGTGTCAAAGGTGGAACCTGGATCCAGGACTTTTTTATTTCAATTCCACCTCTTTAACCACTTTTCCAGACACCAGAGAATTGTTTAAATTATTGATGTTTTGTTTTTTAAGTTCAATATCTTTGATCATAGATCACTCATGTAGAACTGGAAGGCTCTTAAAGATCACCAAGTCCAACCCTCTTATTTGACAGAGAACAGTGTGGCCCAGAAATGTGAAATTTCCTGCCCATGGACAAACAGCAAGGATTCAAGCATCAGGTCCTTCTGACTTTATGTCCCACATATAGCATCTCAAGATATTTAGCTTAAGCAAAATAAAACTTGGGGGGGGGAGGGGTAGGGTGACTAAATTTTTGTCCTCTTGTTATCTACTTGAAACTGAGCAGCTGGTCAATGAAACCTTGAGATCATATGGAAGAAGAAAAAAAGAAATCCATACTTATGTATGTATAAGAACAACAGCAGCTCAGTTTGGAAGACCAGACCTGAGGATTAGCACACTGACCCAGGCATCAGCTGCGTGCTGGACTCCCCACAGCAGAAGATAGGAAGGGATTGAGTGTCACTTTTTCTAAATATGGATCATATTTTGAAGATGTTTACTGATGAGAATGGCATGTGGCTGTACTCAGATAAATGGACTGCCTGGGCATCATTCTCTGGGTGCTGGGGTCCAAAAGGAATCATCCAGATATGATGGCAGACAAGGTTCAAGGAGTCGTCAATAAGAAATCAACCATAGACTAGAAAATGAAGGCAAGGGCTCTGTCCCAGGTATGCTTTAAATACTATAAGAAGCTGAACCTCATCATGAACCATATGGCTTCCAGGACCAGGAGAGAAAAGGGAAGGGGGAGAGATAGAAGGGGAAAGTGATAGAAGGAGGGGATGGGGGGGAGAGAGAGAGAATATGCTACCCCATTTTCGTTCAATCTGCAGAGCTTCTGAACTCAGGGATCACCTTGTTGCCTTCTCTCCAATAGTCTTTTTAAAAATGCTAGAAGAGTTTTGCAGCTTCCATGGAGTGTCAATGGGATTGGGAGGTGCTCACATTTCAAAATTTGTGGTCTGATTAACAACATGTGTTTTGTAAACTGGGGGAAATAAGTATTACCAACCTGTTGGGACCATGAAAAACAGAAGAGGAAGGGTTTTGGGGGTTTTTTTGGGGGGGGG
>CM053583.1:399773317-399785441 GCA_028627135.1 Pseudochirops cupreus | reverse complement strand
GCAAGGGCATAAAACACTGTTTATCTATGTTCCAACAAGAAAGCCTCCATCAGACTACTACCATTCAAAAGCCTTACCATCTGGGGTTGGTTTTATAACACACATACATATACACTTGTTTCAGAAGAGTAAAATATACATAGAGGAAATACAGTCAGCGAATACTATCTATAGGAAATAATCCTCCGTTGACAAGACAAAGTCTTGAGATTGGGAGATCTTTTGGTAAGAGGAAGGCTACATTTAAGTTACAGGTATAAAGTTTACTGACCCTCCAAAAATTCAGTTTTCTTAAGGCCAGATGTTTAGCTGGCCACTGAAAGTGTTCTCTCTCCTCCATAAGAAAATTGCATTCTAAACAAATGTAACTGTTCTCTCCATCTCTGAGTCAGTCTGTCCTATGACACTTGAGGCAGAGGAGGAAGGGTGTATCAGTCCCACTGCCCCTTTAAATAATGTTGAAAGTCTCCTGGTTTTGCCCATTCCCTAATAGTCAAGCATTCAAAATTGACGTTCAGCCTACAAGCACACAGCAAACTAGTGTGTCTGTCTTCCTCCCCCACCCCCCACACATACATACATACATACATACATACACACACACAAGTACCTACCCGCATACCTCTTACCTACATAAGCCAGAGACAATGTGTGGCTGGGCACAAACTTAACATCCTCAGCTAAATGATTTACATTCAGGCTACAAAAGGTAATTAGGGCTTGATCTTTTCCTCTCTTATTTCCCTGGGAGCGGGAGAAGCTTTCCTAAGTGCAAAGGCATCCAAAGCTAGCAGCCAGCAGTAGTGAATGAAGACAGAACCGCTCTTCTCTCCCTGCCTGCCTTCCCCAGCTCTAGGCTGAACAATGTGAGGACATACATTGACAAACACCTGCTGTAGCCCATTAATATGCACGGGGATTTTTTTTTCTTTTTTTGCCCTGAACACTAAGAGGGCATTCTCCTCCTCATCATCATCAGGAGCTCATTTCTCCAGCCCCTTCAGCACCACCCGGGCAGCCCGCAGCCCCTCTTGATTCCAGCCCCCCTTTCAGACATGACCCTCTTTCCAATCGCTCCCCCCACCCCCAAGCCCAAGCTGACGACCACAGTTTGGAATGTACTTCATTAAAATGTAACTGCTGCCCAATT
This sequence comes from Pseudochirops cupreus, assembly GCA_028627135.1. Taxonomy (NCBI): domain Eukaryota; kingdom Metazoa; phylum Chordata; class Mammalia; order Diprotodontia; family Pseudocheiridae; genus Pseudochirops; species Pseudochirops cupreus. Next base: position 399,784,291 of record CM053583.1, on the reverse strand, counting down.
CCAACCTGCAATGCGGAGGAGGAGGAGGAGGAAGAGGAGGAAGAGGAAGGAGGAAGAAGGAGAAGGAGGAAGGTGGAGGAGGAGGAGGAGAAGAAGAGAGGTGGAGGAAGAAAAGGGGCAGGAGGAAGGAGGAGGTTGAAAAGAGGAGGGGGAGGGGAAGGAGGGTGAAAGGAGGAGGAGGAAGGTGAAAAGCGGAGGAGGAAGAGGAGGGAGGAAGGAGGAGGAAGAGGGCATACAAAGCGCGGGCCACGCTTCCTTCCCAATTTCACTCAAAAGCCCCATTGTTCCGCGGGCATCTGCTCCCGCTCCCAGCCCATTCGGGCCGCTGACCCTGCTTTTCAGTGCACGCCCGCGGGCCGGTGGGCCTCCCCCGAAAGCCCGGCAGCAGGAATTAAAAGGCGGCACTAGCCATCTGTCCTCGCCCGGAGGGGAAAGGATCCTGCAGCCTTGCCTCCTTTCCCTGGGCATGTATGCACACTCACATACACGGGCGCGCACACCCAGGCACACAGACACAGGCACACACACACACAGCCACAGGCGCACACACAGACACAGACACACACAACACAACACACAAGGTCTCCCAACCTCCAGGGTAACAGACACTCAGGCTCCCGGCTGGTCAATTTCCGGCTGCCTGCGGTCACGGTGGCCGAGCCCCTCGGACTGGCCACTCTGATCTCCATTTCCCAGGCTCGCGCCTACGGGAGGAGAAGGGAGTGAGGACCGGGAGGGTGTGGGGGAACCATGCAATCGCTTTCACTTGCCTGAGTCCTTGGAAATTCAAGCCCCCCAAATACGGGCTGAATCCTTCCTTTGTGAGCTCTCTCTCTCTTGCCTTCAAATCGTGGGCTGGAAGGCTCCCGGACACTGCAGCAGACGGGGGACCACAAATGCAGGGCGCCTAAAGTAGGTGGTGGGGGAGGACGGGGCTGCCTGACATCAGGGGTTTCGGCCACATGACAGAAAAAAAAAAGGGGGTATGAGAGAGAAGCTGGCAGTAGCAGCTGACAGCACAAACGGGAAAATGCAGAAGCCTGCGCCTTTTATATTATTGGCGACATTTCTAACACATGACAACAATTTCCATCTGTATTTAAGCTGGGAGTGTGAAAAAAAAAAAGCATTACATCACAGCCCCTCTCTTCCTAGAGGCTGCTGACTATGTAGGCCAGGGGGATTAAAAGTCACCTGGGGAGGGAGGAATCAGAGCTAGCTAGGAACTGACTTTTCCCCCTTATGTTTAATTTCGTTATCACACTCGGGCTCAGATGGCGAGGCTATCGCCCAGGAAGGGCAGAAAAATGGTACTGCCCTATTTGCAAGGCGTTGGGAGGAGGGGAAAAACAAGAAAGAGACAACCCTCTCTCTTGGTAGAAAATGCAGCCCTCCAGTTTCTAACAGGCACTGCAAGATAAGGGGGTTGGACAGAGTTTTCCTCTGGGTAGCAGGTGTCCAAGGGTTTCAAGTCCCCCTAAATCAACTTACTTCTGCTACCTTGTCCTCAAAGCTGGAGTAAATTTCAAAGATAACAATTAGATCCGTTTTAATAAAATAAAATAAAGGAAGGGGGCAGGGAAGAGTGTAGGAGTATGGATTTAGAGAATCCAGGAGCAAAAACCGCCTACCACGAAAAGAGAGCACTTTCTCCCTCCCTCCCTCCCTCTCTCTCTCTCCCTTTCTCTCTCTCTCTCTCTCTCTCTCTCTCTCTCTCTCTCTCTCTCTCTCTCTCTCTCTCTCTCTCTCTCTCTCTCTCTCCTCTTTTCTGTATCTCTGTCTCTCACTTTCCCCCCTCCATCCCTGGGATCTCTGTGTCTCTGTCTCTCTCCAAAAGGCGGCTGCGGGTACTCTTTAAAGAACCTCTCAGACATCATTGCCATCTTCACTTTACAATGATATCACACTGCATTTCTTGCTGAAATTTTAGGGTACTTTTCGGTTTCCCAGGGGGGAAGAACACCCCCAGGCTTTAGAAGACCAAATTTTCTCAATTTTTTGTTGTTAAATTTATGAACCACTGTTCATTTAGTAGAAATTCCCAATGACTCTTCAAAGGGGGTGTAAGGGAGCTAGCTAGTGCTTTTGCTTAAAAAATTTTTTTTCCAAAGAGAGAGGGCTTGAGGGGTCACTGGGCTCCCTCCCCTTCTTTAAAGAAAGGCCTTCAATGAAAGACTGGATGATGTCTTCTCAGGGAAGACATCTTCTCCTTTTACACTAAAAGGTCCTGGTGGGCTTCTGAAGCCCCCTCCAACTTTAAGGTTCCGTCTTGTCCACCCCAAGATTTAAAAAAAAAATTAGTAGCAAAAGTCAGAGGGGGAAGAATTTGATGCTGCCTGCTAGGAGCTAGCAAAAAACCAGAGAAAAGAGTCAAAGCAATAAGCAATTTGAAAATTTGACAGCTGCTGGAGAGGGTGGAGAAAATAGCACATGCTAAATGCGGAGGGGAGTATCTACACAGGACAAAATAATCAAAAGGGGGCAGTTCAAAAGCAGTTCTCAAGGAGGGAAGAGGGTGAAAAAGGTGGCAAGGAACTAGGGGGTCATTATGGAAACTGTGAGCATGCAGACACCAGAATGAATCCCATACATTCACTAACTGTGACTTAGGACAAGTCAGCTCAAATGCTCTCAGTCCATTTCCTCATCTGTAAATTGGGGATAATAACAGCCCCCACTTCATAGTGTTGTTGTAAAGACCAAATGAGATGATGTATAAAGAATTTTGCAAATTTCAAATGTCTCATCCTATAACTCTTTAACAAGTGAGCTCACACATGCATGCATACATATATGGGCATGGGCGTGCATGCATGTGTGTGCACACACACACACAATGTCCCAAAAATCATATTGCATAAAAACTTTACTTAGACTTTTGGGCCATTCTGTTTATATATTTTACGTATATACATACATACTCTTTAAATCTAATGTTTCATATCCAACATAGGGAACTAGCTGGAAGGTTTATATCTGTGACAAAATAAATGGCAAATAATTAGAATTTACATGCTTGGTGTCAATCTCTCCCCCTGAATGATCTCTTTTTATGTAAAGCCCTGCACTCACTTGTCTATTACAATGGGAAGGGTACAGACCCGGAGGTCCACAATCTGAAACATAGAGGATCAAGTTTAAATGCAGCTGAGATGATAAAACTCCAGCCCTGACCCTGAACTGGACTTGAACCCTCATATAAAGCCATAGCATGATCTTATAGACAAGACAACATACACTGGCCTTCTGAGATGAGTCCACTGTTTCAACGTTGAGCTTCCAGACATCCTGGCTTTACATCTACTTTGAAAGAGGTCATCAGAGTTGAATGTCAGTGTGAGCCTGGGTTAGGTTGGGGGAGGAGAACGGACATAACATATCTGAGTATTTACATCGTTTCCCCATCCTATAATTGCATCAGGAAACTGTAAAGCAAGGAGAAGCAGATCCTATGTACCAGGACCTTCAGAAACCTTTAGCCTTAACCTAATACTGACAAATAGAATTTGTGTTTTATTAGTTCTTCCATGAGAAAGCAATTGTATGGGGCAAATTAAATTGCTCTTTCCAGATGAGGATACACAGAGACAGCACCAAAGGGGAAAAAATACAAAAGCTTCTTTCTTCATGAAAGAAAGCTGGGAATTTTGCTTGAGGTACTCAGGCATGGAGTTAGCTTTCCAGGCTTCCATAGAGAGAAAGAAACACCTTTCGTGTGGTTTGAAAAAATTCATAGGAATTACAACAGATTTTTAAGATGTACTTTGAAGGCTGTGATTTTCTCACTCTAGGGAAAGCATAAAGAGAAATCCAGTGAAAAGCTGATCCTACAGTCTATGCCAACAGCTCACACACCTGACTGTCAGAATCAATCTCTTGGGGCTTGTGTGGTCAGAAACAGAGTGTTAAGGCACTTATTTCACCTGGCGTGGGTTTCCTTTTCTGGAAAAATATAAATCTACCTCCTTTTTTTCTTCTTTATGGTTTACAGAGAAGTCTGGGTTTGGGCACTGGCACCTTTTGGGGCAAGGTGATTAATAATTACAAAGTAAATTTGGGTTTTTATTTGTTTTCCCCACAAGGGACTAGGCCAAGCATTAATAACTAGAACAATCAGGAACAGTCCTTTTTTTAAAAAAAATTAACTCTGTATATACTTAATATTTGCTTATCTATATACATGTCATTTCCCCCCAACAGAAAGTCAGCTTCTCTTTTTTCAATATTTATTTATTTTTAGTTTTCAACTTTCACTTTTATAAAATTTTGAGATCTAAATTCCCCCTCCCCAAGATGGCATGCAATCTGATATTGACTATACATGTACAATCATATCAGACATATTTCCAAGAATGTCAGCTTCTTGAGGGCAGAGATTGTTTTGTTTCATCTTTGTCTCCCTAGAACTAAGTCTAGTACCCAGTATATGGTAGGCACTTCATAAATTATGAATGAACAGAACTCAATGGGATGTACCATAGCATGACAGATAGAAGGAAGGGATCTTAGAGGCCATTTAATCCAATCCTCTTATTTTACAGATGAGGAAACAGAGATAAATTGACATGCCCAAGACAACAAAGCTAATGAATGGCAGACCCCGCATTAGAACTCAGGTCCACTGACTTCAACTGCTGCATACCTTTTGTTCTGCCACAATGGAATGGAATTAGTGCAAGCTCCATAACTGAAAACCTCATAAAGGGAGGCAGTCAGCCTAACCTCAGAAGACAGGATGGGAAAGGCTGAGGTTGTCCAGGCCAACAATCAGCTGCTAAGAGTGCAGCTACCACATTCCAAGTTCCGGTGGTACCCAATTAAAGAAATAGGGAGCAGGAAGAGGGGTCATGAAATGGTGCTTCTAAATGAGCACCTCTCCCTTCTATGATTGAACAAAAACAGTTAGGAGATTTTCAGCCTGGAGTGCAGCATGATCCTGTGTGCAAGTTTGTTTGTTTTCCCCATGTGTTCTTACTGAAAACATCTTCCTGGCGGAAGGGAGGAAGGCTTGGGCTTTGGAGAAGGATAGCAGAGAGGAGGAGTCTTCCCTCATTATCATACTGTTCAGGTCAGTACATGGACAAAGGGAGAGAGAAGGAAGAGAGGAGACACATATTCAGGTAATTGGGACTGTGAGCAAGGGCTGAGAGAATGAAACAGTCCTTTCTTCCCTTCTGGCATTACAAGGCCATAAATGGAGAAATCCGCCTGGGGACTTTTAAAATGTTACCCAAATACCTAGTGCTGTAATAGGTGTTGAAGAAATGATGCCTTTATAGGGAATGATTTTAGAGAAATAGTAGATTTAGAGGTAGAAGGAATATCATCATCTAACCCCTTCATTTCACGTGCCAGAAAACTGAAGGCAGCAGAGTTAAATGAGCTGTCCAAGGTCACACAGATAGTACATGTTAGAACTAGGATTTGATCACGGATCCGTAACTTCAAGTCGAGTGCTTCTAACTCAAGCCATCTTTCCAGATGTGCTCTTTGAAACAGAAAAGAAATGTGGAAATAACTTAGAATTATACAAAGAGTAAAAAAATAGTATCAAATGATACCCAGGCACATGTTAGGAAGGCACCCTGGTATAGCAGAAAAAGGGCAGGCTTTGGAGTCAGAGTAGGGAGATCAAACCTACTTCTGATACTCTGTCCTTAACCTTCCCAGACTTAGTTTCCCCATCGGTAAAATGAGAAGTTTGGACCAGATGATCTCTGAGGTCCCTACCAGCTCTAAATCTATGATTCCCCTTTAAGAAAAAAAAGTAATACACAGGTATCATGCATTCCACAAATATTTCCTGACTACCAACTATGAGGGTAACATTTTAAAAGCCTCAGGGGTTGGGAACAGGGGTGTGGATACAAAGAAACAGCACACGTCTCCCAGGTGAAGTGTTTGGTAGCACTGTTTATGGCTATGCCTACTATTACTAAGTATAGCAACAATAATACAAGGCTAACGTGTACATATCTTTTAAGGTTTGCAAAACACTTTATAAATATCTCATTTTGTTTCATTTGATCCTCACAACAAGGTAGATGCTAGTATTATCCCCATTTTACACTTGAGGATATTGAGCCAGGCAGAGGCTAAGTGACTTGCCCAAGGTCACACAGCTATTAAGTGTCTGAGGCTACGCTGGAATTCAGATCTTCCAGAGTTAAAGCCCAGCACTCTCTGCACTGTGCTGCCCCCCTTCCCCCACCTCCAGCCACCTAGATAATGAGTAAAGAAATGGCCATCGGATCTAGTTCTCCACGTAACCAATGTTGGCTATGAGACCCTGGCCAAATCACCTGACTTCTCAAGTGTTCTAGGTGGCCTCTAAGAAAATGCTTTGCAGAGAAGGCACCAGATCTGCACTCCTGGAAGGAATTTTCTTACACATACTCCTTTACTTCCATTAAATCACAGCTCTGGACCAAAAGAAAATGATAGTAGAGCGAGCAGGGCAATACCATGCAGTGGACAGAAAGTTGTCCTAGAAGTCAGGAAGATTTGGGCTCAGGATTTGCTTCTTGCTTTCTGACTCTCTTAATGCCTCGAAAACACTGGAAGTTGCTAAGCAATTGTAGACCTGCAGTGATAGAGGGAGTTTTCTTGCAGAGGGGGATTTATACCACATCCCCTTCATTTCCAGTGATAGAAATAGTATCAAAAAAGATTGCTGATCTTGAGGTTATCCAAAGGTACACTGGTACTGGTTAGCTCAAGAGAACTTTGCTTACGGTACAAGCTAATGAGCCTGTTCCTGCGGCTATACAAGTCTATTTGTATAAATATAACTCAAGAGGAATTTAAAATACCATGGGGAGAATGGGGGAGAGAAGCAAGGTTATCACCATACCTCCTAGCCCCTCCAAATCAGGGGTCTGGGAACCTGGCATTTTTTTTCAATTTTAACTGTATTTCAATATAATTGGTTTTCTATATATTTTGTTTAATGCAATTAAAACATCATTCTGGAAAAAGGTCCGTGGGTTTCATCAGACTGCCAAAAATTTTCCATGACACAAAAAAGTTAAGAATCCCCATTCTAATCCCTCATTACTGCCCCAGTAAGGGTATGAAAAGCATAAGGGAGAATTTCAGAGCCTGTAATTTCACTGGCAGAGGAAATTATGGTGAAGGGATCTCCTTCTACCAGAGCAGGCTGGCACTTTCTCTTAGAGTTATGGTCTTAGAGCAGTGATTCTCAAACTTTTGGTCTTGGGATCTCTTTACACCCTTAAAATTATTGAGGATTCCCCAAAGAGCTATGGTTTATAAGACTTTATCTACTTCAAATTAAAACCCCTTAGTATTTATGATGAAAATAATTTTGACCTTGCTATCAAATGAGATCAATACCTGTGAAGTGCTTGGCACAGTGCCTGGCATACAGTAGGCACTTAATAAATGCTTGTTCCCTTTCCTTTTCCTTTCTGTGTGGAGTCCCTCACCATGCTCTGACAACACCAGGGTCTTAGAGATTATCATGGAGCATTGAGAGGTTAAGAGGCTTACTTGTCCAGGGTCATGCAGCCAGCAGGCACCAAGGGCTTGGGCCCAGGACTTTCTGGCTCTGAGGAAGTTCTCAATCCACCATACTCAACAACTGAATTGATAGTTCCTGGCTATTTTCCTAGATCAGAGACCTCCATATTCTCTCCTAATGTCAAAGAAAAAATATAAACCACTTCAAGGCACATAGAAAAGTATGGTCCTGATGGTTACCTTGGATTTCTACCATGAAATAAGACCATTGTTCGATGGTCTTTAGCAGCCAGACTTGAATTTGAAATGCCACTGGAGCATAAGCTAGTGCCCCAAACAGTTCCTCTGACAGACCTCCCTGGTTTTCATCAGAACATTTGGGAACACATTCCCTTACCATGTGGAAACAGCAACTTGGGGAGTGAGTGGAATTCCCATGCCTGTAAACTCAGAAAGAAGTGGAAATAAAACACAGACAGCTCATGTCCAGGGAAAGGGCACTGCTTCAACAGTTCTACCAGTTCCCCCAGGTGATGGATAAAGACCACCTTCCCCATGAAGGAAGGCCCCAGTGAAGCCATCAATTGTTGAGAAAAACATCCAGGAATCCTGGCAGCCCCATCACTCAGCCAAGGTTCCAGCCAAGCAGCAACTTGAGATGAATGTAATCAGAACAGAATCACTATGCGTATGGTCTAGCAAAGATCAGAGTGCCCTTGTCTTCAGCATTTCATTACATGAGTAGCCTTATTAAGATCCGCTCTTTAAACTCATCAGATATAAGCCCACCTCATGCAGTCCCCCTACAAGAGCACATTTCACGCTGTCATACCTTTTTCTCCGGAGCACACACCTTAGATTTACTTTCAGGCTCTGACACCTGCTGGCTGCAGAGCATACATTAACCCTCCTTACCATACACTATTCAAAAGGCTTAATCTGAGAAATTTCACTGCATTTCTATCCCAGTCCAGCAATCCAGCTGAATAAACCTGTCATGATGAATAAGAAAAGGAGGGCTAGAAACATCGGTGTGACACAGACCAGAAAGTGTGACTTGAAACACGATGGCTTTGTGTTTCCATGGATCAGGGCAGCTCAGATACTAAAAAGCACCAGGGGGGTTGGAAGGTGTGGCAGAGTCTTGCTTAGCAAAACACCAATAGCTGAGAAAAGCTGTCTGTCTATACTATACTATATAGGTGCAAGGTGAAAGATGGTGAGATGAAAGGCCTTGTTAGTTTGGCTACAGGAAATCAAAGTCCATTACCTGGCCAGGCTACTCACCCACTACAGAACCACTACCTTCTTTCTGAGTGCTGATGGACAGTGAACAGATCAGATTTAATGTTGGGGGGGGGAGGGGAGAATAATGGGTACCACAATATTCCATTTACCACCTCAACGCTACCACCAGTGGCCTTTGGTATTGGGAAATTGCAACTCAGCTTCTGTAGTACAGTTAGTTATGGAGTTGGCTATCTTATCTCTGTAGCAATTGATCTATCAAACAGTGAGCATTTTGGTAGTAAAATTTTTAGAGGCCAAGACCATAAAATAGAGAAACAAAAATTATCTTTACTTAAAACCCAAAAGCAAAAATGATGATTCCTTTCCATATAACAATGACCCTTTTCCTCTTCCATCACATGATAAAATTTTGCCACTAACTGGTGGTAATTTGGACTGATAAATAGCCAGAACTTAAACTCAGCTAGTCAATAGAAGCCTGGAGCTGAACATGGTTGTTTTTTTAAAAAACTACATACTGGGAACACAAATCATAATCAAACCTACTGAGTACATATGTGTACTAAAGCTCTAAAACCATCTAAGCAACTTCTGTTTCCTTCATGTTATCTAAGAAGAAAGGACAAATCAATTAATCACTTAACAAGCATTTATTAGGAACCTACTAGGGACTAAGTATTCTGAATAAAAGACAAAAATGAAACTTCCCACCCTCGAGGAGCTTACATTTTATTGTAGGAAACAAAATACACCCAAAGTAAATACAAGATGACTGTTGGATGTAGAAGATGGAGAGATTAGTAGTTACGGTGATTATGTAACCAGCCACAAAACTTAGGTGACTAAGAGACTCTGGAAAATTCCCCTTCATTTAGAAGCAGCAAAAAGTGAGCTAGATTTACTACCCGGTTTCAAATCCTGAGTCTATACTTTATTAGCTATGTGACCTGGGCTAAGCTACCAAAGACCATTGGTCCTCTATTTCCTCAGGTATACAACCCAATGGATGCCTAAGGCTCCTTCCAGCTCTTTTTGTCCTCCTTTTTTCTCTTTCCCTCTTTGATGACACTATTGACTTAATTATATCTCTCCTTCCTCCAATACCACCCTCCATTTTACCCCTTGCCCCAGTGTAGGTTGGCCTGTGGTGGATCTTAAGAAGGAAGACCAGGAGATTTTCAGCAGAATCAAAGCATTACTAGATGATTTAACATTAGTTCTTATTTTCTAGACACATTATCCCTTCACAAAGCAATTTACTATATTCCTCTGTTTGAATAAATCACTTTCAAATAATTTTCAAAATTCCCAGTGAAACAGATATATTTCCTTTTTGGTCACTAATGAAATAGAGGCTGGTCTACCACAAAGCTGTCTAGAAGGAAATCATGGAATGAATGTTCTCTTCAACATATCTATCAATTACAACCAAATTAAAAAAAAAAGATCTCCCACTGTAGAAATCAAAACTCAAAAAACCTCTACGATTCTCCCAAACAGGCAAAAAATTGGTATTATTTAAGACTTCTTACTTAGAACTAAGCTAGCGAGATTTCCACCAAAAGAGATAAAAATATTTTTCACTGAGCAAACTAGTAGCAACAAAAAAAGACTTTAACTTGGGGAAACAGAGGTAGTTTGGAAGACTAAAGAGAGTGCTAGGCAGTAAAAACAGGGTTAAGATCCTGCTCTGACACTTGCTGACTCTGTCACCTTGGGCAGGTCCCTCACCCTCTGTGTACTCTAAGAACCTAGGACTTGGCCACTAATTCAAATCAAATCAAAGCAATTCAATGAGCTTTGATTAAGGACTTTTCAATGTGCTAAGCATTCTGCTAAGACAGAAAGACCTTTCCTGCCCTGAAGGAAATAAATTATACACACACACATATATATATATGTATATAGTATACACACACACACACATATATATATACATATATGTATATAAACACATATATACATATAGGTATATTATATATACATCCATATATGTGTGGATATATGTGTGTACATATATGTGTGCATACATATACTGACATATATAGTATCTATACATGTATATGGAGATGTGCACAGATATAGTATCTCTGTGTATAGAACACCTTAAAGCTCGATATAAAATATGACTGACGGGCTAAAGCTTGTGTACGCATAAATATACCAAGTCTTAGAGGAATTTCAATCTCTGCTGGTAACATAACTGGTTCCTGCCTTAGGCAGTCCTCACACTAAAGAAAT
>CM053583.1:399736374-399773217 GCA_028627135.1 Pseudochirops cupreus | reverse complement strand
TTGAACATCTTTTTTGGGGAAGGTGGTGTTTCCTTATTGTCTCTCCTAGGAGAACAGTTTTCCATTCTTTTCTTTTGGCCTATCCTTGGTTTACCATTCTCCTTCATTCTGACTCATGAACACTAAGAAAGTGACCAAGAGGAAAAGGTGGCAAAGCTGGAGATTAGGGGACTCCAAGGGCTAAGGGCATCACAAGAAGAACGGTAAGAAGTTGAGGAAAAGTTGGACCCTCACTCCCTTCAGCCAAATTAAAGCTCCGTGTGAATGAAAGGAAAAGTCCTTCTTAAGCCCTGATAAGTGCCAAGCACTGCCCTGAAGAGAAAAAAAACTGAAAGTCCCTGCCTTCAAGGGGCTTCCATTCTAATGGGGGAAATAGCTTCCATAAGGCTGTGGAGGGCCAGGGAAGAGGAGCACTTGGTCCAGAAACTTGTAGAAAGTTACTTCTTTGGACAGACTGGAGCTGATTGACACAAACCATCCAAGAACAATGGAAGAGTTGATTTGAAGTGGACAAAGAGGCTTTGGTGGTTTATCCTGACTCTGACATCTTCTGTTTGTGTGATGCTGAGTAAGTCACTTGGTGTTTCTCTCTCTCTGTGTCTTCATATCTAAAATGTTAGTTCTTTGTATCACCAGCACCTAACTCAATGTTGGACATACAAATTAGACTGGATGAATTAAATCTCCATACAAAAATGTGTCTGGTAAGGAGGATGTGTTGGATTAGATGGGTGTTAGAAGCAGATGTGCTCATGCAGTGGGGCACCCATAAAGTGATTCTCAGGCAGTGGGGTACCAATACTGTCTCTTCATGGACTTATCTCTTAATGCCTCCAGGCAAGCAAGGACTTTGACAGTTGAGTTTTGTTCTCCACTTGAATGAATCGTTTCAGGAAAAGCTTCCCTGCCTTGTAGGAAATAAATACTAGCTCCCATGGCAGGAACCCTACTCCTAATGTAGTCCCTTTGGGTTGGCTCTAATTGTTAAGAAGTTTCTCTAGACATCAATCCTAAATCTCTCTCTAGGCAATATCTACTCATCCCTCCTCGTTCTGTTTTCTGTAGCTGAGCAGAACAAGGTTGATCCTTGTTCCATAGAATGGGTTCGTTCTCTCTCTCTCTCTCTCTCTCTCTCTCTCTCTCTCTCTCTCTCTCTCTCTCTCTCTCTCTCTCTCTCTCTCTCTCTCTCTCTCTCTCTCTCTCTCTCTCTCTCTCTCTCTCTCACACACACACACACACACACACCCCACTTTCACCTCCCATTATTCTCCAGGTTAAACATGACATTATTGATTTTTTTTAACTATATAACCTCTTTGCATAGGATAAGAAAATATGGATGAGATGGGAGTCTGTAATGAATACTTACACATGGATGGCTATACAGTTATTGAAAGATAAAGTAATCTTGACATTACCTGTCCAAATTACCAGTGAGATCTTAATTTAGCCCTTCAAAAATGCAATTAAATGAAAAATGTTTTGAATCCAAAAAGGTAGGTAAAGTTCTTCCTGTTAGGTAGGTAAAGGACTCACTGTTCTTAATAACCAGTATTTTATGAACTTAACTTTTTAAATTAAAAAAAAAGTTTTTGCCTTTGAATTAACTCATTTTTCAACTCTATAATCCAATTTTGGCAGGCAGGCAGGTCACATCTGTCCAGCTTCAGACAAGGCAGTTTCATTGCCAACACACAGGTATTCTCTCTTGGACCATAAAGTCCATACATAAAATATACGAACGTCCTTGGCAATTGATTCATACTTACCTTATTCCATATAAGGGAAGTTCTTGGAACCATATTACACTATATTTTCCTAATTTATATGATTCTTGAGAGGAGAGAATACGACGAAACTTCCCTTTACAATAATTAACAGGTGATAAGGATACTATGAAAAGTTTCACATTCCTTCATAAATTGCTGTGGAAACTGCTCTATAATTTGCAACAAATCTTGATGGAAAATGTCAGCTAAAATTATAAAGCAATTAAATAAATTAAGTTGGGTGCCAAATGGAGATATTAGTATCCAGCACTTCGCCAAAGAGCAAATTGTGTTATGTGAAGTGTTATCTTAGAGAATTTATAGAAAATTTTAAAGCAAATTTGCCTCAAGAGCCAAAAGCAAACATAAGCAAGAAATGTCCTAAAAGACAACAGATATCTGGTAAGTACTTAACATATGCAACATGCTGTGGGATGTACTAGAGATACAAAAACGAAAAGTGACTTGGTCTCTGCCCTCCAGGGGCCTACATTCTACTGGGCAGGGACAGCTAGGAAATAGATATTTGCACATCTGTATACAGATAACTATGATTCAATGAGTAAGAAAGATGAGAGGCCTATTAAAGATTACTTTGCTAGCTAGGGAGATGCGGAAAAGCTTCATCAAAAAAGGTAGCAGGAGGCAGCTAGGTGATGCAGGGAACAGAGTGCTGGATCTGGAATCAGAGAGACCTGAGTCCAAATCCAGCAACAGATGCTTTTACTAGCTGTGTGACCTTGGGCAAGTCAATGAAGCTTTTCCTGCCAAGTTTCCTCAGGGTGAAATGGAGATAATTATAACACCTTCCTCCCAGGTGGTTGTGTGAGGATAAAATGAGACATCTGTATAATGCCTTACAGACTCTAAAGTGCTGTATAAATGCTAGATAGTACTGTTACTGATTACAATTACTATAAACTGAGCTGGGCCTTGAAGAAAGAAGAGCTCAGCTCATTGCTTCTAAACATGATTTTGAATTACTTCCACAATGAACAAATATAATGGGCTTCCCTTTATTTTCCTATTCATTTTCATTTCCTTCTTTTTCTCCTGACATTCTCAGTTGTTTAATATTATTAAATTCTCCCAACGGTAACTGCACAAAGGCTGAGTCTAGAACCATTGAGTCCAACTCTGGAGGGCATTGGGCTCCCCTACACTCCTCCTCCCCAAACACACACACACACACACACACACACACACACACACACACACACACACACACACACACACACACTATGAGTTCAACAATCTGTCAGTGGAGTTAACAACATTGGATAAAAAAAAGGAGAAATAGAGAATTGGGGAGTTGGCTAGTATAGGAACTTTGTAAAGAATATGGCATACCAAGCATATCTATTATTGGCTAAATCACCAATTATTAATCTCTGCCCCTATGTTCTTGCACATTGTCAGGATTTGGCAAATGTGGACTAATTGCTGTGTTGCTTGGGTTTTTGTTTTTGTTTTTTTAATGGATTTTTTTTCAACAACAACAAAAAGGGAAACATTCACATAGAAAGAGCATCATATGCCAATGTCAGTTTTAAAGAGAGGCCAGAAAAAGAAGGCAGTCTTCAGGAAACACATAGGAAAGACAAGAGCATATCCAACACCAGGGCAATTTCCAGGGGTACCTAGTTGAAAGAAAACCAAAAAGATAAATGGGAAGACTTAGGGAGAGACAGGGTTTGGTCTCCAACTAGCTTGAGTGTCTTGGGGAAATCAGTTCACCTCTGTGAAATTCCACAGGGGAGTGGGGAGGGAACAAGTATTTATTAAAGCTGAGACCTGCAAAAGACCTCAGCTTTAAAAGGCCAAGGTCTCCCACTGCATCTGGACCCATCTCCAATCATCATGACCTATGTCTTGCCACTGGACTCTGATGACTCTGGAGGAGAGAGTGAGGCTGGCGACTTTGCACAGCCCTTCCTCACTAAAATCCAATCACTTTCAAGTCACAACATCACCAGGCTGATGTCACCAGATCTCTTCAAGAACAAAGGACAAATAACAACTGCAGGGGTTGGCATTTCCTTTGCCAGCTTATTTTACAGATGAGGAAACTGAGGCAAGCAGAGATAAATGACTTGCCTAGGGTCACACACCTAGTAAGTGTCTTGAGGTAGGATTTGAACTTTGGAAGATGAGTCTTCTTGATACCAGGCCTGAAACTCTAAGCATCGCACCACCTAGCAGCTCTACTGTGATGAGTACTTCACAAATATTATCTCATTCGGTCCTAGAACTTAGGTGCTATTATTTTTCTTATCCCCATTTTACAGTTCAAGAAACTGAGGCAGAGGTTAAGTGACTTGCCTAGGGTCATACAAATAAGCAGTGTCTACAGTAGGATTTGAACTCAGGTCTTCCTGACTCCCTGGGCAGTCAGGTGCCACAGTGGATATCAAGACAGAAGGAAGATAAGAAAACCAAGTCTTTTCTATACTCATTAATTTGGCAGCCCTCTTCATCTATACCCTCCTTCCCCTTCCACTACTTTTTAAAATTAGTCCAGTGATTTCATTAGGCTAGAGAACTCCCCTAAAGCAGGATACTCCCTTTATATATGTATATCAGCACCTACCCTGAAATCAATAGTCTTAGAGAGTTGCCCAGGAACACTGAGATTTTAAGTGACTTTAAGTGGTCACAAAGTCAGTATGAGAGGCAGACATTAAACCCAGGCCCTCCAGACTCAGAGGACTACTGGACTCCCTAGCCAGGACTCTACACTAAAATTGTATACTTCCCCCACACTGTTTATATAACAGTAAGACAAATCCCATTGGGTTACCTCATCAGAGACTTGACCTTGAGCATTCATCATGTATGCCAGCAAAGTGTGAGGTTTTTTTTAGCCCCTGACATGTAGAAAAAACTTCAGGTACAGTCCCTTAAACTGATCTGAGACCCAGTTTGGTGCTATTAGAAATTTGGATAAAGCCATGGTGTGTGGTGACCATGAAACAGATCAAAATACAAGCACCTTCAGTCTTGTGTGGCCTCTTCCTACTTCTACAGCAATGGTGGTGGAGGACATCAACAAAGGCAGAAGATTCTAAGAATTGGGAGGTTCACAGGTCATCAACAATAGTTAATTTCACTGTTGGTTCTCTTCATTTTCAATTTTGTTCATTAATCAGCCAATGGAGAAGAATTAAACCATGCTTGAACTTAGAGTGTGAATGAGACCAGGAGAAATAGGGATGCTAGAGATGAATAGAAGAAGCTCATAGGCTTTCCTAAGTAGAGTTGGTTTAATCAGGTGTCAAGGACAATAAGGAGTCATGGGAGACTAGATGGCATAAGAAACAGACCACCATGAGAATCAATGGGCCCATTACAGACAATGAAGAGACGCTTTTTGGAGAACTTAACAATATTCATGAAACACTATGATACTTGGTGACTTCAGTCAGAAGATGGATGGAGAAAAGATGGCTAAAAATGTTGGAAGATATGGTTTGAGATTTTAAAAGTAAATGAGTCTTGTAGAGTACTCAAAACCTTCATGCTTTTTTTAAAAAAGAGAGAATGGATGAGCTGAGCACTGGACAGCACTGCTAATGATGAAACTGACTATATTTTAAATAGACAGAAAACAACTGGTTCCCAATGTGGGAGTAATTTTAGCACCAGTTATCCATGTGCAGTTGGATCATCGATTGCCTAGAGTAAAGGTCAAAATCAATGTTAAATTAGAAGAAGAAATTAAGATGCGAACAGAACACTGTGAGCAATTATAACAGTTTGAACCCAGCTTGTTTGACAATAAGCTATTGACTAAAAAGGAAGAGAGATGGACAAAAGTAAAAATATCAACTCTGACTATTAGCAGTTTGTAGAAAGTCTGGCTAATGAAATAATGAAATATAGTCACCATGACAAGGAGGATGGTCAATGAACCTCAACCAGAAAACATGGTTTCATTGACAAGCAGAAACTCATGCTATGTAGGTGTAATAATAGCTTACACACCATCTGCCAAAATTTGTATAGAAGGAAGATGGGAATTTATGAACAGTATCACCTCACAAAAAATCTGGAAAACAGGCCTTCAAAGAGCTTGGGAATAAGTTTAGATAAACCAGCTCATGAAACTAGAAGGAGGATAAATTGATAAGAAACGGAAAAGATCGGTGGGAGTCTTTATGGCAATTTTCCTTAATGACAATATAGACACAACCACCATTTGGAATCTGTAACCTCAATATTAGTTATGAAAAAATATCCAGGATATTTATGAAGAATGGATAGAGCTGCCAAAATACATATATGCATATATGCATGCCTACATACACACATATAAGTTGTAGTTTGGCTAAGTCTAAATCTTTGTGACTCTGTGTACCATAGCACACCAGTACTGTCCATGGAGTTTTCTTGGCAAAGATATTGACATGGTTTTCCATTTCCTTCTCCAGTGGATTAAGGCAGAGGTTAAGTGACTTGCAAAGGGTCACACTAGCTAATAAGTATCTGAGGCCATGTTTGAACTCAGGTCTTCCTGATCCAAAGTCCAGTGCTCTATCCACTGAGTTCCCTAGCTACTGTGCTCTGTGTGTGTGTGTGTGTGTGTGTGTGTGTGTAAAATATACACATGTACATGTAGGTATATATGTATGTATACACACATGTGTATTGTGCATACACACATGCATATATGAAATCAGTGACTTGACTTTAAAAGCAATCAGGAAGTGATTTTCAAGGTAATTTGAAAACGGGAAGATTCTAAAATACTGAAAAAGATTTCAGACAACCTTACCCTTTCCCTTCAAAAAAAAACAAAACAAAACAAAAAGATATCAGCAAATACTGACCCATATGCCTCTCTCCTGGTCACTATAAAAATTTTTGGAGGATGATATATAAACACTGCAAAGGTATCCTAAATGAAAATATGATAAGGAAACAGGCAGATTTTTTTTAAATAGGAGACAATATCTTCAAAGCCAAAATGGTGACTGAGAGTGACAGAGAACGTAAGATTGCTTTTTTTTTTAATCTGCTGTTCATTTAATAAAAAGAATTTAACTCAGTAAAGCAAAATATAGCCCTAAAGGCTCTCCTCCAATGAGGTGTCTTTTACATGCTGGTTGACCTCATGGAAGATTCCATGACAGAGACAGCCATGAAGAGATAACTTGCTTCAGTGAGCTGCAGAATGAGACATAAAGCCGGAGAACCATATATGTGCTCCCCAGATGTGTCTGCAAGTGTCATGGAGGCCTTCCTGAGCGAAGGACAGAAAGGTGAAGGACTCCCCATTGACAATGAGGCTTCCCAGATGCTGTTGTTTGCAGATGATGTTTGTGCTAGTCATATGAAGCCCCAGAACACTACAGGATCCTCTTAATGAGGTCACCCAAAAGAAATCAACCTAAAAATCTACACGGGAAAACAACAACCACCATACTAGGCATTTAAATAGAATTTCAAGCATTTTCTATTTATCTCATTCGATCCCTACAATAGCCATGAGAGGAAAACACTACTGGTTTTATCATTCCCTACTTTAATGATGAGGAAATTGAGGCCCTAAGAGATTCAGTGAGTTGGACAGAGTTATAAAATAAATCTCACACACACACACACACACACACACACACACACACACACACACACACACACAGAATACACTGTGGCATGAATTTGGATGGGTATTCCATGGGGTTCGTCCACAAATATGTACATTAGGATAGGCACTGTAGAGGGCCAATGAACTAGAGCTGTCATTTTAGGGAAGACCTATGCACAGATGAACATTTATTCAGTGCCTACTGTGTGCTAAATGCCATGCTAGACACTGGGGATAGAAATGAAAAAGCAGAACAGTTCCTGCCCTCAGGGAGCTTATATTCTGCTGGGCTTATAAATTATCATATGACCTTGGACAAGTCTTCTAACCTCCCCAGAGTCTCAGTGTCCTCACCTATGAAATGAGAGGCTCCTGGGGTTTCTTTGAGCTCTAGGTCTATGGTCCCATGTCCACAGATAAATAAATAGATTCTATATGCAAATTAAACCAAAGGGGTTGGGAGGGTGATGAGGAATAAGGGGGTGAGCATGAACAACTGAAGGCCTTGAGAACCACCTCAAAGGGCGGTGATGTCTGGACAGAATCTCAGGCTTCTAAGAGATGAAGGCGAGGAGGAAGTGAGAGCCAGGAAGACTTGGTAGGAGTGACCTGTGAGGATAGCACAAGCTATTGGCTGAGGACAAAGTCAGGGACTCCAAATAGGAGTTTTCCCCTTGCATTCCTCTGAATAATGAGTAATGGAAGTGCCAACAGAATGGAAGGTGCACTCAAGGTCCACTCTACCATGTCTTTGCCAAGTACCATAATGCCATTTCTGGGCATAGGCAGATACCAGCTTGAAAGCAATACTGCTTTAAAAGTCATTTATTGTAAAATAAATACTGTATAATGTTTTATGTAGTGAATAAAATAGATTTATTGTATTGACTATATCAACATACTCAGGACCTGGGCTTTTTATTGGTGTGAGAACTCCTTTCGCCAAGACTGATTGCATCCTAGCCAAGTCTTACTGTCAGTGGAACCACGGAGAGGGCTAAATGATTTGTTTTGTTTTGTTGTTGTTCAGTTGTATCCAACTCTTCATGACCCCATTTGGGGTTTGCTCAGCAAACATATTGGAGTGATTTGCCATTTCCTTCTCCAGCTCATTTTACAGATGAGAATACTGAGGCAAACAGGGTGAAGTGACTTGCCCAAGGTCACACAGCTATTATGTATTGGAGGCTGGATTTGAACTCAGGAAGATGAGTCTTCCTGACTCCAGGCCATGGACTCTGCATTGTGGTGCCACCTAGTTGCCCAAATTTTGAACTCACTCTATACTCAGTCTTCTATCCACTAAAGCACAGCAGGGGCAGTACGGTATGATGTGCCGCCCACTGGATTTGTGATCAGAGGACTGGGTTCAAAGCCTGACTCTGCCGCTCAACCCCTGTAAGCCACTTTCCCCCACCCCGCAAGCCTCAGTTTCTTTATCTATAAAGTGAGGGGGACTGGGCCACATGACTGCCGAGAGCTCTTCCTGCTCTAAACCTACGTGAGTCTATACAACCTGCTGCTTCTTTTTGTTCGTGTTTGTGTTAGGTCCAGATTGATTATGGTCTGCTTAAGTTCATACAGTTAGTAAATGTCAGAGACAGGATTCAAACCCAGATCTTCTTGATACTCATGTCAGCATGCCAAATCGCCTCTTGCAATGTTTTGTAGTGCTTGCTAACATTGTAAAATTTTCTCTAGTTAATATTTTCATGACCCCCCAAAAAAACTTCCATTGTTGTAGCCTATCTTAGTCTTTCCATCACCTATGCCCTTACTCTATACTCCAAATGAGTTTGTGTGTGTACTATTGTGTGCATTACATGCATGTTGCATGACATAGCCAACACCAATGGGGGCTCCAAACCCTACCTGAATCCCAAGGTAACTGAGAGCCATCAGAAGATGGTTGTGTCCAGTCCACAGCGTCAACCAGGCTCCCTTCTGTGGGACACCCTCTTCTGGATTAAATACATCTCTGGGAAATAACGAAAGGGATAAAGAATCTGCATCCAGGGGCCAGGCTCCTAGAGAAATTCAATGGCTTAGATAATTCTCTGGGCCCATCATCCCTTAAGGGAATAGTGGGAATCCCATAAATGAGACTGGAAAAGACATGGAAAATGAGAGACCTCAGTTCTCTCCACATGACACTGTGAAAGGAAGCCACGCTGACGGATACATTATTTGAGCCAAAACACCCAGAAAAAAAGAGTCATTCTGTGCAAGGGATGCTGCAACACGAGTTTATGAGTTGGAGATTATGACCAAGCCATTGATTTCTTTGTGTCAGCACTGTTCTCTGAAGAGTCGAGCAGAGCTGTCCTGACCCATAGACAAAACAAGCAATTGCCTGCTTGGGGAGATCTGAAAGGCACAAGAAAAAGTCACCTTCACTGAAGCCACATGGAATAATGGATTGAGTTCTGGATGGACAATTCCGAAGACCTAGGTTCCAGTCCTGCCTCAGATACTTATGGTAACTATGAACATGGGCAAATAATTTAATTTTAATGTGCCTCAATTTTCTTATATGTAAAATGGGGGTAATAATAGGACTTTTGAAGAGCGAGTTAGAATGTATATAAACTGCTTGATGAACCTTATAGAACTATATGTTAGCTAACACTTCATTAAAAACTGACCCAGTGTTTGTTAAACACCTACTAGGTTTCTAACACTAGTACTACACTGAATTCCTAACCAGGGACCTTGCATTGGCAGAGAGAGATCTTGGGTTTTGAAAGGCTATGCCAACAGGTTAGTACTGGGCATGATGAAGGCAAAAGGGGTCGAAGTTCAAATGCTACCTCTGGCAGTAGTTAGCTATGTGACCATGGGAAAGTGAGCCTCATAGTCATCTAAAAAAAGTCAGGGGAGGAGTGCATATGTAGGTACTTCATTCTGAGGTCATAGGGATCAATACAAATTCTTGTGACCCGACGCCACCATCTGCAGAAACAAAACCCCCTCTCCCCTGTGATGTCATCCTGAAACTCTCCTATGTAGCTTAGTTCTTTCCATCCCCAGCCCTTCTCTTCCTTTTCCCTCCCTCTCTATTGTACCTCCTGGATGACAGAGCTCATCTTTTACAAACTTCCATCATAATTCTGTTGCACTCTCCATCTTCCCAATCTTGGTGAAAGTTAGATTCTTCTGGAGGACAATGCATCTTTTGTCTCACTCTCCAGTGATGACTGCTCAGTGTCTCCTACCCCCTGGCACATTAGGCCAGGAAGAAGAGTTAGCATGCTCCTTACGCCACAAGGGCACCTTCAGACCTTAGCTCCACCATGGAGCATCTTGCCTTTGAGGTCAACTTCATTCATCACTCCATCCACACTCTTTTGTCAGTTACATACTGACCTCAGGATGGTCCATCCTTTGCTCTCAAGGCATTCAGAACTTGGTTCACAGGTTCCTGTTCCAGCTCAGTCCTGGCCATGATACTTGGAGACGGTAATATATACAATGTTCTGGAATGAAACCTAAGAATTTAGAGTAACGCCAAGAAACTGATTACAGTATCCAAACCCTTTGATCTGGAGATACAAGAACTAGGCATTTACTCAAAGAAGATCAAAGCTAGAAAGGTCCCAAATACACCAAAGTATTCACAGCAACATGTGTGTGTGTGTGTGTGTGTGTATGTGTGCGTGCGCGTGCGCCCTGAAAACAGATGTCTGCTAATTAGGGAATGGCTAAATAAACTGTGGTACATCAATGTAATAGAATATAGAAGACCACAAGAAATGATGACTATAAAGAATACAGAGAAGCATCAGAAGATTTAGGAAGTATGTAGAATAAAGTAAACAGAATCAGAAAAGATAGACACCAAATGGTCACAATTGTAGTAGAAATAACAGCATCAGAAATGGATGATCAGGTTTTTACCCAAAGAAGAGAGAAGACAGATATCCCTTCTTTGCAGAGGTAGGTGACTGTGAGCATGGGACACTGAATGAATGAATGAGTGAATGATGAATGAATGAATGATGAATGTAAAAAGCACATATTAAGAATGTACTGATGTGTCAAGATCTGTGCAAAGAACTAGAGAAAGAAACACAAGCAAACAAAACAGTCTCTATGCTTGTAAACTTACATTATGACATATGAAGGCAACACTTATAGAGGAGTAGTGGCCATGGTGAAATACTTTAGAAAACTTAGAAAGAATGTATGACATATTATCTAGTTTGTTGAACTACTCTGTCCTCCTCTCCTCCCTCCCTCTGTCCCTTCCGCTCCATCTAAAGGGGGGAAGGGGTGGAAGGGGGGGAGGGGGGGAAGGGAGAGAGAGAGAGAGAGAGAGAGAGAGAGAGAGAGAGAGAGCGAGAGAGATTTGGAAATAAGAATAAAAGACAAAAAAAAATCAGGTACTGACCTGCAATGGTAGCAGGAAGGAGTTTTCTCACCAAGGAGTTCTGCAAATCAATGAAATCCCAAGCCCATCACCTATTCCTCATCCTCTAAATAGTCCAGCCTCATGAAAAGATTCATGAACCTCTTCAACTGCCAAAACCTTTAGTTCTACTCCATCATTGCCACCTATCAGGACTTCTACAGGCTTCTTTTCTTCTGCTTTTATATACTCCCTATGTTCCAGGAAGGATACTAAGGGCTTTACATATATTATCATATTTAATCAAATATCAGAATTGACATTTTTGTCATTTCTCCACCTGCCTCATCCTTCCAAAACCTATTATTTATCTTCTCAATATATGCTATAAGAAGTCTCATTTTCTTCTCTTCAAAGACTCTCCATCAGACAACTGCTGTGAAAAGTCAGGGTGCTTTCACCTCCGTGACTTTTGGGACCTGATGTTTATCTGACAATAAACATAGACTGAATGCTTTGAATTTGGAAAATGAACACACACACACACACACACACACCCCCTTACTAGGATGAAAGCCCCTCTTCCAACGTCAATTTATCACCTTTGTCTCTTTATTTATAAACAGGCCCTTGTTTCTCAATGCTCCATATTAAGTGGATGGATGCAATTATGGGGAATCTCTCCAGCACACTTCTATTGGAGCTGAGCTAAAGTGGAAACATTGGATCTGCATAGACGTTGAGAGCTAAAAACACCAGGCATTGCTGTCATTGGCACCATAATCACATGCAAGACAGAAAACAATATGATACTGTCAGCTAAATTTCATCAAATCTGAAATATTGATTTCCATTTGACATGGTTATAAAGACATACAAAAGACCTTTATTTCGCACATGAAAAGCAAATTATATCTTACCAATAAAATACTGATAAAATACCCTTTTCATGAATTCCTTTGAGTTATATGACAGATAAATTTTGTGACCATTATGGTTATAAGAGTTGCCACTGATATAGCCCCTAAAGGTGTGCATACACTAGTGTTTGGTCCTCATAATCACCCCGGGAGGTGGTGATTGTATCATCCTTGTTGTTATTACTGTTGTGCTATTATTATCCCCCCACCATTCAAAATGTAAGCTCCTTCAGAGCAGGGATGGCTTCCTTTTTTCTTTGGATCTCCAGAGTCCAGCTCAGTGTTACCATATAGTAGTTCCATAAATGTTTGTGGAAATGGATTGAATTATGAAATTCCCATTATTATAGTAGGAGTTAATCAACAAACCACTTAGGTGACTTCCAATCCAACATATACCCTTTATTGGTGTACCTATCCTTGGCCTAGTGAGGAATTTCAAAAGAAAAAAAGGAGCCCCCAATAGACATCTGAGTCCAGAAAAGTGAGGAGGAAGGCTAAGTCCATGAAGATTACTTCAGTTTTCTAAGTATCCAGCCCAGTTGGATGAATTGTTCCCTGTTTTGACAGCAGTGGTATAATAAATGACAAGACAAGTCAGATAGTGCATTTATCTTCACAAGGAAGAAGGGCATCCCCAAGCAAAAATTTCAGGTGTTGTCACTTCAGATAGGACAAGGCTATCATTGCATGAGTTACAAAGATATTGAAACCTCATTCAGTGACAAGGGTATTGCATGAGGCACCAAGATACCTAGACTGCAATTAGGTGAGGCTATAAATGGACAATAGATGCCCAGTCCTTGCTCTTCATTTGAATTTTTTTTTCCTAGATAATAAGTAAAGCACAATTATGCTTAAGGAGCCAAAGCCCTTCTCCTGGGTCATTCCTTTTGAAGTCAAACACTGAAGAAGTAGCTCCTTTTCTTTCCTGTAGCATTAGAAGCTTACAGCAAACAGAATTCAAATTCAAACACCTAGCCAAATGGCTGCCATGACTACCATAGCCCTTCAAATGAGTAAGATATTATTATAGGAACTAGACCCAGAGAAAAGAGAATAAGAAAAAAGAAACAGGATCTTTAGCAGGTGGGTGGGTTTATGAAGCAGTTAAGCCCTTGGGGAATTGAATTGAACTCCAACACAGTCCAACTACCCAGACAATGTTGAAGAATGAGAAAAGTCAGCAAGATATATGATCTGTATTTGTATATTTAATCCATTTATCTAAAAGGGTCATCTAAATATACAGCATAATGAAAAAATGAGAAGAAACTTACCTCCTAGAAAAAGATGGATTATACAGTACAGAATGGTATTAATCAATGTGTATCTTGACGACCTCTTAGCACATAAAATTAAATACATACAAATTGAGGATGGGAAGAATAACTGATTTCTTATTTTGATGTCTCTGTAAACAGTCTTAAGACCACAACTGCAACTACAAAAAAGTGAAATATTAGCAATCAGAAGCTTAGTTTTCCATTTTTCATCATTTTTGACAACTTGGTATACTGATAGCTTTCTTGTTTCTCAGTTTAAATTTTCTTAGTCAGTGGTAAGTAGATTTGGTTCCATCTAAATATGCTTTTAATTTGTCAACAGTCAATATCTCATGGCAGCTGTAATTTCTGCACCATGGGACAATCCTTGTATCTTCTTCCTGAAACAAAGACAGTGACCCCTCTAGGTCCTGCTAGGCAGTTTTCATGAGTCATTGTGGTCTGTTCTGATAGTGTTCACTGATCTCAGCCAGGCTTGTTTTGAAGGACAGTCAATAAGTTGGTTGATAATTGTTCGATAAGTTTTTACTATATTCCAGGCATTGTGTTAAGCACTGGAGATAAAAAGGCAAGAACAGCTCCTGCCTTCATGAAGCTTATGTTCTAATATGGGAACTAACATGAAAAAATAGAACAAAGAACATAAAAGATAGATACTAAGTAGATGGAAGAGAGAAGGTTCTAGCAGTTGAACCAACTGGGAAAAGCCACCTACAGAGGGCAAGATTTAGCCTGAGTCTTGAAAGAAGCCAGGGAAGCCAGAAAGTGGAGGTGAGGAAGGAGAGAATTCCAGGAACACATGCCAGGTCACACCTGAAGCTTTTCCAGCTTAGTCACACTTGCTAGAGCTCATTATTAGGTCAATACTGAGCTAGATACTCAGCTGACATAACTGTCTAGAAACCAGGGTCTGAGAAGACTTGTATGAATTGATGCAAAGAGAAGTAAGCAGTACCAGAAGAATTTTTTATTCTAATAACACTATGGTTTAAAAACAAACAAACAAAAAGCAAGCAACTTTGAAACCCTTAAGAACTCTCATCAAGACAATGACCAACCAATCAAGTGTCCCAAGGACTATTGCCAAAATCAGTGATCCACTGCCTGACAGAAATTCAATATGCATACTGAGACATGCATTGTAGGACATGAACAACAGAAGAATTCATTTCAATTCATGAGTGTTTTGTTTTGCCTTTTTCTTTCACAATGTGTGTGGGGGGAGGGGTAGGAGAGACGAGAAAATAAATGCCTGTTAATCAACTTTTAAAAATACAATTTAATTGTAAAAATGAGAGAGAGCCCCTCCATACCATGAGGGAAAACTGGAGTAAAATTTTAGTGAAGTTCATGTCATTTAGCAATATACAATGTTTTATCTGGGAGAAGAGGGTAGAGATGATGAAATATGTAGTGGAAAAAGCATTTTGAGACATTTGAATCTAGAGAACTGGCTTCGTCCATGGACTTTGACCAGAGGTGGTTCAATAACCTTGGTCAAGTCTCTTAATCCTTCTTATCTTATTTTTCTCCTCCATAAAATAAGGTCCTGTCTTTCTTCCAGTGGCTTACCAAGAGACATTCCTGAGATGACAGGTGTGGATATGCTTTCAAAGTTATAAAGCAGTATAGGAAATGCAAAGCATTATTTGAACACTCATTTATTTCTAAGAATTATGACTCAGGGCTTGTGACTGGTGAGGAGGCAGTGTAGTACAGAGGAACTTAGATTTCTGGGAGCTGGGCTGGAATTCCAGTTTTGCCAGTAATTATCTCTTTGACTTGAGCAAGTCACATTACCTGGCTCAGTTTCCTCATCTATAAAATGAGTGAGTTGAATGAGATGGCATCTATGGTCAAACAATCAACATTTATTAAGTCCCAACTACGTGTCAAAGCATGAAAAATGAAACGATCCCTGTTTACAAAGAGTTTACATTCCAATGATCCTATGATGCATTTTCTAATCTCTAAAAATAGGAAATCTATGTAACGCAGGAATTCATGACCTGGGATATAAGAAGCCTGTTAAAGGGATATAAGATTTTTGAGTAGATAACTATATTTATTATCCATTTGAAATAATCCAACAGAAATGGGAAAAATGTGTTGACAGGAGAGAGAGCAAAGTGAGGAGAAGACAGAGTAGGAGAGGGAGGAAGGAGATTATAATGCATTTGAAAATGTTAAAAGACACAGTTGCAGGAGTAATGTCTACTGAGCAAAACCAAATGAATGATTTTTGGAGATGAAACCCTTTTGTTATTGGGCAAGAAAAAAATCAGTGACAGTGACCCAGTAAAAGATAAGCTGATGTCTGCAAAAACCAGAAACTCTGAATCAATTTTCAATCAATGAAGTTATAAAATTTTCTATATACCCTTGGAGAAGCAGATATCCTTCCTGCTAAATGTGCTCAAAAGGCTTTAATTCCATTTAGAACAACTTTTTCCGTTGAATCTGAGTCCTTTCTTCTATCATGTCCTAAGCCAAAAATCTAGCTAAAGATTAAATCTGCTATGTGGGCATCTCCTCCTAAAACTATTCTGAATTAGGCGTGATAGTACATAGCCATAATCTCTGCTACTGGGGAGGCAGAGGCTGGTGGATCGCTTGAGTTCAGGAGGTCTGAATGACAGTAAGGATAAGCTGTTCAGTTGTCTCCACTAAGTCTAGCATTAATATGATGGGAATAGGAAACCACCAGTTGCCTAGAGAAGGACGAACAGTTCCAGGTTAGAAAAAAAGCAGGTCAAAGCTTCCATGCTAATCAGCAACAGAATCAGGCCATGAATGTCCACTGTACTTAGAGGGTGAGACAGGGAGGGCTAATCTCAAAAACAAAAGGAAAAAAAAAACTGAAGCTAAAATAGAACAGAAAAAATTCTACCAAGAATAAAACCATTGGTTGACAAGAAACGGAATCAAGAGTCTCACTAATTTCTTTGACTGTTCTAATAAACATTTAACAACTTCATGATATTAACATCTGTATTTGACATCATGTACCAAGTTTTCTTGATTAAAAAATTAACCTATTTTATTTCTTATATGCATGTCATGGTAAACTCTGGAATGTATTTCCTTTCATTCATGAATGTGGAGCGTGGGGAAGAATTACTGGAAACCTAAAGGTATAGAGACCACCAAAGATTGGGAACTTCTGTCCTAAGGCATAGGGATAAGGAGATGAGATAGCTTCCCTAGATGCCCATTCACTTTGTTGTAGAGTATGTTACAGAATCATAGCTTTAGAGCTGGAAGGAACCTGAGAGGCAAAGGGCCAGTATCTGAACTCAAGACCTTGACTTCATATCCAGAGCTCTTTCTGCTATAAACTTTCATTTAACTGAATTTACTCATCACATCACAAGAGCAGGAAGCAAACAGTATGGGAACACTCAGTTACATATTCAGATTATAGTAGATTATAACCTGAATCCTTGAATAGCGCTTATTTACTAAGGGACTCTGTTTTCAGAAGACACAACTTCTCAATCCTATGGATTGGCCAAGAACTTTAGTATTTACAAGTCACATGGACCAAGGAATTCAAACCAAGGGTCATATGTGACAAGATCCTCTGGGCCTACAACAGTCACCCACTGGTTTTCCTGTTTGTACTACTGATGCTCCACCCAAATCTGAAACAGTGTTGTTTGGGAATTTTTTTTTCACAACTGATGAAAGAAATATAAAATGAAACGGTACCTGATTTTCCTCTCAGCAGGGATACAGTTTTGACTTTGCAAGTTTTCTACTCATTACATCAAAATGAAACTCGAATACAGATTGGCCTTATGCATGCATGGGCAAAATATATTTTCCAGTGTTTCTAAAAGGCTGAAATCATTTCTACCCAATTCTTGAATCAAAGGCTTTGCTAAGCTTAAAATCAAGCAGTTTAGCTTAGAGTCAAGTCCAATAAATCAGGAAGGACTCAATAGAAAGCATTTCAGAATGTAACCTTGGCAACGCCCAAAATGCTGCAACTGAATTTCTGCTCCTTTGCCTCATTCCTAGTTTCTTAAATTGGAATCTAAGAAGAGGAAACATTCAATAGAAAAGGAGCATGATTCCACAACTGTTTAATTCCCCCAAACTGTGGTCATCTTAGGGAAATCCTAGAGTCTCCCTGAGACTCATTTTCTTCATCTGCTAATTAGAGATAATGATCATCTTCGTCAGTGGTCAATCAGCGTTTATTAGACACCTACTACTACATGCCAAACACTGGTGCTGTCCATTGGGGATACAAAAAGAGGCAAAGGATGGTCCCGTCTTGACTTGAACTCCATCCCTCTCAACTATGCTAAGTGACTCTTGGCAAATCACTTAACCTTTTGAGGTTCCTGTTCTCTTTAAGACTATAAAGAACAGAATGACTGCTAACCTGTACTGGTAGAGGGTGTTTCCTCACCAGGGAGGCCCCTACACTGATAATGTCCCAAGTATAGCTCTCCGAACAAAGTGTTGTTATGAATGTTTCTTCTACATTTAGAGGATGAGTTTGGGGTCTTCAAAAATCTGAATTCAAATCCCAGCTCTCCCACCCATAGCTTTGTGATCTCAAGCAATTACTTCATTTCCCTGGGCCTCAGTTCCCTATAAAATTGAAGGATTGAATAAATAGCCTCTAAGTTCCCCATTATCTCTAAGACATCTAGAATCTCCTTCAAAGAAGGCATTATGTTGAGGCAAGCCCAAAAGGCAGCTTGTTGCATAGCGGGGAAGACCCCTTGTTTAGAAGGCAGTTGCCCCACTTCTATTACTACATACCTGGCTGCATGACCTTGGATGAAAGATCTCACCTGCATCCCAGTTTCTTCAGCTATAAACATGGGATGAGTATACTGGCCTTAACTCAATGTCAAGGTTGCTAGGAGAGGTCATGGATTCAAATGCATATGGAAGAGTATACAGATCCATAGAAATTGCAGACATAATTGGAATTCTAATGAAGCCACTCTGTGCTTAAAGACAAGTGCCATCAGAGGGCCCCCAACTTTCAACAATACGTTATACCATCAAGCCGACTTCTCTTTTGATCCAAAGCAGTTTTGCTTTGTTTCAGATTTGGGTGGAATAGGTCTAAACTCACCTTCAACATCCTCAGAGAGTCAGTAATGTGGCTTTGTAACTGGTGGAAAGAACTTGGAGTTCATAGGATCATAAATCTAGCAGATTAAGGAACTGAGGTACAGACTGATTAACAGAGTTGGGATTTGAGATTGCCAATGACCTATCCACTACTATTTATTGCCTCAAGGGATTTGAGATCATTTCTTCTTCTGTTACTAACCAGGTTATCAGTAAATTCACTCAACCACTCAGTTTCTTCATTGTTGAAAAAGAGGTGATCTCTTACTTCTGGTTGTATTTGTGATCCATGAAGCTCACATGTGATAGGTCGGCTGTGACTCAGACACAATCTGTCCTCCACCCTCTCTCCCCACCTTACTGGTCACCCTTGTCAAGGATCTCCTATGCTTAGGAACTCCCTTGTGTTGAACTCATAGGACTCTCATGGTAGTTAATCTTTAGTATATCCCCAACTATGACATCAGAGATGGGGAATCAATCAGATGTCTGAGTGAGAATGAAGCCCTCCCTAGAGAACCCACCAGCCTACTGTCATTGATGGGGAGGTGAGAAAAGACCCTGGCATCTTCACCTATTTAATCAGTGGAGGACTTAGTGAACACGGTAGGTCAAGTTGAGAGGGCACCTTCCAATAGGACCACCATTGAAACCAGCACCTCCCCCCTTTAGCCTCCTCCTGCCCCAAGACCAAGTTTCAGTGACCCTCTCTAGTGACTGTTTTGACAGCCCCTGCCCACCCTTAGATCACTCATGTTACCACCTGTGCCTTCCTTAGCGTAAGCTAAAAATAAGACCATTAAAGTCTTCTTGCTTTTAGCAGTTGCTAGCTAGTCAGACTCATTTGTGAAAATTTCCTGAAGTTCCAAGATGTGTATTGGACTGGGGCACCCATCCAACTGTAAAATTTGATAATTTGGGGATTCTCACTATACAGACAAATGGCTCTATTTTCCAATGACTTGTCTATGAGCAAAGAGGTAAGTTTGATTAACTACCCAAAGGCCTAGATGCTTAACTCTCACTTAACCTATTCTACTGTATTTGAAAGTTGAATAAAAGCATGTTACTCACTTGGAGGCTCAATGAAATTTCTTAAGAAGGACCTTTTTCTGAGGGTAATCAAAGAAAAAGGATTCACTCCTTAATGTTTTTAAAAGGAACTCTTCCTAAAAAAGATCATCTGGGGTCCATTTCTTATTCCCTAGTACCACCTGTGAGCACCACTTGGACTTTTTCTTCCTAATAAACAAACTGCAGTTAGCTGACAATTCACCTACTTCCTTTGGCATGTGAATAACAATATTTTGAAGACAAAATCCCACACCTCAATCAGCAGACTCAGAAAAGGTTGGGGGATTATAAGTAAAATCATAGAACAATAGATTTTGAAATGGAAAAGACCTTAGAAGTCACTGAGTCTAACCCTGCAATGAGAAAGAAAGCAGGATTCAAACTGATTTTTCTGAATTCCAAGTCCAGTATCCTATTTACTATAGAAATCATTCCAATAAAAGCATTTAAATTCTTTCATTTTTATTGAGAATGAAATTAAATAAATTCCTTTCTTAGACAAATATGTAATAGATACCTTTGCAAAGCACTTTATGAAAGTTATCTCATTGGATCTTGACAAGAAATTTGAGTTATGATCCTCATTTGACAAATGATGAAATAGAGACTGAAAGTGGTTAAGTGGCTTGCCTGGGGTCACATTGTAAGTGTCTGAGGCAGGACTCAGACTTGCTGATATCAACTCCAAAGCTTCATCTACATGGTCACTTCGCTGTCAGCACTCACTGTACAAAGATATGAGGTCACATAATCGATAAGACCCACGCTTGGGGTATATTGAATGATAGGAGAAAAGAAAGTTATACCCTCTACTTTGCTTCTCTTTAACCCAGATAGGTCTTATGTACACGTGTAACACTCTTTCTACAATACCTTGTTTTTGACTATACCTTCAGTCTAAATAAGTCATGTCAATTCCACTTTCCAGGCTGCCAGCCATCAGCTCTAGCCACATTCTCAAGGATCTGTCCTTCACTTTGAAACTGTTGTTCTAGACCCCTTTACTGTTCACAATAATGCCCCTTCTTCCTCTTGGGAACAACAACGATGTCTCCAAATACCAGTTCACCAAACCAGACATCCTGATCCTTCTTTAGGCAGCACCTTTCCCACATGGGCACAACAGCGTAACGTACCGATGAATATCTAAAACATTCATTGCACTTCTTCACCAGAGGCGTTGCTGATACTTACAAGGCACAGCATGGCGGTAAAGGTTATCCCTTATGACCTGCTGCAGTTCATGATCAGGTGATCCTTTCTGAAAACGCTGACTGAGATAGTGTCTAAGATCCTTGTTTAGTCGACTACCTGTAGAGAAACCGACACAGACATAAAAATAGTTAGAAAAATGGGGATTCCATTTCAATCCTAGATCACCGAACATAAAGAGTCCAGCCACCATTCATTATGACATTAATCAGACAAAATCTTCTTTAGGAAAGAGGGCAAGAACTGGGTCAGTATAGCATGAGGCCAACCAGTTTGAACTGAGTAACAAGCATGACTTTGCATAAAATTAAAGGGCTGCAAAAACCAAGAATTCAAGTAAGCCTGTGACAAAAGATTTAGTGTCCAAAGGAAATGTTGCTTAAATAAATAAGTCACCTAAAAGTAGTCATTCATATCTATCCATCACCAACTTCTTGCCATTAGCCTTGCCTATGATTTTCCCCCCAACCTATCCTAACCTCTTTAAGAACATGCTCCAGACTAGAATTCCAGAGACCACACCTCCCTCCAATTCAATTCAATTTCAGTTCAATAAATAATTACTAAGTACTTACTGTATGAGATAGCTAGGTGGCACAGTAGATAGAATGTCAGGTCTGGAGTCAGGAAGATCTGGATTCAAATCTGAACCTCAGACTAGCTGTGTGACCCTGGGAAAGTCACTTAACCCTGTTTACCTCAGTTTCCTCATCTTAAAATAAGCTAGAGAAGGAAATGGAAAAGCACTCAGTCTCTTTGCCAAGAAAATCCCAAGTGAAGTCATTAAGAATCTGACTTTACTGAAAAATGTTATAGGCATCATGCTAAGCGCTAAGAGAAAAGGAAAATCCCTTGCCTTCAAGTAGCTTACAATCTAATGGGGGAGAACAATACACAAGAGGAGGAAGCTGGAGTGGGGAGCAGGGCATGATGTTTTGTCAAATGAAAGTCAAGCAGAGTTGCTGGTGGGAAATGGAGTTACCAAGAAAGTTTTGAGCCCTCTATAAAGGAAGGCTTCGGGAGAAGTTCAAAGCTCTACTCTCCAGGTTCCCCATCAGAAGGTGAAGGCAATTGAGGGTGAGTTGAGAAGGTACTGAGTATCACTATCTGAGTAAGTCTGCATAAAGATGAGATTTCAGGTGATCATGGGAAGATCGGTGGTGGGGCATGGTGTTCCCAAGCCAAGTCACTGGTGGAAAATGGCATTCTATGGGCTAAGCCTTCTATAAAGGAAGGCTTTGGGATAAGCTCCACCCTTCTAGCTCTCCTTGGGTAAGTTAATCATCTTAGTTTTGGAACTCTGTCTTATGGCTGAGCTGTCCTAATGGCAAGAGAATGAGGGTCAGCTCACCTAATCCCTTATAGTTACCCAGCTTCATACCGTGTTTTACATCCATCCATGCCAAACAACCTGCCACTTGCTTTGGCATAGAACATTACTCCAACTTCTGCTACCTTTTGTCCTACCCACTTCAGGCTGGAATCTGTGATTTCACTTGCATGGAGAACTCCCAAGTAAGGAAACTTCACTTACCAATGCAGACCCACACTTTCTTCAACTTTTTGGTCTCAGTTCACTGCCTAGAGCACTGCCTAGAGCTGGGTGGATTCACCCAGCAAATACGTCACAGGTAGGACTCAAACCCTGGCTCTGAGGTCAGCCATGCCATGCTGCCCCTCAATAATATCAAAAGAATAGGATGATAATCAAGTTTATTGAGCTACAATAAATACAGAGTTCTACAGTCCTCTTTTCTTAGCAACAGTCCTGTTACACACCATGCTGCCTCTTCTCAGACCATCACTTCCATATCTTTTCCCACTAGTAACTAGATTCTTCCCCTTGGCTCAGCTTTTAAAATGTCAGCTTTTATCCTAGCTTGCTG
The DNA here is from genome assembly GCA_028627135.1 of Pseudochirops cupreus. Lineage (NCBI taxonomy): Eukaryota > Metazoa > Chordata > Mammalia > Diprotodontia > Pseudocheiridae > Pseudochirops > Pseudochirops cupreus. The sequence goes on along the minus strand of CM053583.1, from coordinate 399,750,035 downwards.
GGATTCTGAGCCACTTTTTAGATGACTTCATGCCAAACTGCCTCTAACTGGTCCATCACTTCCCCCCATTTTTGCTCCTCTCTATGTACTGTCTTATCTTAGAATATAAGCTTCTTGAGGGCAAGAACTCTCCTACATTCTTGCATTTGTATTCTTAGAACTTAGCACGCTGTCTGACATACAGTAAAAATTAAGTGTTTTGTCCAACTATCTACCTACATATCTATCCATACACTATACCATGGTGCATCAAATCACTGCTGACACTGCTTCTGGAAATGTCTACTGATCCTCTTCCCAATGGCTCCACATACCATTACTGTGACTGGGCAGATGAGAACCTTCTTCTCAGGCCATCACACTCTTGGTAGATGTTCTCTTTCATCATCAGAATGCAAAATCACTGAAAGTGCACTTTCACCCTTGAGTATTGCATCCACAGGGTAGGACTATGCAATGCAATACACACAGTAGGACTTTAATTAGTACTTTTTTCATTCCCTCACTTATATTTACAAAGCACTTTAGAGTTTACAATGCACACTGCATTCCATACTCCATTTACTTCTTACAACAAACTTCTGAGGTATGTGGCAAAAATATCCTAATTCCTACTTTACTGACAGAGGTTAAATTACAACCCAAGATCACAAAGAGAGCTAGCAATAAAGTTGGACTCAAACCCAGGTCTCCCAGCTCAATCCAGATTTCCTTTCCACTCTACTACATGGCAAAAATGAGTTAGTCAACAATCATGGAAGGGACTTTAGGAGTTCCTTCTCTGGGATTCATTTTACACATAAGGAAACTGAGGAATAGAGAAATTAACTTGCCCGTCATCACACAGTCCATAAATATAGCTACATATCTACATAGATACAGATATAAAACAGTGCTTGTATAAAGCATTTAGCACAGTGGTGGGCACATAGTAGGGAACATAGACATGTTTCTCTCCCTTCCCTTTCTCCTCCTTCTCTCTCTCCAACATTCAGTGTCTGCAGGTTCTGACACAGTTAGGTCCCTATGTCTTCTTTAAGGAAAAAAAGATCACATTAGGGAAAACTAAGAATAAGCCCAGGGAAGTCAGGGTGGGGGCGAGGAAGAATATGGAGATTTCCTCTATTTTAAAATCAATAAGCTCATCAAAGGATCATGGATTTGGAGCTGGAATGGGTTTGAGAGACCATTTTAGCCTCAATTTCTCATTATAAAATTAAAGAAACTGTCAAAGGGACACAGACAAGTTAGATCAATGCCTTCCTTTTACAATTGAGAAATGGGAGCTTAGGATTACTCAAGGTAAAATCGGAGTTGGGTTTTGAACCCAGGACCCCTGACCCCAAAGTCAGCACTCCTCCTCTGCCTCTCCACTGTCTTCTTGTCCAGGGACATATAACTCATTAATGCTAGAGCGGGAGATTTACACCCACAGTCCCTGACTTCTCAAACTTTTTAAGCCTAACTGTGGTGCTAGGCACAAAGACACTGCTTGTGTTTGGAGAAGAAAGGATTCAGGCTTGAGCATTTGCATGCCCTGAAAGAATATCAGAGTTTCTGTGGCAGGAATATTCACTCCACTGGAAACAGAGCCCACAGAAATCATGTGGCCACAGTGGCCAAAGTTGTGAGTGATGCTAAGATTATCTACTTGCTCTAGGAAGGTCTGGTTCCATTGACTTGTAGATATTCAAATGGAAGAGGCAAGGCACCCTGCAAAGATGGTAATGGGGAAGGAGAACAGACACTATTTACTTAGGAGATTAGGGGTAAACCAGGGCAGCTCTCTGGGCCTCAGTTTCCTCATCTGTAAAATTAAGAGGTTGGACAAGATGGTGTCTTAGGTCGCTAGGAATTCTAGATTTATGATCCTAGTGATCTATACGTTGTTTTCTCTATTAGACTATGAGTTTCTTGAGGGCACGGGCTGTTTTTGCCTTCTTTTTTATTCCCAGTGCTCAGCATAGGACCCAACACATAGACTCAATAAGTACTTGCTGAATGGTCTTTACTTGATGCAAATGAACTATTGTGGGACTCAGTTTCCTCATAGGGAAAATGAGGTGGTTAAACTAGAAGGCCTTTGAAGTTGCTTCTCTCTCTGGATTCACAATCCCACAGTATGGTTCTACAGCCTCTCTGAGCTTCAGTTTCCTCACATGTTAAATGGGCTTAAGAACTGCCCCTATTTGGTAAAGGTGTCCTGAGGCCAGAATGAGATTAATAGATACAAAATGCTTTTCAAACTTTGAAATGATACATAAAGACGAGCCACTCATCAAAAGTTGTCCAATCAAATGTGGCTATCAAGATTAGGACAATAGCACCCATATTTGCCAACAGAGGGCCATGCCTTCTCTGCATCTAGACATTTATACTTTCCCCGGTACCACACAGAGCAGAGTCAGACATATAGATGGCACTAAAAAAAATCTGCTAATTACAATAGTGTCTCTGGAATCAAAGTATGTACAATCAGCTGCGTGGTAGACTTCAACGTCCAGAAATCAATGTAATCACTGCTGATTCAGTTCCCCTGCACACCTTGAGGGATTCTGGGAACATGTAATATGCAGGTTAAGATCCACCCGGTGTACACAGAAAGAGGTATAGAAAGTAACAAAGACCACTTGGGCCAACTCTGATCAAGCTTTCAAAAAAAAAAAGTATTGAGAAACCTGGGCCAGAGTTGATGATAATAAAGCCCCAAACGCCCCGTACACCATAGACATGTAAAAGGCCAGAGTTAACACTGCTGCTGCCTGTTAACATTTACTCTATGCTCCATGACATTTGTGAGAAAAAAAATCCCAACCTTTGCATTCCATGGAGTATCATCATTTTGGGCATCTGATCTGGAATTAATTGCCAATTATTCAGGGGACACTTCTATAAATCTTCCTCTAATTGTCAAGAGCAGTGATTCAACAAGATATTAAATTGCAAGAGTGATGACCTGTCACAAAAACATAACTTCTTCTTCATTTTCTTAGAAATCTAAGATTTCTGCGTTAATGGCCAGGGGAACACGCAGCAGAATATTAGGAAAGTGGAATGCGGTCCAGAAAGGCTCCAGGCTTTCTTTCAAGGCAATTTTGCATTTGGAAATGAAAGAGAGAAGTGAGAAAGCACAGTGCATAGGAAGGATTTGGAGCCAAAAGCCCAGAGTGGCTTGCACAGGGTCACATACTACCAAAAGAGATGGGATTTGACCTAAATGCTCAGCCCCATCCTGGGTATACTGCTAATAAACATTGAATGCCACCATGGAAAATGTACCACATGTGTCTGTCCATACATGAAAATTATCATGACTCAGAAATTCACCTATCGAGCGAGAACCAAAGCTATGTCAAGCAACTGATCATGGGTAGACTTGAAACGACCCAATAATGAGTCAACTTCCACAAGTGTTTGATCAGATTTAATTATTGCAAGCCAAAGTACTAGGTTCAAATCCCATCTCTCCTCTTACTATGTGACTCTGGGCAAGCAACTCTGGGATTTAAATTCCTCATTTGCAAAATGATGGGAGTAGGATTAAATGATCTTTGAGTGGTCTTCCAAGTCTAAATTTATTGGGTTCAAATGCCCCCTCAAATTCTTAATTGGCAGTGTGATCTTGGCTAAACATCTCTAGACCTCAGTCTTGCCTTCTATAAAATGAGACAATGAGCCTAAATAGATGGTCAATAACGTACCTTCCAACTTTCAGTCTAGGACTCTAAGAACTCTATTTGGACCCTGGCATGATTTAAAGTGAAAATCCTCCCCGCCTTTCCAAAAAACTAGTTAATTGTTCAGACTGCTTCAGCTTTGCTATCACCTCCCCAACACAGATGAGAAACATCGCCTCTTAGGTAATGGTGTGTGAAGGGATATGATTTCCTTGTCATAAATCTAGTCATTTCGAAGGGCTTTGAAGTTTGCAGGATGCTTTATCTATAGTTATTTCATCTGAATCTAACAACAATCCTGTTATTTTTCCCATCTTATGGAAGAGCAAACAGGTTCAGAGGTTAAGTGTGACCATTTTATGGAAGAATAGACAGGTTCAAAGGTTAAGCGTACCTGTGATCACACAACAAGCTTCAGGGCCAGTATTTGACCCCAGTGTGTTCTGTCAATGATAACTATGTCCAGTGGTAGAAACCAATACACTGATTATATCAAAAGCAATTCTGGATTCCCTTTCACTCATTAATGAAGTTTACTCTAGAGAGTAAACTTTTGGTCACTTGACCTAATCTAATTTTGAACCAAAAGACAAACTATAACAAACTCCTTGCAATCTCCAGACCTGACCATACTTTGTGGCTTCTGTGGCCCGCTTCGATGTCTTGACTGTCATACCTGAAGGACCAGAAAGGGACATCTCATTACCCCTAGGGTTGTGCATCTTATACTTTACAAGTTGTCACCTATGAGCAACCATATCTCTAATGATCTGTAAAGTCATCACATGTTCAGGTGATTTTTGCTTCAGCACACACTTTCTCCTGAGAACATTTGTAGTTTTAGAAAATGCTAAATTTATTAAGGCTAAAGAAATGGGCTTATCCAATAGTAGCAATATTAAAGCAGGGAGATTTGTGTCATGTCAGCAGCTCAGATTTATAAGGAACGTGAGCTGAATCAAACTTCGGGCTTGATGCTGAGAACAGTAAATCAGTATACAAATTAACTAGTTATATATTCACTCGGAAACTGGTGGGAACTTAATGTATTTAAATCTACCTTGTCTGAAATTTCTTAATAAAAACAACCAGCTTCCACAGCATGATACTCAGCACTATGGGAGAATTCCAATTCTACTCAGTTCTCAGAAGCCAAAGGGGAGGCATCTGTATTAGTCTCTTGGAGCTCACACTAATGAGCTTTGGGTAGTGACACTGAATCACTCACCAAAAAAAATAATATATATACATACAGTTTCTGGTCTGCTTATATATTTGGTTTCTTTATATATTTTGTTCTTGTCTTGCCATTGATAAAAAGATGATATGCTGGTAGCACGGAGGTTGACAATAATTAAATCTGAACAATCATTGGTGGAAATTGACTCATTACTGAGTTGTTTCAAGCCTATCCATGATTACTTGCTTGACATTGCTTTGGTTCCCTCTCTGCTGGCGTACTTTTGAGCTATACCAATTATCACGTATGGCCAGATGATGTGGCATATTTTCCATTTTTGTGTTTAATGTTTAGTAGCAGGATACTCAAGATTGGGCTGGGCACTTGGGTCAAATTAATATATTCCCGCATCCCCCACTCCTTATACTGCAAGACATCCAAGCATGGAAGTCTGGGATAGAGTTTCTTCATATAGCATGCATTCTAAAAGGCTAATAAGTTAGCGAAGTAGAAACTCTGGCACTTCCTATACCATGGTTATGAGTGCAAGTGTGGCAACAAGCTGTGTGCCTGCTGTTTGAGAGCTTTCATTTTCCATTTTGATTTAGTAGCCTATGAGTTGAGAAGACCTGTTTTCAAGTTCTGCTTCTGGACATACCACCTTTTGTGACTAGGAGTGAAGCATTAAACTCCTCAGTGCTCTCTGGAAGAAGAGCCACCTCTGACTCGCACTCCTTACACCCTCCCCCAACTCCAGTAACCCTCCTTTTGAAATTAATGTGTGTTGTTCCTCTCTGAACTTTGTAACTACAAAGAGGATGTGTGTATCTCACTTCCCATGAAAGCATGTAGTCTCCTGGATAGCAAGTAATGTTTCGCCGTGGTCTTTGGGACCCTAGCACCTAATGCAGTAGATAAAATGAAGTACAGGTGCTTTAAAAAGCTTGTCATTATTTTTGTGTCCACAAGGGCAACTCATCCTGCCTCTGTTTCTCTGAGCCTCAGTTTCCTCATCAGTAAAATGATAGCAGTAGTATCTACCTTAAAAAAATGTGAGAGAGAGAAAAAGCTTTGTAAGCCATAAAGCACTTTAGAAATGTCTTATTTTTTTAAGCTACCAATGTGTAGCAAATTCTCAACTTAAATCCCAGCCTTTCTACTCATGGCATTGTGATTAAAGCCATACTCAGGTTTACAAGATGTCAAAACTGAGGGGTGAGGGAAGCAAGGCAGCTTTACTCTATATTTAGATCAAAATGGTATGTAGAAATTGCACTAGATTCCTAGAAAGCAGTTAATAAGCTATGATCTCCAATGTACCTTTCTTGTAGACACAAGCCCCAGGATTTAAGCATTTTACTCTCAAGCTTCATGACATTTACTCTGCTTAATAATAATCTGTTTTTATGTGAGTGCAATCTGCAACCCAACTGGCATTGAACAACTCTGGGCATTCAAAGTAATTAGTGCGACAGTTTCTCACCCTTCTCCTCAATTTACTCTCTCAGGCTGGCATTGATCATCTAGGTAATAAAGTGAATTCTAATAAACATCCATGCAGCAGGAGGATGGAGACAAAATTTCAAAGACTCAAAACAACATTGGGAAAATCTCATAAAATAGCCTCGTAGTCTAACATCAACCAGATTATGTATAAGCCAAAGACTACAGACCAGCAGTCATGTTCATCGGAAGAGTTTGAAATGAGAAGAGTCCATTTCTCATCAAGATAAATAAGGAGCCAGGAATATAATCAGCAAGTCAACAAGCACAGAATAAGGAATTATAACAAATGGAGAAATTAAATGCTCAATTGGTGCCTATGAAACGTTAAAAGACCTAGAAAAACACCTCTAGTGTAACAGGCATTATCCTCTGTGGAAGTACATAATCAAGAATCATATAAGACAAGAAAGTAAAGAAGGATTGATAGAGGTTCACGTACATCAAAGTGACAAAAATGTTCATTTAACTGTTACATCATTAATAATGGTACTTCTAATGGAGACCATACCTGATGTACCCCCATCCTGGGTGACCTTCCTTTATTTTTAACTATAGGCAAATGCTCCATGAAGGGTACCAACAACATCCAGGGTTGCTTATTCCAGTTCTCTTGACCTTGTATGGATACCAGGAGAGCATATAGTTAATCCGTCAACATGCTTTCCTTCTTACTCTGTGACCAGTCCATTTCTAGTTACATTCATTCATTTCTCTCATAACCTCTATGATATTTCTTTGAACCATTCATCATTAGGGGTCATTGCTTCTCATGTCCTTTGAGAGCCTACTGGTTGCCCTTTGGGCGACCATCAGTTGTTATACTCTGGCTACACTGACCTACTGCATGAATCAAAGCCTTTGCTGGGTCACTATTGCAGTTAACTACCTGACACCTCCACCATAGGTGCTCTAAAAATGTTTACCGATCAAACAGGAAAAGACCAGTCTTTGTTTCAAGGAGAAACTCTGTCAACCAAATCAACATTTAGCAAGGCCTCCTCTGTGCCAGGCATTGGGTTAGGCAAAAGAGATACAAAGACAATCCTGAACAACAGTCCTTGCCCACAAGGAGCTTACGCGGGGGAAGATATCCACACCTAAATAAGTCTGAGAGCAGGAAGGGCAGTGAAGAGTCAAATAAAGAAAGAAATGCCACCATCAGAGGCCTTGGTGAATGTAACCAGCTGCCCAGGAGGCAGTGAAATACAAGGGCTCCCTTTGCCTCGCAGGGCTTTGCCACCTCTTCTGAAAGCAGGCGATGGGTAAACCCCACACTTAGAAAATTATTGGGAGATTATTTACTATAGGCCAACTAAAAAGACAGGATCTTTAAATGGGAGTTAAGACATGAAGTAAATATTGAAGAGGCAAATTTTTAGGGAAGACAGCACAACTTTGTACCTTTTAAGACTTGGATATTTGTGAGGGAAATTCTGAAATATTCATCTGGTACTCAGAGTCAGTAAATACTACAGAACTTCCAAATACAGCTCCAGAAAGAGAACTCATCTAGTAAAAACAAAATTGAGCCAGAAAATGAAGCAAGGAACTAGACAAGAGGTACCAATTTGGGGTGCACATACCCCAGTGGAGATAAGACTCATGCCATGGTTACATGGGATATTTGGTAAATAACTATTATCCTACTGAAATTAATCTCTTTATTTCTTATGTGCACATGAGTGATAAACTGTAGAATTTATTTTTATTATATTGAATATTGCTGTTGTTCAGTCATTTTTAGTTGGGTCTGACTCTGTGGCCCCACTAGGGGTTTTCTCAGCAAAGATAAGGGAGTGGTTTGCCATCCCCTTCTCTAGCTCATTTTACAGGTGAGGAAACAGAGGCATTTGTTAAGTGATTTGCCCAGCATCATACAGCTAATAAGTACCTGATGTCTGATTTGAACTCAGGTCTTCCTGACTCCAGGCTAGGCACTCTATCCACCGCTCCACCTACTCCCCTCATTCTGTATAGAGGGTACTAGAAATTTTACTAAAGGGGCACTGAAAATACCTTGGCAATCTCTGCTATGGCAGGGGGAGACTTGGCATCAAGAAGAATGGACTGGAATATCCCTTCTGCTACTTAATAGCTGTGTGTCCCTGGGCAAGTCACATAACTTCTCTAAACCTCAGTTTCCTATGGTAGCTATCTCACTGAGATACTGTGAGGCTCAAATGAAATCAACATCCTCATCCTCATCACCACCATCATCATTACCATCATCATCCTCATCATCCTCATCATCATCATCATCACCATCATCATCCTCATCATCACCATCATCATTACCATCATCATCCTCATCATCACCATCACCATCATCATCATCATCACCATCACCATCATCATCACTATTATCATCATTTTTACTATGTCATGCTTTTATCTAAAATAAATTTTCCTCTCATAGCCTCATAAAAATCGCATATTAGATGTGCATCATGGGACTATGGCTATTGATGGTGGTAAAGTTGTCATATCAGGTAACACATTATGAATGCATTTAGTTAAGAATACTTGTCAAGGTTCATGCTCTCACAAAAATGATCAATTGACTCCAATCTAATCCAGGAGGCATTTTAAAGGTTCCTACTATGTGCAAAGCACTGTGCCAGGCTCTGAGGGTGTAAAGACAAAAATAAAGACTCCCTACATTACATTCTAGGGAAGGGAAACAGTTTATACATGGATAAGTAGATATGATACACAGAAACACAATGCAAATGATGTAATTATTTCTGAAGTAATAATTAGTAAGATTAAGAAAGGTCTTGTAAAGGAAAGTGCATTTAAACCTTGCCTTGAAGGGAATTATGGGTTCCATGAGGTTATTTTCAGAATAGGAAATTTATCTGTGCTAGAATCGAATATTTAAATGGCGGAAGAGTTCTCATTTTGGAAGCTTTGTACTCAAATGGCATCATTGTGAATTATTCCTAATCCCAATAGTTCCACAAACGATAATATTTTTTACGCTCTGTCATTTTGTTCTATCTCATCCCAGTCTTCCAGCTGCTATCTCAAAGTGATTATAAATAATGGGGCTATAAAAGCCACCCAATAATTAGGACACTCACTGTCCATATGCCAACCACGACAAAGGAAAGTGATTTATGGAAGTCAAACATGTCACATCTGCCAGGCTGGTTTCATCACTGGTGTGGTTTGCCGGTCCTAGCTTAGCATTGTTCTTAAGGGTCACTTTTCTGGAGTAGAAAGCATGCTGGCAAGCAGACATATGACATCTTTTGCTTCCACACCAGAAACACCAAGCAAACATAATGGCTTCTCACTCCTGACATGTTACATGCCCACAGTGCAAAGGGTACCAGACTCGATTAGACCAAGTAAACGCACCAGGCTTCCTCTTAGAAAGGAGAATGCAAACAGAAGCAAGAACAAAGGAAGTTAGTCCTAAAACACATCATCTCATCCTTCACATAGAGGCTTTTCAATATATCACTTTAAGTCATTTTAATTTAAAAATTATTTCATTTGATGTTTTCAGTTTGTTTGGGTTTTTTTTTTTTCACAAGATACTCATTTCTTCATCTCCCTTCTTTACCTCCCCAGTATGAGCCTTCTCAGGGAGGGAGAGAAGAAAGAGAACAGAGAAGGAAGAGGAAAAGGAAAAGGAGACAGGCAGAGAGAAATGGACAAAGGAACCGAGTCTTACGGAATATTTAATAAATATCTTTTTAAAAAAATCTTTTAAAAAAATCTTTATTTTTTTAAAAGTCCCTTTTCCATACTCCTCCCTCTAATCTTATCTTATATGAAAAAAGTGGGAAGCAACTGAGTGCATGGTGTGTATATCATTCATATGTGTATATATATATATATGTATTTATATATATGTACGTGTATCTTCTATAGACACACATATATAAATGTGTGTATGTATCTACATATGCATACACATACACATACACATACATATATATATACATATACATATACATATACACATACATATACATATACATATACATATACATATACATGCCTTGCCCCACTCCCTCCTAAAGAGAGGAGGGGAGCACATGTCATCTTTTGTTCTCTGGGCATTACAAACGATCAGAGTTCAGTTGTCATCAGAATTCTGATTTGAAAAAGGGTCGGCATTGTGCATATACGAGTTCCTGGTTAGGTAACTTCAAATTAGATCAGCTACCTTAAGTCTTCCCATGTTTATTGGAATTTCTCCTATTTGTTGTTCCTTATAGCATAATAGTAATCCTTTAGATTCACACAACACAATTGTTGCATCATTTCCCATTCAATGAATTGTCAATATGTTCCCTTGTTTTCCTCTCCAAAAGAGTGCTTTTGGTACAAATATTTTTGGGATGCATGAGACTTTTTCCTCCTGTTTTTGGCCTCCTCAGGACAGATGTCCACTAGTGATATGACTAAGTCAAAGGGTGTTTAGTCATTTTTCTTAAATAATTCCAAATGATTTGCTAAAATAGTTGGACCAACTGTCATGACTCTTTTCAACCATGTCACAGTACTTGCTTCTCTGTACAGTATTGCGCAGCTATATTTTGATGTGAAAATGGTATTTTTCTTCTGATAAAATGAAGTCAATATTTTTTAGGTTACTATAAAAGGGCACATGCTGAGAACTAGTCTATGGTTGCTAAATAAATATTTCACATGCAGCCTTCCATCACATACATCAATACTTTAAGAGGTCAGTGATTTTATCTGAGTCCTCAACACCATTGCTGATGGAAACCCCTCGAGGCCTTTAGTTTCATGAGTAAACGTAGATCCCAAGTTCATTACCTGATGGTTGACCCCCAGAGGTGAACTGTTTCTGAATCAAGCTAGGCTGATTCTTGGGCTACAGAAGGGTAATCCATTAACGAGCTCATATTCAAAGCCTTTTCAGCTTTACAGGGCAGCTACTGAGAGCCCAGGGTCACCTTGACATCATACTAAGGCAACGGGATGATGCCAGTGGAGGACTTATCCACACATACACGTGAGACAGTCCCATACAAGGCACTTATCAGACTAAATAATGTTCATTGAAGGATGTGGCATTTCAATTAGGGATTATTGATCCTATTATGAATTCTTTTTCTTCCTCTATTCCCCAAAGATATTTTTCCCCTACCCCAAGACCTACAAATAAATGCTCAACTTATAAAATATAGAGCTAAATAAGCCATTTGTCCCCCCTCACCCCCTCATTCTCCACCCCATGGTCTGAGACCTCAAGTCAATCAAAGTCTGTTATTGCCAAAATGCCTTCATTTAATCATTCCTATTTGTAACACATAGTATATGGAAAGGCATTCCTCTAGCCAAGGAGGTCTTAACCTGGAGGCCAAACCAAACATGTTCAGGGGTCTGGGAACCCCTAAACTATTTGATATCCAAGGTCTCTTTCCCATCTAAAATCAACAACAAATGCTTTTTTGGCCAAATGTTCCCATACCAGCCCAAGGAGAAGCCAGAATGCTGGCTGGGCTGTTGCTCACAATAACCACACAAGACTGACTTCGCTGGGGAAGGACTTCTAAGTCTCTTGCCAAAGTAACAGCAAAGGGTTGCTGTTATTATTAGCAGGATCATACCTAACAGGCCCCTGCAACAAATGACCCCGTCTCACTCTTTCTTTTGTCCCTCTCAACAATCCCCCAAAAGTTCAAACAATTCAAAACATTTTGATTGTTTTTTCAAAGTGAGGGGAGGGGGGGAGGGCTACTGAAGGCCTTTTAAGCTCTCTTTCATTTCATTAGCACCCAGTGCATTTCCACTGTTAAATACTCCTGAAATAACAACCTGAAGGGTTTGGAAGCAAGGCACCAAATGAGTCCAACTTCCATGGCCAGGATGAGGACACCAAACCTCTCACACTGAAGAGTTCCCCAAACAAAGACCTCTCCAACATTTGTCCAAGGGACAGGATAAAAAGCTACTTCTCCAGGGAGGCCGGGCCTGGTTGGGAAGTGTGACATCCTTTTACAATTTGCTTTATTCTTTGCCATCTAATCCTTTCTTCAAAAAGGGTTTATTTTCTTAGAAACTGAAATTGATCAAGCCTAGAAAATTCTATAGCATCCCTTAAAATTAGTGACTCCCTGGGGAGTGGCCAAAAAAAGAAATAAAAAACCAGTGAGAGCAGAGAATCAAAATTCTGTAGTGAAAACACCTTCCAAAGTTATATGGTACAGGTCCAAGTTAAGGGTAGAATCGTGAAGGAAATTCAGAGACCTCACAGCTTTCTGACACTATTCAAATAAAGAGCGAAAAGTAGATAAAAGATAACTTTAGATACCTAAGTTTTTCAACAGCTGTTACATTGCTGGGTGCAGGTAAGTTATTCTGAATTTAAAATTGGTAGCAGGTCAAGAGCATCAGATATGAGAAGTGGACAGAGGGCTAGCCTTGGAGTCGGGAAGACCCTTCTATGACACATATTAGCCGCATGTCCAAAAGGAAATCACTCACTCCCTCAGTTCAATTCAACAAATATTTGCAAAATGTTGAACATGTTTCAGGCATTTTCTTTGTCCACAGGCAAGTAAGACTCCAAGTTCTAGACCTGCGTTGATCTGCATTGGAGGAAGGGGCTTCTACACAAAGAATGTCCTGCACTGATAATCACAAAGCCAGAGCCGCTCAAAAAATAATGATTTCTGAGACATGCACTTCATAGATCATGGATTCAAAGGACAATCAGTCCCTGACGGCATAACAACTCTGATTTCATAGTCTTCCACGGGATTTTTTTCCTCTTCCATAGATGAAGTGGTTTTTTATAATTTGTGGGAGGGGGGTTAAAAATAAAAATTTTTGAAAATTTACATTTAAGAAGATGTTAAAGAGTTGTTTTCAAGAAGGAAAATGGGGCAGGGGGGGAGCTCCTGTCAGAGGTTGAATTCAGCCCTCTGGCTTACTTCAATGAGGGAGGCAAACTCCAAACTCTGGTAGGTAGAATGCTTCCAGGGACTGAAGGACTGTGAATGACCATTAACTTGATATCTCTCAACAGAGTCTCACTCCTCTCTTGATCTCCCAGTTCCTTGGAAAAATTAGCCATTGCTTACATTTGGTTCAGGTATTGCTGCTTTGACAGATACATATCAAGTTCTCTGTTATTGATGTGAAAGAACAAGGAAAGAAAGGTACCCTGCTGAGAGCATAGACTCAGGACACTTGAGGGAGAAGAAAGAAAGAAGGAAAAAGGAAGAAGGGAGGAGAAGGCAAAGGAAGAGGAGGAGGAGAAGGAAGAAGAAAGAAAGGGAGGGAGAGAGGGAAGAGGAGGATGAGGAAGA
>CM053583.1:399661917-399735874 GCA_028627135.1 Pseudochirops cupreus | reverse complement strand
TCATCATCATCATCATTGTCGTCATCATCATCATCATCAATACATTTTCCCTGAGGGAGATGATACTTATAGAGGGGTAGTAGCCTGGAGATGGATATTTTGGTCTGATAGGTCACAGGAACAGTGGATGTAGTCACAAAGGAGTAGAAGGAGTCTCAGTTTCACTAAGACATCAGGATTCCCTGTATAGATGCTAGCTATTTTTATTAATAAATGCTTCTTGATTGACTGGTTGATCTAATGTGCATTTAAAATGCTTTCCAGGTTGCAAGTCACTCTATAAATGTTACCTATTATTATTCATTAGACTATAAGCTTACTATGGGCAGGACATGTTTTTCACTTTGTCATTTTATCCCCAGCACATAACACAGTGAGTTGCACATCAGAGTCACTTAATAAATGTTTCTTGGATTGGAGTGAATTGTTACTGTCATACCCTGAATGCCCATAGGCCACAAGTGAGTTTTTTCTTACATATTGTCTTCTTTTTTCATAATTGGCTCTGAACCAGAGGTAAAAATGCGGTACAATGGAAAAGATCAAATTTTACATACACATATTCTGACTGCTCCCTATTTTTGCGTCCTCAGACGAAGCATTTCATCTATCTGGACCTCAGTTTCCCCATGTAAGATCCATTCTAGCTCTGCATATGTGTGAAGGATTTGTCTTCACAACTAGACTGCAAAGTATCCTTGTTCTAGGACTCTGTAAATTCCTTTATGATCTTACTGACACCCCCCCCCCAAAAATGTTAGGTTACATGGGAGGTTCTCAATAAAGACCCATTGGTTGGCTGGTTGATGGATTAGATAAGGCAGAAAACTAGATGACCATAGCACTCAGGCTTCCGCTAAATCAAGCTTGTTTCAATTACTTGTATTTTTATTACGATGTCCTAGATAGAACTTAACATATTGAGCAAATTTAAAATTAATAATAAACTGCTCTATCATTTCAGTTGTAAAAGTCGTATCTGGAGGCACTTAAAGTACAATTTTTATTAACAGCCCCTCCTCCACTTCATGATATGATAGCGGGTGAGGAGAATGATGTTAGGGTAATGTTAACAATTTTCTGAACAGGATTGGCCTGAGAAGTAGAAATAAGCTTTGTACGTGAAAAATACTTCCAGATTTAACATCCAGTCAATGTCATAGGGACTTTCAGAGACATGTGGAACCCACACAAAATACAGGCTATTAGACATACCCCTATGCCTGCAGCAAAGGCTGAACAAAATATTAAATATTAAAAATAATTTGTTTTCAACAGCACCAAGTGAGTCAATGCTAGCTTAAAATTCTTTTTAAGGCATGACGTCTGGAGAAACTTTGTGTATCCTCTCAGAGATTACACTGTTCCCTTTATAAATATCAGTGCTGTCTTTCAATAATGTTATCATGGACTTCATCCACATCAATATGGCAGAGCTGGAATGAAAGCCCAGTTTTATTATTCAGTTAAAGCTCACTGAGCTGCTAAAATGCTAGTATTTGAACAATCAAGCTCCATTTTGAAGCCCTTTCACTTTGTGCAAGATCTAGTCCATTGTGAAAGCCTTCTCTGGTGCTTGGGACTGAGAGAATCACATCAGATGCTCAAAAAAGATTTATAATACAGGTATGTTCTCTCTCCCAAAATCTGGTGTTGCAAAGTTCTAAGAGTATTAGCCCATCTTTACTCTCCTTCTGCCTCAAAAGGCAGAAGGAAAACTTCCACATGACCAGCCCGTGATGCAAAGACCTTTGATTGGTCCTATACCAGAGGGTTGCTTCCTCCATCCATTCCAGACAAAGCCCAGGAATGACGGCTATTACCAGTGGAAGGAGAACTCTTATGGAATCTCTTCTCCTGAAACTAATACTCTTTCCTATCTGTGGAAATCATTGGCCACATACTTCTAGCATCCCCCTAACCTATTATGCTTTTATTGGCCATGGAAGCATGGTAACACTGATGGGCAGCCCAAACACGGGCACTTCTGGTCCCCAGATCCATGAATAAGAATTGGTTAAAGATGATTTATCAATTTACTCTCTGATTCACTGATCAAAACTCATGTTTTCTGATCTGTGCAGAATAATTCTGGAAATGTGACAACTTGGCATTTAGTGAATGACTAATTCAATTCAAAAGGTATTGCTATATCCCTGTGCTGTACACTTTGAGGGATATACTATATCCTTATAGAATGTAAACTCTGTGGGATGAGGAATATAATGTACAAAAATACAGGCTCTGAAGGTAGGCCTTCTATATTTGTAGAGGTGTCTGGCATACAGAAAATGCTTAATAAGTGCTTGTTGGTTGGCTGGTGATTAATATAAATCTGTAAGACAAGTTCTAGACCTCTAATAGCCACAGAACATCAATGGCAAGAAAAGATCCATAAACGGAGAACAATAAAAGCTGTGACTTGGTAACATTAACTACTAAAAATGAGTGGGTTTGAGAGCAACAAGTACAACCATGTGGTCCAATTTCTTCCACCCCCAGAACTTCACAAAAAGTCAACGGGAAGCATAGGGAAAAACCCCTCTCAGCAAATATGGTGTCCGTGCCTCCTCAGAGCATGCAAGGCTTTGCAGCAAGAGGCTGAAAGAGTGGAAAAAGCTCCAGAGAGGAATCCATGACCAGAGCAAAATGGTGTGGCCATGGCACATCCCTCGCAGTGGGACAGCCCAGGTATGGAGGTCCTATCGTCTCCGTCACTCCATCCTGAGACACCACAACAGGCCCTGCAGATCCAGAACTCTGAGTCTTAGGACCGGAGAGAAGGACAAGGGCTGAAAAGCAGTTAGCATTTCTATAGAGTTTTTAAACTTACAAAATCACTTACATATATTATCTCATTTTTCCCTCATGACAACCCTGGAAGGTAGATTGAGTTATTCACCCCATTTTACATATTAGGAACCTAAGGTTAAAAGTGAGCCATCTCAGAGATAATAAGTATCTGAAGCAGTATTTAAAATCAAACCCTCATTACAGTACAATGCTCTATTCCCTATGTACCTAACTGCCTCTACCTTTTACCCATCCCCCCCCCCCAAGATGTAGCAATCAACGGAGGGGGCCAAGGAAAGCCAAGACCAAGCAGGACTGATCAGTCTACCCAAAAGTAACTTAGGGGTAGAGCCTGACCCTGGCTGAAAATCTCAAAGCAGAGAGAGAGATAAGTAAATCAAAACACCAGTCATCATCAAGAATGACTGAAAATTTAACTTCATTACAACTTTAAGTCAAGACTCAAATGAAAAAACAATGAATTTTCTCATGAGAACTACATAAAAACCTAGAATAAAAGAGGCTAGAATTTTAAAAAGTGAAATAAAGTTCTTAAAAAGAGAATTGGAAGAATAAGTAGCTAAGAAAAGAAAGTGATAAACTTTACTCAAGAAATATACTTCCTGGAAACTAGAACAGACCAAACAGAAATCAATGACTCCATCAGAGAGCAACACACATCACAACAGAATCAAAAGACTGAAATTAGGGAGAAAATGTAAGGTAGACACAGAAAACAGCATACCTGGGAAACAAGTCAAGGAAAAATAATTTTAAAATCATTAGAATCCCTTGAAAACCAATTTTTAAAGGAAAAGTCTGGACACTGTATTTTAAGAACTTATAAATGAAAACTGTCTTAGTCTATAGGGCAAAGTAATGTTAGAAAATATAAGAGAGGGCAGACTGAGGGAAGGGATAATCAGTATATCTGCCATCTTGGCGTGGGGGGTAGGGGAGAGATGGGGAAAAAATGTGGAACTCAGTATCTTGGGGAAATGAATGTTGAAAACTAAAAATAAATCAACAAATTGGGGCAGGGAGAGAGTGGGTAGTGATGATAGAAAGAATTTGTGAATCGTTTCACAAATGAAATCCTGAAAGGAAAAGTCTCAGGAAATTCAAAGCCAAAATACAGAACTCCTCCAACAAAGTCCCGCCCCTGCCCCCCACTATTCCCCTGTTTTCACCCTAGTCAGGGTAGTATGATGCAAGGAGCACCAACTCTGGAGTTAAAGGCTGTGAGTTCAAATCCCACCACGGCCAACACTTGCTATCTGCGTAAATGATTCTGGATGTTTCTATCACATTTGATGTTGCTGACAATCCTCTGATTTGGATCCTTCTTCCTACATCTGGCACTCTCGTGGTTTTTGGTTTTTCTTCTCACCTGTTTGTTCACATCATTCAATTATTTTTAACTGCTCATCAAACTCTGATGACCCTTAATACTGCTACTTGCAAAATTCTACAGAAGCCCTCTTTTATTCAAGGAGATAATATAAGTTCATCACTCTGTAAATGTTAAAGTTTAATATTAATTTCAGCTGTCCTCATCTCTCTCTCTTTCTCTCTCTCTCTCTGTGGACTAGATGTAGGCAGATTTATCCAATCCCATAATTTCAATTGTCTTCTCAACGTAGATAACTCTCTGTTCCCATATCTAGCCATGATCTCTCCTGCTGGACACCAGTCCCATATTCACCACTGCCTAGTGGACACCTCTACCTTGATGCTCCACTGGCCCCTCAAACTCAATACTCAATTGGTCATGTGTACAGTGGGAAGAGTGCTAGATTTTGGAAGAAGAGGACTTGGGTTCAAATCTTGACTCTGCCACTTACATCTGAATGTAATCTTAGTTACTTCATTCCCTCTTGACCTCAGTTTCTTCATCTGTAAAATGAAAAGATAGGTCTCCATGAGTCCTCCAAGCTCTAAATCAATGATCTTACCAATTTCCCATCCTCCAAACTTCAATATTTCTATTGATGGTACTGCCAGTCTCTCAGTCAACCAAGGTGTTGGCTATGAGTCATTTTTGTCTTTTCTCTCTCTCACCACCTACGTCCAATCAGTTGCTTCATCCTGTTCCCCATCTCTCTCAGATCAATCCCCTTATGTCTGCTTACACATACCTCCATCTAAGTTCAGACTCATCGTTTCACCTGGCCTAACGAAACAGCCAGCATAATATATTCCCTTACTTCATATGTCTCTTCTCTCCAATCTTTTCTTCACATATCTGACAAAATAATATTCTTAATATGCAACTTCAGTGATGTCACTCTCCTGCTCTAAAACCTTTACTGGATCCCTATTGCCCAGTGTGTCAAATATAAAACACCTGGTATGACACTGAAGGATTTCCACAATCTTGCTCCCACCTTTGCCAGCCTCATTTCACATCACTCTCCCTGCCTACTCTTATATTCTAGCCAAAATGGGTTAGGAGTTATTTCCTAATTCTCTTCTGCTATCTCCAGCATTGGTATATTTGCATATGCCAATAAGGTGCTTAGAATGCTTTCTTTCCTTTTGTCTTACTGGTGAAAATCTTTTCCTTTGTTCAAGACCAAACTCCACCTCTCCTCATTAAGCCTTTCCTGATTTCCCATTTATCCCCCCAACTGGAAATGATTTGTGTGTTTTCGGATTTTTTTACAAAAAATTTTACAAAATTTTACAAAAAATTTCCTGAATCCTCGCATGGTCACTACCACACTCTACCTTGCTCACAATGACTCATCCCACTGCTGAATTCTTTGCAGATAATAAGAGGAATCAAGTGTTTCCTTTAAATAAATTAGTGGGCACATGGCACCCACATAAACTCATTTGATTATAAGTTCCATGAAGGCAAGGATGGTTGGTTTTCATTATTTCTGCCCTAGGGCCCTGTCATCTAGTAGGCACATAAAGTATTTAATACATTTTTTGAATAAATTCCAATGAAAAATTATTTTTGTTGTTGTTCTGTCATTTTTCAGTTATGTCTGATTCTTATAACCCCATCTGGGGGTTTCTTGGCAAAGAAACTGGAGTGTATACTTTGCCTTCTCCAGTTCATTTTACAAATGAAGAACCTAAGGCAAATGGGTTTAAGTGACTCGCCCAGGGTCATGCAGTTAGGAAGTATCTAAGGCCAGATTTGAACCTAGGTCTTCCTGATTCCAGCCCTGGCATTCTACCCACTACACCACCTAGCTACCCAAAGAAAAAAAAAATTCTACTTTCTCTTTATTCAAAGCATAAAATATTAGTTCCTTAATGTTGAATGACAATCTGAAACTATATTTATTGTTTTCTACCATATTTAACCATATTGATTGTTTTAGTTATCAGTTTCAACGACAAGTTCTGCTTCTATCATTTGATCTACATTTCAAACAGCAGCCAAGTTAGGATCCTGGGAATCAGAGAGATTCCTGACAGCAGTCATCAGTCAATGGTTCTTCTAGCTTTGAAGGAAAGGTTGAAAAAAATACATCTGATTAAATCAACATTTGCTGATGATTTTTTTAAAAATCAGTGAACATCTCTGTGGGAGACAAGACAGCCAGCCTTCCACAATAAGCTACAACACCACAGTGGAGACATTTACCTGCACCCAAGGACTCAAATTTTAACTCCAGGAATGAAGACTGGTGACCAAAACACAGACATGACAGCTAAAAGAAAACTAAGTGGTCAGGTTGGGAACTGATGGATGCTGGGGGCTGCTGTGGTGGAATGCAGGGCTCTCTTGCCTTAGGTGTTGTTCTAAATTTTGTTCTTTCTTAGTTCTAATACTTGTAGACTATAGTGTTTTCTTTTTAAAAATGATCGATGCTGTGAAAAAAAAAATCACACTGTCATTTCGCATCTTAGGAAATATACTACCACGCTTCTTAGGATTCGACAGTTTTGCCCAGAATAGTTTCGAAAAGAAAAAATTTCAATCATTTTGAAAGCCCCATTACTTGCTTGATTATGAGTGCTGCACATACCTCATGGACACAAATCACTTAAACTGCAACACAGGCTTCTGACATTGATGCCACCCCCCTTTCCAAATAAATTAATAATTCCTTGGGGTTAGGGATAAGTATTTTGTTTGTTTTTCAATGGGACTACTAGAAAATAAGGAAACTGAAAAGCGCCAATCCGTCTTGTAACATGTATATGTAAATTATAAACTAGATCAATTGCACATATGTGTATTTCGGCTCGAAATTGAAAGCTCGTTCAGTTTGCCGGCTTAGATTCAGCAACAAGCACATGCAGAAACAAATGTCAAGTGATGCTGCTGGTGCTGCATGTAAATTACAGAATAAATGATTTCCTGTCAGCGAAAGTGATGAAACCTGATGTTATTTGGAATGAAGCATCTCATTATACACAAGGTCTCTTCGCAATTAAGAAGGGAAAAAAATAGAGAAGAAGAAAGCAATTAGAACAACAATGCAGCAGGAGGAGAGGAAGCAGGATCGCTCTAGATCTCAGAGCACAAAGAACCGAAACTTATTTTAACAGAAATGGGCTACCCAAGTTTCCCAGAGTCACCCGTAAAAGCACATTGTCCTTCCCACCTCTTAGCGAGTCAAGTCAGAGGTGGACGGGTTGTTCAGAGAGGACGAGCACCTCTGGTAGGAAGGCTTGCTGAGCCCTCTGCAGGGACCCCTTTGGGGTCCACCTGATTCACCCAACTCTTACCTGTGGCTCCAAGAAGCCGCAGGTGCAGTGGCTCATATGAGCAGTTGTCCCCTCCCAGTATAATCATCTAGGCCAGCAGTTCTCACCTGTGGGTCACAACCCCTTTGGGGCTTGAACGACCCTTTCACAGGGGTCGCCTAAGACCATTGGAAAACACATATTTCCAATGGTTTTAGGAACCGAGACACCGTTCCTCTATCCGTATCGACGGGGGTCCGCCCACATGCAGATACGCCCACATACAAGTACTAAAGGGTCACGGCATTAGGAAGGTTGAGAACCACTGATCTAGGTGGATGAGCTAAACCGGAATGAGGGTAACCAATAAGCCTCAAATTCATCATTGAGTAAGGGGGGAGAAGGAATATCTATTCCAAGCATTTGAAAACTTCCCCCAGCAGAATGGTTGGACGAGAATAATTTGTCCCAATGGTCATGACTTAGGAGCACTTGGAGCTTGGGCAGACATTAAAGAAGCCAAGGTCATCCACTGCATCCCAGGCCATCATCGCCAGTCATCTTGACTTTTGTCTTGCCATTGGACTTTGATGACTCAGGAAGAAAAAGTGAGGCTGATGACTGTGTAATTCTGCCTCACTTAAATCCAATTCACACACAAGTTAAGTTAATGATATCATTGGTTCATCTCAAAAATGAGGACAAACAATCTTCAAGTCAATACTAGCAATCCTTCTGGAAGGAGTATGACGATGGATCATCTCATGGCTGAACTCATCCCTTTGAGTTTTCAAACAAAAACGATAGAATATAAACTCCTTGAGGGCATAGGCTCTCTCTCTTTTGTACTGGTTTGGCCACTGTTTACCAGAGCGCCCTGTACACAGTAAACTCCTAATAAAAGCTTTTTTTCATTCATTCATTTATTTGTGGAGGATGACCCCCAAGACAGCTGTCAATGATAGAGATTTTGGTGATGCTAAAAGCCCTGGGAACCTCATTTACAGATGCCATCCTTAACATCATGACTTTTGGCCTACAGAGTAATTCAGGATGATGCACGCCACTGTCAAACTCTCTTACAATCTAAATAATACAATGGGAATCATAATTCTCCCTTTAAAAGAACACATGCTATATCCTTAAGTACGAACCCAATTTGTAATCCTAGTTTAGTCCTCAAATTCCCCAACACAGGAAATTTTAAGGCAGGAGGGCACCATGATAAGGTGTGAATACATACCTTACGTCTTCCAGCTTCCTTAAATGGAATCTCCACTGTGAGTTCCCACAAATGAAGGCAATAGGGGAATTTTAAGATGAAGATTAATACAGAGGGGTTTATACAATAAATGGATCTGAGTCCAATGCTCTTCCAACCATATCCCTCAAACCCCTTGAGGACCATGGGTTTTATGCCAGTGACACTAAGATGCTAAGAAATGTTTCTGAGCAGTCGGGAGTGAAATGATCAGCCTAGCACCTTAGAAGGATTATTTTGGCTTCTCTGAGGAGGCTAGATGGAAGAGAGGTGAGGGTAGAAGCAGGAAGATCAATTAAGGGGCAATCATACTAGGGCCATTAGGGCCTGAATTATAGTAGTAATCCTTAAGATGTATACCTCTCTGTGTGAACATACATATGCAGATAAATATATGCATATGTGTGCATAGGTATGAATGAGATGATCTATGTAAAATGCTATGCAAATATTTTAGTGCTACAGAAATCTTAGCTATTATTATTATATATGTATATTTCACAGCTAAAGACTAATACCTTGGGCAGGGAAGAAAGATTAGCATAATTATGAATTAAAGTGCTGTTTATCCTTTATCCTAGAAAAGATAATCATTTGTTAACTTAAATGAGATTTTATGTATATAATCATACTGTTTGTGGCTGGCATAAATTGACTAAACCTGAGTCTCTCCTGTATAAGGCATAACACATAAATGTTCATATAGCTATCAATTTAATACACTGTAATATACTATAATTTATTAGAGAGCACACATTAGTATAATTGGGGGAAAAAAAGATTACCTCTAACAAATGATCAGAATTGACAGCATAAGTATAAACAATTCCTCAATGACTTTTACAGGTTGGACCTTATCATACCCATTTTATAGATGGGAAACTGACAACCAGAAAGATAAGGGTGACTGGTCCAAGGTCCCAGAGAAAGGACAGGAACAGTGGCTCGACCCCAGATGTCCTGTACTCTTGCCCCATGACATCATGCTAAGAAAAGTACTGATTTCTTCCTTACTGTGAACAATGAGACAATAAACATTTATTATGAGTCTTCTACAGGCCAGGCATTGTGCTAGGGACGGAAAGAACTGGGGTGGGCAGGAAGGGCACCTTGCTTTGTTCCTGACTTCACATGTTCCCAGGACAGCAAGAGATCTTAGAAAAAAAACAATATTTGGAGTTTCTTCTCTTCTAAACTTAAAGGAAGACTTCAGAGAAGCAATCAGAAAATTCCTGCCTTCATTAGTTTTCCAGGAACTCTCCCAGAAATGAAGTTCCATCCCTGACAAAGGGTCCCAGTGCTGCATATGCTTCTATGGCTAATTATTAATTTCCTGATTAATTTTAATTACAAAACAGTGACATTTCTAATATCTAATCTTAAAGCACATGCTCTCATTTAAATACACTGCTTTCTTGATCTTATCCTCAGATAAAATTAATATCATTTCAGTGTTCAATATTCTCCCATTATTGACATCCTGCCTCTATAATTTCTACTTTCTTTCAAGTTTCTGATTCATATTTATGATGTCTTGATCATACGGATGTGCTGGTAAATTATTTTACAACCAGCTCTGGTGCAGGGAGTAATGTACACGGGACACACTTTTAAGTTTAATCTGCACTATTACTATTTTCTCCATTCATATTCTTAAGTCTAGATAAATCAACTAAACAATGCTTTGTAGCTGCCAATTCTGGAAGTATCAACGTTCACATAAAAAATATAACAATGGGCTCCAGCCTTTATGAGCTGGCTCGATAACATCCCTGTTCCTTCTGATTTTAAACACAGAGATATATGAGTAAGGGGGAGGAAAGGAGAGGGAAGGGGAAGAGACACAAAGGGAAGAGAGAGGAGAAAAGGAATCCCCTAAGAAGATGGCCAAAGCAGTTTATGGAGATGGGTGTGTCACCATGAAAATACAGATTCTGAAACTGAAAGATGCATTGGTTGTGGGAAGGATGGAATTTTAATGTAACTGAAGCATTATCAAGGGTCTAAATCCTAAACACAAGTGAAGAACAAGCCTTGGAGAAAGGATGATTGATCCATCAATGAGGGGAACTAGGAAGCTTTCACTCAGATATAACACGCCTAACTCTTTCTACACTCACCTTCTCTGTCAGTAAAACTTCCAATTAGTCACTCACAGAGCCTTCCTCTTGGACACTGGACTGCTCCGTAATTTGCTCTTTGGCTCTCATCTTGCGCTATGATAACCTCACTACAAAAAGATGTGGTACCGTGCTCCATTTTCCATATACAAATTACCATGATCTTCTTGGCACACTGACCATCACCAATAAGAGCATAAGGCACCAACCAAACTTTTTAGGGACCCCAAGGATTGCCCTATACTAAAAGGGAAGAACACAGTAAGATCATGAGATCATGGGTTTAGGGCCAGAATGAGCCTCAGAGACCAGATGGTCTAAACCCCTCATTTTCCAGAGGAAGTAACTCAAGGTCACGTGGAAAGTGATGGACCTATAAAAGACACCAGGATCTGTGACCCCAAGTCCAATATTCTTTCCACTGCACCACAACAATGCGACACAAATACATGCCAGTCTGCTACCTGTCTGCTCATAAACGGATGTGGGTACCATTTCTGTCACTTAAAATTGAGAGAGGAGCACAAATTCCAGTCAGCTGGACATTTATTTAGAACTTTTCTGTACCAGGTAATGAGCATACAAAGACAAAAACCAACCCAGTCCACGTCTTCTAGGAGCTCATAAAATATAAATAATAATAAAGGCACTTGGAGTCAGGAAGACCTGAGCTGGGATCCCGCCTCAAACGTTTAAACAGTTGTATGACTGTGGGCAAATCACTTAATCGCTCCCAGCCTCAGTTTCCCCATCTATAAAACAGATAGAATCTAGTACCTACAGGTTCCTCACTACAAATAATTTCCATTTTCAAAATCTATTTCTGGTTTCAGAATCCACTGAGGTTTCTAATTTCATCCAGGGCCATGACTGAGGACACTGAACTCCCAAAAGCTTTCGCTTAACTGCAACCCAGTGTCCAGTGAGTCATTACTGTGTGGCTACCACTATGGGATAGCTACAGAGGAAGAAGGAGATGCTGCTCCTGTTCCTAGAGAGCCATTTATTTAAACTGAAGGATTTTCTCCTTTACTTTGGTAATGACTAACCAAAAAAAGTCATTTATTTTCTACGCATTCCTAACTTTTTGTAGGATTATAAACCAAGCCAAGTTGAACTGTGAAAACCAAGAAGGTATTTTGAAAATTAATTCCTTTGTAATGGCTTTTAGTTCCCCTTGGGTTTATCTCCTCTTCCCCTTCCAAACTCCCAGCAGCTCTGCTCTGATAGGACCTCATTCAGTCATTCTTAAGAGACATGGCAAGCCCCGCCAAGGGCTAGGGCTGTTTTTGTCTTTGAATCCTTAGGGCCCAGGGCAGTTCATCATTATACAGATAAGCATTTATTAAGCATTTATGATCAAATAAGATAGTATGGGTAAGGTGCTTAGCATAGGGTCTGGCACATAGTAGGTGTTTAAAAATGCCTATTTGTTCCTCTTTCCTTCCCCCCTATTCTGCTCAGAGATACAAAGACAAAAAATAGCTTCTGTGTTCAA
Source organism: Pseudochirops cupreus (assembly GCA_028627135.1). Lineage (NCBI taxonomy): Eukaryota > Metazoa > Chordata > Mammalia > Diprotodontia > Pseudocheiridae > Pseudochirops > Pseudochirops cupreus. Next base: position 399,723,549 of record CM053583.1, on the reverse strand, counting down.
GAAGCTTATATTCTACTTGGGGAAGGCAATAGGTACATTAAACAGTATGATGTGATGACCTGAGCAAAGAGGTACATAGTGGCCCTATGTACCCTATGCCCTATAATAATGATCTTGAGTGATTTACAGTATGTAAGGTTCTGTCTCTTCATCTTTAAAATGGGGATAATAATACTTGCTCTACTAATAGTTGCTATCATTAGCTAACCTCAGATACCTTCTAGATATGTGACCTTGAACAAGTCACTTAACCTTGGTCTGCTTCAGTTTCCTCATCTGTAAAATTCACCCAGGAGAAGCTTCCAATGGGAAGGGAATCATGAGCTGGGATTTAAGGGAAAGGAGGGATTCCTAATAGGTGGAGCCTCCCAAGCTTCCCAGGCATGGGCTACAGCCCACACAAAGACAAGGAGACAAAACCAAAACCAAAAAAAGAGGTGAAGTTCAAAGAATAGTAAATGGGCTGACTTGGCTGAAACACAGACTGAGTAATGAGCCTGAAAGGTAAGCATGGACCACATTGGAAAGGGCTTTAAATGCCAAGCTGAAGAGACACTAATCTATTCTACTGGCAATAGGGAGCCATTGAAAGTTCTTCAGCAGGAGTCATTGAGTAAAAATTTGTTGAAATGCTTATAAGGACCTGAAGAAAAAAAGATAAGCAAAGCATGCATTGGCTGCTTGCAATGGCCTCTCCTGGGATGCTAGACATATTTTATTATTAAACTTCAGAACAAAGGTGGTGTTATAAAGAGAGGCATAAAAAGAGTATGAAAGGGGATTAAAGTGGGAAATGAAGTCTGGTCAAACTGTGCAACTTAGACATTCATAAGCTCTGCCCTAAGGGGGATTCAGCTCATGCCCCAGTGTGGATTCTATTCCAAAACAAGAGGGATGAAATATTCATGACCCATTCCCCTTTAGGATAATAGTCAAGCAATTTGTTCAAAGTGAACCTCTCTTTATAAAGATATACAGGCAGCCTTCTTCCTTTGGAAACATTGGCTTAATTAAGATAGGATCACTGAGAGAAAATGCTCTCCTCCTCTAGGGTCACACATCTTTAGTCCACAGCACCATGTTTAGTCTGAAACTTTAGTCCCAAAATGGACATTCATTTTTTGTAATGCTTAAACATTTTTATTTCAGGTTTTGAGTTGCAAATTCTATCTCTCTCCCCTTCCTGAGACAGTAAGCAATCAGATATAGATTATACATGTGCAATTATCTAAAACATTCCCATATTAGTCATTTTGTATAAGAAGACAAATAAAAGAAAAAATGAAAGAAAGTGAAAAAGAATATGATGCAGCCTTTATTTAATCAATATCAATTCTTTCTTTACAGGCAGATAGGATGCCTTATCATTACTCCTTTGGGATTTTCTTATTTAATTGTATAGCTGAGAATAGCTAAGTCATTCACAGTTTTTCATTGAACAATACTGCTATCATTGTGTACAATGTTCTCCTGGTTCTGTTCACTTCACTGTGCATCAGTTCATGTAAGTCTTTCCAAGTTTCTCCAAAATCATCTTGCTTTTCATTTCTCTATGTATTCCAATACAATCATATACTACAGCTTGTTTAACTGTTCCCCAATTGATAGGCATCCCTTTGATTTCTGATTCTTAGCCACCACAAAAAGAGTTGCTATAAATACTTTTGTACAAATAGGTCCTTTCCCCATTTTTTTGGATGTCTTTGGGACATAGACCCAGCAACATTCATTCTTCCATGATGCATAGAGACCAAAATGTTTTATTAGAAGAACAAAACAATTCTGAGCAGACCAATAACATGGAGAACCAACTCATGCTATAGGATTCATTACATGAATTTTATGTCTTTTACATTTTAAGTTAAAAAAAACAAACAACCAAACAACAATGATAATTCATTTAAAAAACCTGGGTCTCATTCCCATTCCTGCCAAATTCATGCTCTGGCAAGTCCTGCCTCCAGACAAAGAGAGGAATATTCAGTTACTGTAGCTCTGTTTGTTAGTTAAGCTGAAAATGAGGAAATTGATGATGTAAACAATGGAAAACATTTTTTTTCTTACATGACCCTTTGTGGATGATAGTTGAAAATTAAAGGAATGTACCTGCAGGTTACATCAATAGACTGTTTTCTTTCCTTTGTTGGTGACACAAATTGATAAAAATGAATTGATGTGGAGGTGCTGGAGGCTGAGAAAGTGAAAATGAGACACATGCTATTCTCCTAATGAGGGAAGGTACTTATGGCTTTTAATACTGTGATTTTGCCTGGGTGAGGATGCCCCTCACCAAAATGGGTCAGAAGCCCCATGCCTTATTCTTGACTTAGGAAAGAGTTTTCATGGCTTGCTATGGCTGAAGGGGCAGTAAAGAGCAGACCTGGGTTCAAATCCTGCCTCAGATACTTAAGAGATGTGAGACTTTGAGCAAATGACCACCACTCTGAGCCTGAGTATTCTCATGTGTAAAATGAAGGTGTTGGATCTGATTGCCTCTAAGTTTGCTTTTAGCTAAGTCTATGATCTTATGATCTGTGATGAGACTCTGCTAACCTGACTTGGTCACTGGAAGTGAGAGGTGATCAGCATCAGTTAGAGATCACCCTTAGCTAATAACTGCCTTCCAGAATACAGGATGCTTCATACCATGATGAGGTACCAGAGCAGGACTGGAGAAGAAGCCTAACAAAACAGCTTTAAGAGCTGCTTGAGAGCCATCTGTGGGCTGGTGTTCCAGGGTCCAGGAATTTGATGGTTTCCAGTTATTCCAGGGGGATACAACATGTTGAATGAATTCACACTAGCCAAGTTCACAAGGGACTTACTAATGCATTTCTTTTGATGCTAGGCATATAGCCAGAGTGCCCCACATGTACCTTCCCAATATAGCAAATGTATAGAAAATGAGTTGGAATTGCACAGGATGGCTGGGCATAGATGAGGGGCGATCTGTATCACTGGAGTCACTGTAATGCTACATGATCTTTCTGTTCAGTCATTTCTGCTATGCTTGACTCTTCATGACTCCATTTAGGGTTTTCTTGTCAGAAATACTAGAGTAGGTCAGCATTCCTTTTTCCAGCTTATTTTACATATGAGGAAACTGAGGTAAACAGGGTACATTGACTTGCCCAGGGTCACACAGCTAGTGTGAGCCCATATTTGAACTCAGGAAGATGGGTCTTCCTTAGGCACTCTATCCAATGGGCCACCTAGCTGCCCTATGTACCCTATGACCTATAATATGATCTTGAGTGACTTACAATATCCAAGGCTCAATTTCTTCAACTTTAAAATGGGGGGAATAACACTTGCTCTACTAACTAGCCTCATAGGCAAAACAAAGTACATTGTAGCTCTTAGAGCAGAATGTATATGAATAAGTGAGAAATGTCCATACTGATCCAATGTCCCTGAATCACCCCCAGTGTAAATCATGGTGTTCATTATTCTTTAGGTCCACAATGGCAATTACGGTACTTCTGATGCTACCAGGAGCAATGGGGGAAAATGAATAGCTAGCATTTAAAAGTGCATTAAAGTTGACAAATCATACCATCTCATCTGAGCCTCACAACAACTCTGTGAAGTAGTTGCTACTGTTATACCCTTTTGACAGATAAAGAAACTGAGGCTGAGAGAGGCTAGGTAACTTAGGTCTCACAGCTAATGAATATCTGAGGCAAAATTCAAACTCAGTCTTCCTGACTTAAAGTTGAGCTCCCAATCCACTACTGACAAAACAACAATAGAAAAAACAAAAGATAACAAAAGCAAAACCCACCTGCCAGTAACTGGAAGAAAAAAAAAAAAGTAAAACATTTTAACACTTCTACTACATTATAGGATGTCACCAACCTCAGGCCATATATTTAAAACTTCCAATGCTTGCAGGAAGACCAGTTTGACCCATGGTGGCAAATCAGAGCCGTGTTGTTTTTACAGCAGCTATTAAACCTCCCACAACAATGATATAATGCATAATGTTCATAGATTTTGAGCTGGAAGAGACCTCAGAGGCCATCTAGACCAACCTCTTCATTTTACAGAAGATTTGAGGTCTAGAAATGTTAAATGACTCAGCCAACGTCATGCGGGGGCAGAACCAGGCTGGGAACCAGGTCTTCAAACTCCCAAGCCAACACCATTGCCATGGGAGCACAATGGGCAAAGCAAGCAGCAGGGACATGCTTGTTTTCTTCATATTTGGGTTCTCTAGTAAATAGGTCGCATGGCCCTTGACTGAGGAACTGGCAGAGTGGACTTTAGGTATCTCCTATAACAATGTGGGAAAGGCATAGGAAAACTTAATGATGGCTCCCCATTGGGGTTTCTGTCTCCCTTTCTGCAAAAACCTCACAACTCCTCTCCGTGCACTCTCCAGTGCAGTGAAGAACAGTCCACTTGCCTATACTTTACATTTATAATACATTCTTGCCTTAGCACAGGGGATCTTTATGTTTGAAGTACAGGTCCTTAAAGGACACTTTATGAGCTACTTTTCCTACATGGGGTCTTTCCTCTACCTTTCTCCTAACAGGATGTAATGCTTTCTCCTTCTTGAGATGACTTTGTATTACTTTGTATGTCTTTTTATACATTTTATCTCCTTAGTAAAAGGTAAGCTCCCTGAGGGCAGGGAGTATTTCATTTTTGTCTCTGAATCAGTGCTTGACACATAGTAGGCGCTGGATAAATCATTGCTGAACTGAGTAAAGGTCTGATTCATTTAAGGCAAAGCACTGGAGCTTCTCAAGCTAGGTTTGCCAACACAATAAATAAAACAGGTCAAATCACAACTCATCCCACTCGGTGGTTCATGCCTTCTCCCTCTGGTACTGAACATAAGATGGCGCCAGTACAAGATTCCAGTGAAGAAAATCCCATTAGATCTGGCAGAAGGTCATTATTTTGATCATGTGAGCACTTTAGATGGCAAAGCTCAGGAATGTACTTTCATAAATGAAGCCAATCACTATAACACAGTGACATTTCACACCTCTCAGTGATGATGGACATGATCCAAATCCAGGGAGAGCTTTTGAAATTCTACAATCTGGCAAATATATTTTAGAAACATAATTTCCTCATATGCAAATGTATGTGGATAAGAAAAATATATATATACACCTAACCTATGCATACACAGTCACATAGATACATATAGAGATAAATGTTATAGATATGAAAATCGATATGAGAAGATGTATAGACAATATAGATAATAAATATATAGAGAAAGATGATATAGACATCAATGATACAAATATAGATGTAGAGACATAGGTATAGTTGATATAGATATAAATATATTGGATATGAATAGAGAAAGAGACAGAGATGATGTAGGTGTTATGCGGAAATAGGTGCTATATGGAGATAAGTGTTATATGGAGATAGTGTTATAGATGATTTGGATAGATACAGCTATAGATAACTTGGCTTCAAATCAAATACAGTTCTGCCTCTTGGTAGCTTTATAACCTTGGCAAAGTCACTTAAGCTTCCGGGTTCCCATTTTCATCATCTTTTAAAGGAGGCGATGGTATGACAGATAGAACACTGGACTTCTTAAGACCAAGGTTTAAATCCTCCTTCATACCATTCTTTTCCATGTTTGGTTTTGTTTCCTCTTTCCCATTGTTCACTGCATTGATTACAACCCTTCTATACAACCAGACTAATGTCCAGTGTGAAAGTATTTGCAGAGCCTATGTTTGATTGCATGCTGCCATGGTTGGGGTGGGGGGGGAAACATTTGAAACTCAAAGGATTGTGGAACTGAATTTTGTAAACTAAAAGAAAATAAACAAATCAATAATAAATCAATCAATCCTCCCTCAGACACTAACCAGCCATGTGACCCTCCACAAAACATTTAACCACTCTGTTCCTCAGTTTAGTCATCTGTAAAATTAGACAATTGTACTCAATGACCACTAATGCCCCAGTTAGTTATAAATTGTGACTTGATGAGTCAATAAAATGAATACAGGTTACTGTTTGTCCTTTGTTCTCGAAGAGGACCATGACTTCAGGGAGGTGATGCCACGACATGAAAGTGACTTGGATTTAAATGAGGGAGGGCTGTCAAAGTCACTAGCCACACTTTCTTCTCCAGAACCATCTGGGTCCAGTGGCCAGATATGGATCAGGATGATTGGAGATGGCCCTGGATGCAGTGGGCAACTTTGGCCTTTTCAGAAAGATCTGAGTTGAAATCCAGTTTCAGACACCGACCCATGGGCAAGTCACTTAATTTCAGTTTGCCTCAGTTTCCTCACCTGTAATATGGGGATAATAACAGCACCTTCTCCCAGAGTGGTGGTTGTTACTTTTCAGCTGTCTCTAGCCTTCTTGATGTTGCAGAGAGAATAGCTTTGGAAATCCTGCTTCCTAAGATATGAACACTTTATTTTCTTTATGTCCACTGACATTTCTGCTCATCCTTCTTCTCTAATGATCTCCCCACTTTTTGAGCAGTTCACTTCCACCTGTGTATCATGTTGCTATGGGTTGTCAATCGCCCACCTGGACAAACCTCTTCCATCCTCCTCCCCAAATGCTGGATCTGTGAGCCTACAAGGTTTATCAACAGTCTGGCGTTACACCCTAGTGGAAGCTTCCTACGATTCATCAGACTCAAATCAAATATTAAAAATGAGGATTAATCTCATCACCACCCTCTCACAGATGCATTTAAGTGTTAATAAATAAAGTTCAAATTCTCCCAGACTCTGTAATGTGCATTCCCAATGTGATTTTGCTATAGATCCAGGAGACTGACAAGAGGCAAGGAAACACCATTGGCATTCTAAAGCAGCCCTGGCAAGGTACCAAAGCAGCAGGGCAAGCAATATGGTGCAAAGGGAAAGAGGCTGAAATTAGTGGGGGGAGTAACACTGCAACAGAGCCTTCTGATCTACGGAACAAACATGAAGCTGTCAATCTCCATCAGAAAGGGGAGGGGAGGAAGTGAAATTCAAGGGGCCAAGCAAAAATAAAATTACAATATTCATGCGGACAAATGATCGAAGAGTGAATTAAGACTTCCATATGGTTTGATTTTAAGTATAATTTAAGACAGACAACACATCAGCTTTAAAAGTGGAACCCCTGTGGCCACGAAACTTCAAGGAAAGAAGTACATACTTGCTTAGAATAAATCAATTTAGAAAGCTGCAGTCATCAATCTCAAAGTAATTTCTGCCAAGCCATAAGAAAATGAAAAAAGAGGTGACAGAAAATCTCTCTGAAAAGTTAGCTGAGAAATACATCCTGGGTCATGTGTGAGCTACACATTAAGATGTTCATTGAAATACACCGAACAAGGCTTGAATTAATAAAAATAGAAGGACAAAAGGGACTAGCAGAAGGCTATGTACCCTTCACGCCATTTCCCCAAAGAGCTGTGCCTAAGTCAACTAAAATAAGTCTCCTTCCTCCCCCAGAAATATCTTCTAGAAGAAACATAGTAGTAATAATCACTTAACGATAATGTTCACCGTCCAACAATCAGAGATGCAAATTGAAAACAAGACTTCACAGTGCCACTGTTTACCTATCAAATGAACAAACATCAGACAGCAAAGTTCAATGCTAGAAAGACTGGAGCAGAAAAGGCAAAGTTATCCAATGTCAATGGGTCTGCAAGTACATAGAATCTTTTCAGAAAGTAATCTAACCCTGCACAGTAAAAATCACAAAAATATATATATAAAATATATAATATATATAACATATATATGTATATATATATGTACATATATATATATATTAACCAAACATATAAATCATTTTATTATTGGGAATATACCTCAAAAGTTTTATTAAAAACAAGGTAAAAAAAGAGGCAATTATACAAATAATTTCATACTAATTGTCTATATAGTTGGGAAAAACACAACAATAATGTGGAAACAACATGCCAATAAATGTTTGAACAAACTGTGCTGCCTTAACATAATAGAATCCCCTAAGGCAGTTAAGACAGACAAATATGAGGCATACAACAAGATCTGGAAAAATCTTTACTTTTTTTTAAAAAGTAGAACAGAGAAAATAGTGAGGAGAAAAATGTGAAACTGAATCAATGGATAAAGAATCTTGAGGAAGACTTAAGGGCTCTGACTGAAAAAAAATGTTATAATTGTTTATATGTTGAAATTAATTATTTTAAAAGCAAGTTTAGTGGGTTGTCCTAATGTTCAATGTCAATCTTTTAGCCAAACATTAGGAAACCAAAAGTCCTCCAGAGGAGAATACAATCCGGTATTAAAATCCCCAGTAAAGCAAATGTTCCTTTTCTCTACCATGGACGTCCCATTTGTAGCTTCTGCCCCAGTGCTCTTGTAGGCTCCTCAAGAGCCACATAAAACAGATGGCCACAGCACTCCTTAGATTTGTCAAGTGAAATACACTTGAACCAATGTTTTTGTTTTTTTTTTTTCCTGGAGGGATGATGCTGCATACGACAATACAGAATGACACATCCCAGTTTGTCCCTGAAACATAAACATATCAGGTTTCAATGCTACAGAGATATGCAAAAGGATGTTGCCATGTGTATTCAATTAGATTCAATTACAGACGTGTTTACTGAGAGTTTGTTCTCTGCTCAGCACCAGACATCAGAAGGGCACATAAGAAAGAAATAACCAAGAAGCTTTCTGGGGAAGGAAGTCAACACACAAAATAATAACCAGCATTTATATGGCACCTTAAGGTTAGCAAAGTGATTTTCTTCAACTCAACAATCTCAGACAGTCTATGGCAGTGGTTCTCAACCTTCCTAATGCCGCGATCCTTTAATACAGTTCCTCATGTTGTGGTGACCCCCAACCATAAAATTATTTTTGTTGCTACTTCATAACTGTAATTTTGCTACTGTTATGAATCGTAATGTAAATATCTGATATGCAGGATGTATTTTCATTGTTACAAATTGAACATAACCCACAGGTTGAGAACCGCTGGTCTATGGGCACATGCCAAGAGACATTCAGACAATATAGCATTATAGGAACTCAGAGACAGGGTCTTCCTTTTCTCCTTTTTTTTAAAAATTATTATTTATTTTTAACATTCTTTTTTTTAAATGTTGAGTTTCAAATTCTCTCCTTCCCTTCAGTCCTTGCAGCACCCATTGAGAAAGCAAGCAAAATGATACCAATTATACATGTCAAATCATGCAAAATATATTTCCTTATTAGCTATGTTGTTTTTTTAAAAAGGCAAGAAAAATAAAGCGAAAAAATTTTGCTTCCGTTTTCACTCTGAGTTCATTAGTTCTCTGTCTGAAGGTGGATAACATTTTTTCCATGGATGAGATAGGGATTTTCAGGAAGGGAGAAATCAATGTCAACTGAGTTGGTTATGGAAGGCTTCATAGAGTAGGTGAGACATGAGGTAAGCCTTGAAGATTGAGCCAAATATGTGAAAAGCTGAGGAAGGCATTAGCAAGGGGAGCAAAAAGGAAAGTCACAGAAATGAAGAAATGAGTCAATGACATGTATCAACAAGGGGATGAATCTGGTTGATGAAGGAGGGGTTTTTTTGATGAATAGTGCAAGATTAAGTTTAGATAAACTGTGAAGAGAACGATTAGGAAGAACTTTGAAAATAAGAATGAAGAATTTAGACTTTATTCATAGATTTAGTACCTGAAAGTCCTTCAAAAGCCATCAAGGCCAGCTCCCTCCTTTTCCAAGGGGAGAAAGTGAATTTAAAAGAGGTTCAAAGAGTTGGCCAAGTACATAACAGTTGGTAATGGGCAGAGCTGGAACAAATTCCCTGATGCTTCTCTAATTCATTTCTTATACCCCAGATGGAGGAAGAACACAGAGGATGGCGATGAATAAAAGGGAAGGGTTCCCACCAAACAGAGAGCAATAGATATTACTATGTGCCACGCATTGTACTAACATGGGCAAGTAAGGCAGCCACTGCCTTCAAAGATGTAGAAGGATGGTCAACAAACAGGACCTGAAAGGTGGGGAGAGAGAAAGAGAGGAAGAGAGGAAGAGAGGGCCCTTGGTCAAGTACAATGTCGGGAAGTTAGCACTAAGATAATCCTCAGCATGCTGTTTTTCTATATCTTATTTTGAGATGATGACATTGTCTGATAAGTCACATTGAAAACAAGACTTTGTTCTTATATTTTTCATGGCACGGTACATTTTACTGACTAAGAAATCAACTGAAATTTGCTAGAAGATCGATACTCATCAAATACTGCACAAGGGCAGTATTACTCCTGAGATTATCCCAGGTGTCAATGTGCAATCCTCCTTGGAATGCCTCCCTCCTTTTCCATTGCCCACCTTTTGAATATGTCATTCACAGCCCCACTGCCACACTGATGGAGTCAAGAATCAGCTCTTTTTCAATCAAAACAACTGGGCCAGATCATGATGAAAACACTCGTAATTATTTCTTTGGTGCTCTTTGCTCAATTATTCTACCCCAATTCTGTTATTTAATTTGTCATCAGTTAGGCATAGCTTGTAGTCTCACATAGCAATTTCTCTCTAATGAGTGTGTGATTTCTGCTGTGACTTAGGAACCTTCATAATCAGCTGAGACCCAAAGATCTACCTGACTGCTAGAAAATGTGAATGTATCCCTGGCCTATGAATGCTGGGCATTCAACCAGTTGGGAATGCATAAATCAGTGACAGTGATGATGATGATGGTGATGGTGATGATGATAAAACTAGTATTTATACAGTTCTCTGCTTTAAAAATATTATCTTATTCAATCCTTACAAAAATGCTGGGAGGTATGTGCTATTATTATCTCCATATAACAAATGGGAGAACTGAGGCAGACAGGGATTTGTGACTTGTTGGGTCACACAGCTAGTAAGTGGCTGCAGCTGGATTTTAACTCAAGTTTTGCTGACTCCAAGCCCAGTGTTCTGTCCACTGTGATACTCTGCTGCCTCTAAATCAGAATAGGTTGAATGCCACAGAATAATAGAGTATAAGTATCTTGAGGGTAAGAACAATTTTTCCCCCAATTTTGTATTGCTATCCCCAGCACCCAGCAGGTACTTAAGAAACGCTTGTTGCATTAGACTTGAAGAATTACATCTAGCAAAGCAGTACTTGCTTTCCATCAGTCCAACAAAAATGGAACCTTTGGTCTCTTCAGATATTCCCTTGCAGCCAGGGTAGAATGCTGGAGTTTAGGTTTCCTTGGGGATACTCCATCAATATGCATCACTCTGTAGGTGTGATTCACCCTGACTACAAGAAAGTTCTGGGATGAAGGATCAGGAGGTGGGAAAGAATGAAGAAATGACAAAAGATGGTGGCCCCACAGAGATAGCTTCCCTCCAAGCAGAGATTCTTAATATTTTTTTTTGTTTCATGAACCCTTTTGGCAGTGTGGTGAAGCCAACAGACTCCTAAGAATGTTAGAAAATGAAGGAACTAAGATAGGTGAAATTTAGGGGGAATCACTTATATTGAAATACCAAAGTTCACGGACCCAGGCTTAGAATCCTTGCTCTAGGGGGTTACCATATCTCTGTTTAATAGGTAGAATAAAAATTCCTTCATTCTCTTGCCTTTCCTCTGTTGAATATTTCCAATTTATCCTTCATGTCTTATTCATACATAGATTTTGCATGTTGTCTCCCCCTTAGACTATATGTGAGCTCCTTGAGAATAGAAACTGTCTTTTGCCTTTCCATGTATATATGTATGTATTCATGTATGTATGCATGTATATAAACATACATACACATATATTATATATAGCTTAGAAGATGCTTAATAAAAGCTACTTGATTGACCAACTAATTAAAGAACATTAGAAATGGGCAGAAAAGACAGTTTTAAGTCTTAGTCTCCAAGAAAATCAAACAAGCATTTATTAAGCCCATTCCTATGTGCCAACACTGTTCTGGTCACTGAGGGAAAAAATACGAGGAATGAAACAATCCTTCCCCTGAAAGAACTTATTTGGGACAAGAGGATGGGAGACCCTGGAGGGCAGAGAGAGATATGGGGGTTGTCTTCACATCCTCATCCTAGCATGGTGTTTTCAATCCAGAAAATGCTTAATAAATGCTTAGTGGATGAAGTGAGCAACTTTCTTTCTGATTCCTTTTTCCTCTTCTCTTCTCTTCTCTTCTCTTTTCTCTCTGCTTCCCTGCTGGCCCAGCACTTTCAATAACCTATTTCTTCAACTTTGTTTAATAAGTCAAACCACAAATGCACTAAGCACAATTAAATACTGTGTAGACTTTTATGACAGAGACAGAGAGGCAAAGATAAACAGACATAATTCTAAAATATTTAGAATTTGGTTATTTTATTTTCCCTCTAAATGAACAATCTAAACATTTTCAAGGAAAAAGAAATACTTTACATTAAAGTTTATGTCTCCATCTAGAAGAGACATTACAGTTTATATACCTACTCCACAGACAGATTGTTTGGGAACCCTTCCCCTGCCCAAAGATAACCCCAACAAACTTTCTGATTAAATAAATGTTAGGGGAATAAATATGCTTTGATGCGTGCTCAAACCTGAAAACATTCAATGTATTTAATGCCCTGCACTCCAAGGGAAATTTGAATTGTTCATACATAATCTAACCCAGAGCCTTCTCACTTCTGGACAAGAAGCACCATTGTACGGGCTAACTCCTTTCTTCAGACCTTCCTAATGCCAGGACCCTTTAATGCTCATATGTGGGTGCATCTGCATGTGGGCAGACCTGCCTGGAGACGGAGAGAGGAGCAGTGTCTCGGTTCCTAAGACCATCGGAAATATGTGTTTTCAGATGGTCTTAGGCGACCCCTGAGACCCCTGTGAAAGGGTTGCTTGACCCTCGAAGGGGTCACAACCCACAGGTTGAGAACCACTGCTTTAGACAATGGCTATACATGTGAAAGAAATTAAAAATTAAAATAGACCATTACCCTTAAATGAAGGCTTAGATTTTTTTATTACAAAACCAGAACCATTTTATCATTTACACAGATATATAATAACTGATTATCATCATCACTAATTACAGCATTTATATGGAGCCTTAAAGTTTGTAAATAGATAAATTTCTACTATATAAGTGTAATTTATGTCACTTGCATTACATAAACATAATCTCATTTGATCCTCACAAGAACCCTGGTAGGAAGGTGCTATTATTATCCCCTTTTTGCAGATGAGGAAACTGAGAAAGGTTAAGTGATGCCCACTTGAGTGTCTGGGTTTCCTGACTCCAGGAAACTCGGGGTTTCCTGACTCCAGGTCCAGTGCTCTCCCCATGGGGCCACCTGACTTCCCAGACCAAACCTGTTTTGTATTCATCAGTGGACATAATTGTAAATATCAGATGAAGCTTTGTGACTTGGGAAGAGTGGGAATGGGCAAGGGATGCCTGTTTGGGAAATGGAGAAGCCTCCTGCCCAGATTTAAAAGCTATGCAGAGAGCAAATGGAAACTAGTACCAACAGAGATTTGTGGTTTTAAGTTAACAGAACTAGAGAAGAAAAGGAGACCAACTAATCCAGAGGCCTTGTTTTATAGGGGAGGAAATCAAGGCCCAGGAAGGGGATCATCAAAAGCAGGATTTGAAGCTAGGTCTGCTGACTCCAGGGCCATGTTCTATCTACTCTCCCACACAACTGATTCAATGAAATAGATTCCATTTATAAAGTATTTCCTCTCACAATGAATGATCTCAAGAGGTGGGTAGTGTGAGTCATCTCCCATATCATATGGCTGAGGAAACCAAGGCTCCAAAAGTCCACTGTTATACCCCACAATAGCTCCTGGGGTGAGGCCCCAAATCCAGGTTCTTCTGTGTTAAATACTGGTGCTCTTTCCATTCCATTCACCTAAATAGAGACACATCTGGACCCATCCTTACTGTTTTCACTTTCTGTGCATTGAGAGTGAGAGGCTGGTGCATCAGCCCCTTCCTTCCACGCGCCCCATCCGCCATCCACAGATGGTTCTCAAGGCCGATATAATGTCAACAAGGAGAAGAGAGCTGGTGGCAGATAATATCCAGGAAGTTAGAGGGTGAGCAGAGGCCACAACCTTTCAGCCAAGTTGTATTTACTGCATCATTTACAACAGCCCGTTTCCATTTTCTTTCAGACAATCTCATAGCTCCCATTTTTACAAATGCCTCGTCAATAGCTCTCTGAACCGGGAGTGTGTAGCTGCAATGCCTTCCATTCTAGACTCCTGTTCACGTAGTAATGACCTGCCTTTCTCTACTTCGTCAGCTGGAGGGTACCAGTGACAGATCTCTGCTAACAGGAAGAAGGCTTCCTCGCCCGTGGTGATAGAGATGTAGTGAGGAAGCCAAGCAGGCCCACAGAAGCAGCCCAACCTCTGCACAAGAAGACAGGCTGGTTTTCTAAGCTCTAATGCTTCTCTTTCTTTTCCCCAGAAAAACGCCTCCCCAAAGCCTCCACTGAATGCAGTGTGACGATGATGCCATATCCACCAGTAAGATATAGAAATGGACCACTCTCCTTTGGAACAGTGGAGAGAGGGATGGATCTGGACACAGAGAGTTCAAAACCTGTCTCTGATACCTGTGTGACCCTGGGCAAATCACTGCACTGGAGTTTTCCAATATGTAAATAAGGGGCTGAAGTAGCTGGTCTCTAAGGACCCTCCCAGCTATGGATCTGGGGCTGTGAGGGAGGGGAATGATGGGTGCCAGATATCAAATCATTGCTCAGATGTGGTTGCTGTTTTACCCAGTTTTGCTTAAACAACACTCTCCCCTCCAACTTGCCACTAAGGATGTCCTTTATTCCTTCAAGATGTAGTTCAGGTACCACTTTCACATGGAGCCTTTCCTGATACCTCCTAAAAATATATACATACTATTAATAGCTAGAATTTATAGAGCAGTTTAAGCACTGTACAGATGTTGTCTCGTGTAATTCTCATAAGAGCTCAGTGAAAGAGGAAATATTATTATTTCCATTAGAGAAGTGGGGAGACTGAGGCCACTATCATTTGTGAGGGTTGGCTCTCCCACTAGAACTTAAATGCTTTACTCACTGAACAGATGTTGCCTCAAAGTGAGACCTGCTAAAGAACTTATCTGAAAAAGGCCAAAGTCTCCCACTGCATCCTGGGCCATCTTCAACTGTCCTGATCCATATCTTGCCACTAGACCCAGATGGCTCCAGAGGAGACAGTGAGGCGGGGGACTTTGCACAGCCCTCCCTCACTCAAATCCAATTCACTTTCAAGTTATGGCCTCACCTCCCTGATATCATGATCCTCTTCAAGAACAAAGGAGAAACAGCAAGCCACTTAATGGTAGGATGTATTTTGGTTTTGTCCTTGTATTCCAAGCACCAGGTACAATGCCTTCTATGTAGGAGGTGCTTATTAGGAAGAACTGAGTTCAAATAATGCCTTCCTAGGTGGGTGGCACTTGGCAAGTCAATCTCTGCGGCCTCAGTTTAAATGTGAAATGGGATGATAACAAACCTACCTCCTAGGGTTGTTGTGAGGATAAAATAAAATGTTTACAAAGCGCTCTGAAGACCTTAAAGCTAGTTATTATTGTTGGTGATGCACAGATCAACTGTCTTTATAAGAAAAGTTAACAGTGGGTAGAGGTGTGGAAGTATATCTGAAAATGCCTTTGAGGTAAAAACAAAAGCCATAAATAAAAGTTTTAAAATAAAAGTAATGTAGTAGTAGCAGTAGTAGTAGTAGTAGTAGTAGCAATAGTAGTAGTAGTAGTAGTAGCAGTAGTAGTAGTAACAGTAGTAGTAGTAGTAGTAGTAGCAGTAGTAGTAGTAGTAGTAGTAGCAATAGTAGTAGTAATAGTAGTAATAGTAGTAGTAGCAGTAGTAGTAGTAACAGTAGTAGTAGTAGTAGTAGTAGTAGTACTAGTAGTACTAGTAGAGTAGCAGTGATAACAGTGGTGGTAGTAGTAGTGGTGGTGGTGATGGTGGAATACTGTAAGATGATCAGCTGGGAATGACTTATTTATTCTCAGCAAAATAATGACCCAGTACGGCTCTGAAGGACTCAGGCTGAAAAATGCCGTCCATTCCCAGAGAAAAAACTGATGGTGTCTGAATATGGATTGAAGTATTTTTTTTACTTTATTTTCTTGGGGGATGTTTTGTGTTTTCTTTCACAACATAACTAATAAGGAAATAGTTTTGCATGATTACACATGTATAATCTATATTGATTTACTTCCCTTCAGTGAGGGAGGTGCGGTAGGAGGAAGGCAGAGAATTTGGAACTCAAAGTTTTGGAAAAAGAATGTTAAAGATTGTTTTTGCATGTAATTGAGGGAAAATAAAATAGTAAACAAAAATGATAGAAAATGTTCAAAAAGAAGTATAAATGAAAATCTTTGTCTTTCCGGATTTCCCCATTTTGGCTTTGTCCTCCTCAAAGCACGTGTGCAATAATAGGTCGCTAAATGAAGAATTAATATAATTTGCCACCCACAGGTACAGCTATTTAAGAACACAAAATACTGGGGACACTCACACACTAGTATCCTCAGAAGGAAAACAAACCCTGAGGAGCCATCTGATAACATTCTTATTAAGTGATAACCCCCCCCCACTTCTTCCCAAATGCATGTGCTTGTACTCGTTATGTAATTTGTTTGTTTGTTTTTTAGAACAGAGGAGATGCAACAACAAGTTTTCTAACCCTATAAACACATCTGAACTGAAGAACTACAGAAGAGATGCCAGAACAATGTATTTCAAGTGAGGCCACTTTTTCTTTAGCTTTGAAATCACTCCCAGGGAATGGCAGGTCTTACCAATTCTACTTCTGATGATAGCTCTCCCATGCATCCCTGTCTCTCTGATAATACATCAACACCTAAATCACCCTGGCCTTGCCTCTCACCTGGATTATGGCCATAATCTCCTAGAGCAGTGGTTCTCAATCTTCCTAATGCCCCGACCCTTTAATACTCGTATGTGGGCGTATCTGCATGTGGGCGGACCTGCCTGGAGAGGGATAGAGGAGCAGTGTCTTGATTCCTAAAACCATGGGAAATATGTGTTTTCTGATGGTCTTAGGCGACCCCTGCAACCCCTGTGAAAGGGTCATTCGACCCCCAAAGGGGTCACGACCCACAGGTTGAGTGCCGCTGTGGGACTCTCTTACTCCAGTTTCTCCCTTCTTCAATCCATCCGCTGAGTCAAAGGTTCTTAATCTGGGATCTACAGATAGATTTTGGAGGATCTGTGGACTTGGGTGGGGAAAATGAACACTACATCTTTATTGTTACTCACTTTAACTGAATTTTGCATTTCCTTCAACTATTTAGTTATTTTGAGAAGGTTTTCAGCTCCACAATACACAAAAAAGCCCAGAATCCCGGTCCCTGTTCTAAATAGGTATCCAACAAATATTTCTAAATCACAGATAATGCAACTCCCCAGCTCAATAAACTTCTGTGGCTTCCTCTTACCTCTAGGATCTGATGTCAACCCCTCTGTATGATATCATAGCCCTTCATGATCAGAATTCAGCCTATTTTGGAGGATTTTTTCACAATCTTTTCTTTCCTGTGCTCCACATTCCAGTCAACCTAGTATAAGCACCATTTTGCCAACTCAGCAGCCCTCTCCTACCTTGGCATGACCATCCCTCATGCCTAAAATGTACTTCTTCCTTACTTCTACCCCCTCTCAGAATGCTGAATTTCCTTCAAAGCATAATTCAAATGCCCCTTCCTATAAGACACCTTTCCCGATTCTCTCCCCCCTGGCTGCTGGTATTGCCCCTCAAATTATGTTGTGTTTGTGTGCTTTGTGTGTGTGTGTGTGTGTGTGTGTGTGTGTGTGTGTGTGTGTGTGTGTGTGTGTGTGTGTGTGTGTGTGTGAGAGAGAGAGACAGAGAGACAGAGAGACAGAGAGACAGAGAGATGTATACAAGTTCTTTCCCTGATAGAGTGTATATTCCTTGTGGGCAGGGCCTGTTTTTGTCTTTGTATCTCAGTTTCTTTCATAATGCTTAACACATAGTAGGTACTTAATAAATATTTTCTACATGAATGAATTATTTTAACTCTAATTGTTCTTTTCCAGGAACTCTAAGGTCATGTTCAGTGATGATCTCTGCCAACGGTAACAACTAGGTCCTGATTAGCTTGAACAGTGAATCCTCTGAGTAGTTGAGTATATTAAAACTTATGCTTTTAAAGTTATGATAGTGTAAAATATGGTAATTGGTTCCAGCCCAATGGAAATAGACATTCAGAATTCAATTAGTAAGACCACTTCAAGGGGTTTCATTATTTCTATCAATCAGGACCTTGTTATGGTTCAACTTTAAACCTCTGTGACTTCATTCCTCCAGACACCCCTGTCAAAGATGACAGACTCTCCATATGGTACAGTCCAGTGCCTCTGATGATAACCAAGGCTAGAAAAATTGCCCCCCTGTCCCCAGAACCAAGGTGGGGATGAGTTGTTTGGTTTTTTGTTTGTTTGTTTGGTTTTTTCTGTACTTGACCTTGGATAAGGGACTCCCAATCCATCATTAGGCTTGTATTTGGAGACTTTGGAGTTCAGAGGACCTGTCTGAGCTTGTAAAAGAGTTATGTGCTATCATTATCACCATTATTATTACTATTACTAGTATTATTTCCATTTTACAGATGAAGAAGCTAAAACTGAGGAAATTAAATGGCTTCCTCAGAGTCACAGAGCTAGTATGTGTCTCAGGCAGGATTCAAACTTAGGTCTTCCTAATTCCAAGTCCAGCACTCTATGCAAAACTCCATTTAGGTACCTTGTGTAGGTGTGTGTATATATGTCTGTGTACCTATTCACATACATACATCTATGTGTACATGCGTACATATATACATTATAGAGAGAGAGATAGGGGATTAACACGAACAGTGCTTTAAATTTGTAAAGCAAGATATATACAATATTTCATTTGATCCTCATATCAATTAAGTGAGAAAGGTGCTATTATTATCCCCATTTTACAAATGAGTAAACTGAGGTACAAGAGGCAGTGTCTTGCCCAGGATCACACAGCTAGCAGGTTTCTAAGACAGAATATAAACCGAGGTCTTCATGACTCCCAGCCCAGCACATTTCTAAATATAACAACCAGTTATAACCACTTAAATATTAAAGCTGATCTACTTTGGTGCAAGGGGTTCCTTAGATCAGTGCTATCAGGATCCTTGTGACTTAGAAAACCACAAATTAGCATTATCTATGTCATGCTGTATTTTTAGTTATTTTGTTAAACATTTCCTGACTACATTTTAATCCTGATGATCTCTGTAGCCTACATTTTCACCTTAAATGATCTTAGAAATGATCTAATCCAATTTATTCATTTTATGAAAGAGGAAGTTGCAGCTCAGAGAGATTTAAAGGTCTTTTCCAAGATCATACAAACGGAGATTCAAACCCTGGTCCAAAGACTCTAAATTGGGTCTTTTTTCTATTGCAGCACATTGCTCCTCTTTGTCTCCTAGACTGAATATCATTTTCTCTAGTCTTCCATCAAGCCAAATAACGTAGAGCAAAATTCCTACCCCACCAATGCTTTCTCAATTCCCAAGGCCTAAAGGCTCACTAATTTCACCTCTGACCCACTACTTCCCCAACCCCACATATACCAAGAGCAGCAACGGGGGTTTGGTTTGACCCAAGATGTTTGAGGTTACTCTGCTTTCGCCAAGAGCTAGCCCCTTCAGTGGCTCAGTCTCCCAAGGCTCGAGCAGGATTGGACTGGAATCACTAAGTGCTCTTATTTGAAGAAGTCACAGCCCTGATGATCCCAACCTGGGGGCAGATGGGGACCACCACAAAAGCCATGCAAATATCCATACCTACATCATTTCAGAAAACTGGCATTTTCCGTAATTTTCCCACAAGATCTGCCAATTCAAGGAAGCTGAAACCCGAACCTGCACAACAAAAATAGCTACTAAAACAGTCTAAGCAATGCATTTCAGAGTGTCTAAATACCGAGCTAAAGCTAATTAACTCAGCATCTAATTTTACACACTCCATACTTGTGATTTAACTGCATGACTATATAACCCTACTTGGGCTGTTTTGAGAATACAATGATGGGTACACTTTGCATGCAAAAAATGGGACCCACTGTACTTCCCTTCCTTTGTTCTTCATGGCTCTGGAAAAAATAGGGGCAGTGTATGTGTGCATGTATGTGTATGTATGTGTGTATACATACATACACACACATTTGTCATTGGTGTTCAGTTTTTTTTAGTTGTGTCCAACTCTTTGTGACGCCATTTGGAATTTTCTCAGCAAAGAAACTGGACTTGTTTGCCATTTCCATCTCCAGTTCACTTTATATACGAAGGAACTGAGGCAACTAGGGTTAAGTGATCTGCCCAGGGTCACCCAGTCAGTAAGCGTCTGAGGCTGGATTTGAACTCAGGTGTTCCTAACCTCTGACTGGCACACTCTATCCACTGGACCACTTAGCTGCCCATATATACACTATATATACGATATGCATATTATATATGTATATGCACAAAACAGACATACGTATATATGAGCTTTAACCCCATGCAATATATAATGTACATATATTACACACACATACACACATGTTTTAGTTTTTATATTTGCGTGTCAAATTATGTGTATGCATATATGTTATATGTGTACACACATATATAGACACACCCATATATTCTGAATAAAGATCACCAATAAAGATCGATAGTCAATCACTCAAGACAAATAGGAGTCGGCTGACCTTTTTTGTCCTCTCCTGTGGTTTCATAAACAGACCTAGAAATTCCCTCCCCTGCTGCAAATCTCTTTGGCACCTTGGAATCAAAGGTTCACAGATTTGGAGCTAGAATGGAGCCCAAAGGGCATCTGGTCCAGCCAGTTCATTTTATTGATATTGAGCAAGGTTAAGTGGTCGCCGAAGGTCATAAAGGTAACACACGACAGTAATGGAAATAGGAACTTACGTCCACTAACGCCAAAGTTAGTGCTTTTTCCACTCTATCCCACTTATAGTCTTGACTGAGTAACTGAGAGGTTGGTTGACTTGGCCATGGCCACATAGCTAGTATGTGTTAGAAGGGTAACTTGGTCCCAGATCTTCCTGACTCCAAGGCCATCCTTCTGCAATATTACCTACTTTTCACCTGGATTGAAAGATCATAAAAGGGGAAGCAAATTTGGAAGACCTTCTTGGTCATTTCCCTGGGCCAACACTAAGATTAAAAAGTTCCAAGATCTGGCTGTGTAATGTGGTCTCCCAGAAAAGAGTGGCCATCTTTATACATAATTAAATTTGATCTGGGGCAGTGTAGGTAGCTGACAATAGCAGAGAGATCCTTAGCTATCTTGCTAAGTCATTATGGTACTTGAGAGTTGATGTTGTTTATTCACATTATATAAGAAACCACCTAATCTTGCTTGCATACTTCTAGATAATTTTTAGAACGAGCTTCTTACATTTTCCAAGCCCTGCTTATCTTTTTTCTCCTCTTTTTCTCCCAATCTCCATTCCTATTCATTAGCTCAGATGCTATCTTTCTCACACCTGGATTATCTCTCTCTTTATTCTGAAGTGCCCTCTGACTGGTACTTGAAATTTTCCTCCCATATTTTTATGCTTTTTTCCCCCTTTTCCAGCTAGACAAGCTATTCCTTTCTGACAGTGTTCCTCCTCTATTCAGACCTCCTACCTAGGCAACCAGTTTCCTTGAACTGCACTCCAGCTGACTCAGACTCCTGTATCCCGGTTGCTATGGCAGCTTCTGTTCGAATCACAGGGACGGGACCTCCATTCTCCATACCAGTTCTGCTCTCTTGGCTGGAAAACCAGTAAAATGGGCTAATGGGTTTTCCCTAGACTCTGGGCCAACAACCCCCGGATGAGAATATAGAGGCAGCCTGGTGGGAGGGTGCCAATTTGGAGTCAGAGACTGGGAAAAAGACACTGAAGGAGACATCCTGAGAGGAAAGGTTCCAAAATGGCCTTGCTGCTAGCGGTGCAGAAGAGTCTGTAATGGAGATGGTTCCCTATTGCCTTCTAATTCTTCAGTCTTGCATTTAAGGGCCTCCCCTATCTGGCTCTCTCCTATCTCTTCACTTTATTTCATATTATTTTCCTTCACATTCTCACTATGTTCCAGTCAACCTGGCCTGTTGGCCATTCCGCATATACAATGTTCCATCCTGATCTCCATGCATGTGTTGAAGTAGTCTCATATCTAGTATGCAGGTCTTTCTCAATTTGACTTTATAGAATTCTAGTTTCTTTCAAGACATACATCAGGGGTCACCTTACATGAGGCCTCTCTTGATCCCCTTCTCCTCTGGTTATTAACATTCTATCCTTCTTAAAATTATTATTTTTAACATGTTTTGTGTGCATTACCCTGTCTACATAGTATCCCTCCAACAGGATTTAAGCTCTTTATAAGGAAGATTCGTTTTATGTTTCTCACTGTATCCCCAGTGATGAGCATAGTGTTTTGTAGTTCTTTTCATCCAGATCCATGATTTCATTAAAGTAGAGGACTCCCAATATGAAATCCTGACTATCTTTCCTAACTTATAGTGTGAGGGTTCTTAACCTAGGTTGCATGAGTGAGAGGGAATGTGTATGTGTAACAGCATTCTGAAGAGTCCACAGGTTTTAGTAGACTGCCAAAGGGGCCACACACACACACACACACACACACACACACACACACGTGAAGAATATTTGTCATAGTGTTAGTGAGCTGCCTAGGGCACTAAGAGGTTAAGTGACAATTCCAGGGTTACACAAGATACATCTTTCTGACTCCAAATCCATTTCTGTGAACACTTTACCATTCTCTCTCTTAATTTGAACATGGTAGGTGACAAATCAATGTTTGCTGGATTGCTGACTGACACCGTGAAAGGAAGTCAATGATAAAATAATAATTTCCATAGTTTTCTAGATGTACTAAAACATGGATTATCATATCTGAGGAGATTCTTAGATTACTTGACAGGATGTCTCTGAAGCATATGGAAGAGATATAATTTTTTTTCTTAAAGAAGAGGTTTAGAAATGAAAAATGGATTCATTAAATTGAGCTAGATGTATAAAAGTCTCCTGTGGTAAAGAGAGATACAAAGTGGAATTAGGACCTCCATCTGCTCATTAAAGAAGACATTAATTGGTATTCACTATGTCTAGAATACTGTCCTGGGGTTGAGGAAGATACACATAGAAGTCCTGATTCCTGCCTTCAATGAGCTTACAGTTTAGAAGGTGACTATGAAATAAATAAATCATACGCCTTAATACAAAAATGGATCTGTGATCTCTCTAGTTCTGGTACTCCCTCCAGTGATATTGATTGTAGTCATTCCATGCCCTCTCAGATTTTGTGATTCTTATTCATGACCTCTGATAGAACTTCAGTGGGGTGGGAAGGTTCACCCACATACTGCAGTCTTTCCTCAACTGCCCAGAAACCAATAAGATATGATAAGGGCATAATAAAGTTTCAAAATGCTATGTAAAATAGAAGAGAAAATTAAGGATTAGCAGGAGAGTTAAGGATTAGAAAAGATCTTATATATTATTTTAGCTCAAATTTAAAGGATGAGTAGGCTGCTAAGGGGCCATTAGGAGTTACAGAACAGAAGAGAAAGAATTCTAGAAACAGAGGAGGGTGTGAGGAAAGACACTGGAGACACATGAGAAAAGTAAACATGAAGAAAAGAAAGTAATATAGTAAACCTTCCTTTCTCTCCCCCTAAAAAGTTAAGCGACTGACTAAAGCAACGAGCAAATCGTACAATGTATGCAACATTCTGCATCCATTGCCCTCCACTTTTCTACCAACAGGAGGGAGGTGCATTGTATCATTTGTCCTTTTAAGATTAAGATTAATCAACCAGTTCTACTTTGGTAGGATGGGTGCTTACGCTCCAAAACATACTGGAATTTTTGGAGAGGAAAAGAAAAAACCCAGGAAAGTAGGAGTTACAAATCAGAGTAAATCTTGAAATTCAGGGTAGTCTGGATCAAGCTTTTGCTTCCTTTGTCAGAGTAATCTCTAACAAATACTTCATCAATGAGGCCTCAGCTCTTCCCCAATCACAACTGAACAGTACTTGTTTACTCCTCTGGCAAACATTACCAAGACATTCCCATTTAACTTACATTTCTAAGAGCATATGAGCTACCTATCTGCTTAACTAGAGCACAATCTAATTAATTGTACAATGAGTGCAACAATAATCTGCAACTTTCCATTCACAATTAAAGACTTCCATGAGAAAACATAGTAATTAAGTCTTTCCTGACATACTTTTTAGTTCTCTGAAAATAAACTCAAATGAGTTTTCCTTTATGTTTTATTTCTCTGTTGAAGACTTCCCTTGCATTTATATTCTCTTTTTTAAAGGTTAATTGATGCCCTTTGTTTTTACACCACATTCCTTTCCCTCATAAATCCTACTCTTGGGGAAGGAAGAACCTTAAGCAAAACCATCCAACACATTGACCAAGTCTGATCAGACTTGTAACATTATTTATGTATGAAAAAGAAAGCAGTATGCTTGGTGGTCTGTCCTTTGAAGTGAAGATTGATCCAACAATTCCTTTTAGATTCATTGACTGCCCATACTCCAGACACATAGAAGATTTTGACAATATTAGCATTCATTAAAGATAGAGACTGATTGGGAACACCGGAAAGTTAAAATCCTCAAACAAGTAAGTTTATAGAGTATACAACATGAGAATTCACTTATGGAAATTCTATTCTCAAGATTTTCTCAGGAAAGTTCCTTTTTAATTTAAGTAGGGGCACAAGAATTTTAGTAGCTCAGTGGACAGAGCACTGGGCCTGGAGTCAGAAACACCTGAGTTCAAATCTGACCTCAGACCCTTACTAGCTGTGTGATCTTGGGCAAGTCACTTTACCTCTGATTGCCTTAATCCACTGGAAGAGGAAGTAGCAAACCATTCTAGTATTTTTTGCCAAGAAAAGAACATGGACAGTACTGGTGTGCTATGAGTCACAGGGTTCACGAAGAATTGGACATGACTGAACAACTGAACAACAATATGACATCAGGAAAGAAAGGAAAAGAGTGAGGGAGTGGAGGAAAGGGAAAGGAGGAAGACAGGAGAAAGAGTAGGATTTGAGACATCATGATATGGTGGAAAGAACATGGGTTTTGGAGTAGAGAACATAGAGGATTGATATTCAAATTCCATCTCCTCAACTAACTAGGTATATGACCTTGGATAAGTCACTGGACATTTATAGGTCAATATTGCCATATTTGGAAAATTTAAGTGTTGGGCTAGATAATTGCTAAGGTTCTTCCCAGCTGTAAATCCTATGTTCGAGGAAAAAGCATTGAAATCTAAGTTATCCTCAACTCTACCTTTTTCTTGAACACCCATATCAGTCATCAAATCTGGTCAGTCAAATTTCCACAAAATTATTCCACTGGCCTTTTCTTTCTATGCACTCAGCTGTTACTATATTTCAGAATCTCATCTTCTCTCACCTAGACTAAGACAACAGCCTCATTACTGGATTCTCAGTTCCCATTCTCTCCGTGTCTCCAATCTATCCTCCACACAGTTGCCAAAAATAAGTCTCTTACAGTACATATATATGATAAGACCCTTCCTCCTTTCTGTACCTTCCAACAAGACAATCCATCTCTTTTTCACTGTGCCCCATATCTGAAATTCTCTGTTTCTCCTCACCTCTGACTCCTACCTTATCTGACTTCCATAATGACTTAGTTAAAAGTTTGTTTACTGCAAGAATACTTTCCTGATCTCTCTTAATGTTAGTGCCTTCACTGTGGGATTTGAACTGAGTTTTGAAAGACACTAAGATTCTATGATACAGAGGTAAAGGGAGAGTTCATTCCAGTAATGGGGATTTAAAAACACTTGCTGACTTGACTTTACAAACACTTACCGAATTAGATAAAATAGTGGTGGGCCACATAGAGGGGCAAGATGGAAGGTCTTATCATTGGCTTAGGTGAGACCAGTGAAATTGTTCACTTGATTCTATAGGGATAGGTGTGAGTTCATTTGGAAGGAACATTAACAGTGCCAATTTGGGCTGCCAAAAATGGCATAATAATATTTATGCCAGACATCTAAAAAAAGAATTGGCCCCATTCATACCCAAAGAGAAGCTTTCTTACCCATCAAAAACTCTAAACTTGGACACTCTAAATGCCATTTTTTGCAATTGAAGAAACTGCTAGTCTTGGCAGGTTATCACATAATATCCTCACATAAGCTAAGTACTGCAGAGAAACAGTATTTGAATTTACAACAAAAAGCCCCAATTATCATGTAACAATGACTACATTCAGGGGACACAGTTCCATAAACAGAGAAGGGGAAAGCTCATTTGACCATTTTGGTCTATTTCCCAATGGCCCTATGGAAAATTGAGCAAGATATTTAAATGGAAACGATTCTGCTCTTGTAGCCAATTGATCCAAAACGCTAGTTAGGCTTTAGGGGCAGATGCTCATCTATGACCCACCAGATTAGTCTGATGGAGCTGCCTGGGACTCAGACCTATCAAAAATCAGACAGCTAGTAAACTGAACTCAAATCTTCTTGACTCCATGGACAGAGCTCTATTTACTTGTGTAATCATATGCCATCAAGAGATAACATTTTTAATACTAGCCATGAGATTCTCCACTACCATCGTCATGGAATGGAAATATTTACAAATGTATCTCAATGATTTTTTTTTAAATGTATCAAGCTTAGTGTTCTCAGGTTATACTCTATATGCT
This sequence comes from Pseudochirops cupreus, assembly GCA_028627135.1. NCBI lineage: Eukaryota > Metazoa > Chordata > Mammalia > Diprotodontia > Pseudocheiridae > Pseudochirops > Pseudochirops cupreus. The sequence continues at coordinate 399,696,750 of CM053583.1, read as the reverse complement.
AATAAATTAAGTTATCCTATCACATATAATTTCAGCCTAATGTTGTGGTTCTTTTGAGTATCAACTCTGATAATTAGCAGGAATCAACATTTTTTAATGACTAAAGCATCATGTAATAAATCTTCCACAGATGGAAAAAGTGTAAATGGCCAGTAGACAGTAACACAAAAAAATTCACAAGCTGCCTTTACCTGAAGATATTTTTAATAGCTTCTAATGAAGCTAATATGCATTAATTAAATAATATGGGGAAAATGACTACCTCTGATCTACAGCACCACTCCTTCGAATAATCAATCCAATTGCTACAGACTCTAGAAAGACTGGAAAACTTTAAAGAATTTGTCCCCGAGTCACTCACTCAAGCTTTGTGTGTATGCATGGAGCAAAGAGTATATGCCACTGCAGAGTTCCTAAACTGGGGAGACAAACTAAAGAAACACGTGTCTTCCCCCATCCTCACACACAACAAAAACTACCACCTTGGATTTACATTACATATCCCTTGTCTCTACCCATATATGCATATCTGGTCTCCCCCAATACAGTGTAAGCTCCCTGAAGGCAGGGGCACTTTCATTTTTTGTCTTTGTGTCTCTGACCTTAACACAGTGCCAGGCACATAGTAAGCCCTTAATAAATGCTCACTAATATGTCAAGACTTAAGAAGACATAAATCTTTTTTCCCCACCTACTTCCCTGTCCATATTTTGGTCTATTCCCTGTCCCCTTACAAAGTAAGAGTCAATCCAGAACTTTCATTAAATGCCTACTGTGTGTGAGGTATTCTGCTGAGCACCTATTCCAAATCACAGAAACACAGAATTAGAAAGACGGAAGGCACCATAATGGCCACCTAGATTCCAAGCTGATTCTAGCAAGGTAGAAAATGACACCATAAAGGTCAAGGATGATGAGAATTAAACAAAGATCATTGGATATTTTGATTAGGAGGTCATTGGCAAACCCTGAGACAGAGGGTTCAATTGTATGGCAGCAATGGAGACCAGCTAGTAAGAGGTTAAGGAAAGAAAAGGTAAGAAGAGAGTAGAGTAATATATTGAAAATAACTTTTTACAAAAGTTTTGCACCAAAGGGGAAGAGACAGATGGATAGTAGCTGATGAGACAGATGTGTCAAGGAAAGGCTTTTTTTAGGATCAGGGAGACCTGAAAATGTTTGCAGGCAGATGGAAAGGTGTCCATGGAGAGTAGGAGATGGAAGATGGAAGATGTCTCATGACAGATGCAGGTTGGCATCTTCTTTAAAAAGAGTCTTAGAGAATAGCCTAAGCCCTGGACCTTAGGAGCCTTGCCCAGGGTCATGTAGCCAGGATGAGGCAAAGATGGGACTTGAACCCACATCTTCTGAGCTCCAAAGCTGGTTCCAAATCAATTGCACCACATCGGCTCACTCATCTGATAGGAGGGAGCCTCTATGAGACAAAAATTTATTTATGAAGTCAACTTTTTTTTTAATCCAAATGGAAGAATTTACATTTATTCCTATTATATTTCACTATTTTAGGCGTAGTCCAAAGTTTCAGCCTGCTAAGATCTTTCTAAAATCTGAACATAATCTAGTATGTTCCCTATCCATGTCACCTTTGTGAAATCTTCCAATTGGATATGCATGTTCTCTATCTTTTGATAAAAAAAATGTTCAATAGCACAAGTCTACGCACAGATACCAAGGGCACTCTACTGGAGAATGGTTTTCAATCTGACATCAAATTCGCTTGGTCCATCCATTTGATGAATCCCCCAACCACCTTATTATTTATATTACAGAGGAAGAAGCACTGAGGTTTTATCAGGAATTTTTCCAGGCAACCTGGATCCAGATCCTGCCTCTGAGCCTACCTGGGAGACATTAGGCAAGTCATAGACTTTCTTGGGTCTCATCTCCTTCATCTGTATGGACTACATGGCCTCTTGACATCCCTTCTAGGTCTATGAAGCCATGATCTAGCTCACACCTTTCATCTTTTCCATTAAAACCAGTATAAGAGATGGTCAACTGCATTGCTAAAATCTGGATAAAGGATACCGATGGTCACCATGTTCTTTTTCCAGATATTCACCAAACATCATTTTAATAGTCTTTGATGGAATTATACCAGGAATTAAAATCAGACCCATTAGCCTATAACATCTGCCCTTTTCCCATCCTTTGCTGGTCCTTCTCGTACTCTCCAAAATCTTACAAAGATCATTTGGCAATCATCATTCATGTCTGTCAGTTCTTCCAGTGTAGTCTCCATAAGAGTCATTCCTTTCAGGTAAGACCAAAGTTCCAGAAGATCCCTACTTAAAAGCCCAAGCTGCCGAAGGACAACATACTTCATAAACATAAATTATATTTACCAATTAACTATAATTTAGCAGATAACATGACTCTCATGGAGTGGGGACACAGGACAGGTGAGGTCCAATGAGAGATAAGAAAGAAAGAGGGGAAAATTCAAGAGTGTGAGTAGAGCAGATTAATAAGTGATATCCATAATCATATAGGTTCATAGACTTTTTTAACCTGAAGCCCAGAGACTTTGAAAGATAGGTAGATTGATAGATAACTGTGTTTCAACATAAGTGTTTTCCTTTGTAATTTTTTGTTGTTAGCATTATTAACTTGATTTCCCTATTTTGACCAGGCTGGAAGCACAGTGGTCAATCACAGACCCAACCATACTCTAGACAGGCATGGAAGTTTTAACCTGCACTTCTTACAACTAGGGAAGGTTTACTCATCCTATGGCAATCTAATGGCTCTCCCACTCTCCCATCCTGGGGCTCAGTCTTTTGGAGCCAGACAGTGTACACACTCAAGTGGCTTTAATCTTACTGCAGCTCAGAGCTCCTTAGCTGAAGTGATCTCCCAACAGTACCTTCCCAGAAGCAAGCTCTGGAGGCATGCCCACCAGATTTCTCTTTTCTGTTTTATCTTAGATATTTAAAAGCATTATTCTTATAAGGGTCTATAGGCTTCAGAATGTCAAAGAGGTCCTATATAGCGGTTAGGTGGTAATGGTGGGCATACAGCCTTGGACCTGGAGTCAGGAAGATATGGGATCCCATCTTGCCTCAGTCATGCACTAGTTGTGTCATGCTGCACAAATCACTTCAAGCTCTCTGAACCTCAGTTTCCTCATATGAAAAAGGGGGCTTGTAATGACAGGATCAAATGAGACAGTATAGTGTGCAAACTTTAAAGGCATATATTAAGGATTATTATTCATAATAATGTTATTGTTGTCATTCTTCTTATTGGAGCTTGCTTTTATTTGTTATAAGAAATTTGCCTTCTTTTCCATGGCACCCTAGGGAGCCATGGAAAAGGAGATGAGGTGTTTTTTTCTCTTCACAGTAAGAGTGGGGGAGTGAAAGAAAATAAAATTCTGTTAATTTTTTTTAATAGGTCTGCTATGAGACCTGATCCATGTGCTTTCAGAAGAGGTCACTGCATTCTTAGTTTTATACCAAACTATTTTACTTTGTTACAGTGGAAGTATATATATATTTTTTAAATTCGGTAAAATTGAAAATTAAAAAAAAAAAAGGGAAGAGGCATCTAAAGTTAGGGAAGGGCCCTGGAAAGAAGAAAAATAGAAGGATGCTATGGAACAATCTCATTTCCTTTCCAACTGTGTTCAAAGCCAGTCCTTCTTTGAGACTTGTAGGATTAGTTAGAAGAGCTTGGAAGACATCAATAGACCTCAACTGGTTCCTTATGTAACCCTCCTGTGTCCTCATCACCTCTTAAGATAAGACCTCACAAAAAAGTCAAAACTAAAACATGGCTCCTCTTATGAGAACACTGAGTGCCTGAACCTCAGAGATAAAGGACCAAAATCCAACCTCCTTCAGAAGGAGCCAAATTTGCCTTTCACCTCTTGAATGGAGATCATGTCCTCCACACTGTGCCCGGGGAATTTTTTTGGGGGGGGAAGAGATTACATTTCACCAGTCCCCACTTTAGCACCAATTCTGGGGCTCCCTGATGTTGTTAGACATTTCTTACATGAGGACATAGAGGTCCCAGAATGGGAATGTGAGCAAAAGACTAGAAGAGACAATAGAATCAAAAGGTAATCTTATTGGAAGCAAAGGTAAAATTCTAATCTGAACATTTCCTGAGAGGAAACATGCAAATCAAGCTAGATGCAAATCATATGCAAATTTCATGCAAGGCAGCTATGAAAATACTCAAGGACCACCTAGTTCATACATTAGGATGAGACCCTTGGGAAAATCCTGGTGAAAACAACTGAGATAGAGACTAGGAGCCTGTGACAGCTGTGGAAATGATGTGGGAGGGATGCTTTCAGATGTGTGTTAGCTACATATGTTTACAAGCAAGCCCACCGGTCTCTTATAGTATTTTCACTTAATTAATACATTTAAATCCCCAAAATAAACAAAAAACATGCCAACTTAGTAGAATGCATGGTAAACTCTTTAAAAGCTTGGGCTGTTATTTTGTTTTGTTGTTGTATCCTTGGCATCTCATGTATTACAACGCAAACAGTTGGTGCTTACTACATGTGTGCTGGCTCCATTTGTAGCTAACACAGCCAACAGGAAAATGTGAAGCCCCTACCTGGTGGAATATCATTGCACAATAATGACAATGATTACAATAACCAATTAAAACAATGGTAAAAGACACTGGAATTCAGATGGAATGACTAATCTTCAACCTAGAGTGCCAATCCCAAAATGCGAGGTAGAAAGGTGAGGGGCTATGGATGCCGAATGTTATGTGCTCTGTTAGTTAATGGTAGTTGTGTCTACTGGTTTTGCTCAGCCGTTGTTTTGTGGATTATTTCTGATTTATCCTGTAAGTTGTTTGTGTGCAGCTAGGTGGCACAGTGGATAGAATGCCAGTCCTGGAGTCAGGAACACTCATCTTCCTGGGTTCACATCAGATCTCAGACAACTTAATAGCTGTGTGACCCTGGGCAAATCATGTAACTCTTTTTGCCTCAGTTTCCTCCTCTGTAAAATGAGCTAGAGAAGGAAATGGTCTACCACTCCAGGATGGGAGTCATGAAGACTTGGACAAGACTGAAAAACGACTGAACAATATCTTGTTTGTACCTAATTATTTGCATTTTGTCTCCCCTTTCAGACTGCAAGCTCCCAGAGGTCTTACCTTTATTTGCAACCCCAGTGCTTTGCACAATGCCTTTTAAATAGCAGGTACTTAATAAATGCTTACTAACTGACAAAGGGAGGATTGATTCTATAGCAGAAAAAACAATAGGAGAAATTAGTTATTTAGATAAAGATTAATTTTTTTTAATTTCTCCTATTAATTAGGCCAGATAAATCCTATGCCTTTGAAACAGAGAGTCATCACAAACAGACCCCAGATCACCTCCTGTGCACAGGAGTGTGATTAGTCACTGTTACAATTTCTCATGTACTAATGCATTCCATTACAGGACCGCCCAATGCATCATTTTTTTTAATGAGTATATAGACCGTGGGCAAAGGCAATGGGAAGTTCTGAATCCCACTAGATAAGGCCAAGAGAATTAAGAAAATAAGACTTGAAGAAGCAGTGAGGATGGAAAAATATTGGTTTAAGCACTGTCCCTTAGAAGTATCCCTGTCAAGGATGACATCACTAGGGCTTCAAACAGCATAATCTAGCTTCATGTGAGCCTTGAAGGGATTAACTCTAATACAGATGGGTTGATTTGGAAGGTCAGAAACTGGGTGGCTGTTGCAATTCAGTATTTGCTTATTTGGTTTTTATAAAGTGAAGAACATATTTCTCTTACATTCTTGTAAGAGATATTTGGCCTCCAGTCATGGCCTCCATGTTTACTGTACAAATACTGGCCAAGGGATTTGCAAAGATACAGAACTTTCCAAGGGTCTGGTGGTGAAACGCTCTAGCGACTTATACAAACAAACAGGGTCAGCCTTTGAAATTGGACTAGGGGAGAAATGAAAGAGGGTCTTCTGGGAGCCTCAAATGGTGAACTACCCAAGTCAGTAATTCAGAGGCCAAATTCACATCCCAGCATCTGGCCCAAATACTTGCTGCTAACTAGACTATAGAGCCAACGAGCATATGCCTAGTAGAATTAAAAAGTACTACAGGCTCTAAGTATAAGGTATCGATTAAGGGTGTCCTGGGCAGCAAGAGAATTCTAGGAAAAAGTTAAAAGTTGTGGAATCACACATGACAATAAAAACCAGTTGTGATCTAGACTGCCAACAGTAGAAATTCAGGTTTGATCTTTTTTTTCCTTAATTTTTTTTTCATTTTCACACTCGATAGAATAATAAATTTCAATCTAAAAGGGGCCTCAGAGGTAATTTAGTAGAAATCTTTCATTTTACAGATGAGGAAACTGAGACTCGTGGAGGGGACATGACTTGCCCAAGGTCATACAGGTAACAACAGGGTCACATTTGAGTCTCTTACACCATATGCAGTCCTTTTTTCCACCTTACCATAAATATTGATCAAACTGAATTTGCTGTAATGTCAGTGGATATAAAACTATAAATTTGTATTCAGCAGGGATTTTTTTAGCATAGATCCAATTTAATGAGTTAGTAGCAACACTCCCCGTTTGTCGGTATCTCCTACTCAACCTCTTTTTGCTCTCTTGAGTTTATCTTTAAAATGTTTAATTGATACTGGGATTTTTTCCCCTTTTTTAAAAAATCACTATCATTCCACACTCACAATTCTCCTAAGACAAAAAATAAAAGCTCTCCCTTGTAACAAATAAGTATAGTATTGTCGGGGAGGCTAGGTGGCGTAGTGAATAGAGCACCGGCCCTGGAGTCAGGAGGACCTGAGTTCAAATCCGACCTCAGACACTTAACACAAAAACTAGCAGTGTGACCTTGGGCAAGTCACTTAAACCCAACTGCCCTACCTCCCTCCATCCAAAAAGAAAAAAGAAAAAAAAAAGTATAGTATTGTCAAGGAAAACAAATGTACACATTTCTGTATCTATTGTCCAACCCTTTCTGACAAGCAATTATTTGTTTTGTTTTGGTTTTTTGAGGTACATGGGGTTAAGTGACTTATCCAGGGTCATACAGTTAGTAAAAGTCTAAGGTTGGATTTTAACTCAGGCCCTCCCGATGCCAGGACCAGTGCTCTATCCACTACACCACCAAGTTGCCCCCTGACAAATATTTATTAAGCAAGGGTTATGTGAAGGGCACTGTATTAGTACTGGGGACATATAACAGAAAGCATTTACCCATCTTGTCAAACAACTTTTAAATTTTAGTGAAATTAAAAAGACCCTTATAGCAAACCCCTTATAGTTCATTTAGAAGCCATAAGTCTTTCTAGTTTGGGGCACAACATTGGTGTCAAAATGACCCGCAATGCCCCCAACAGACCCACAGCCGACTTTCACAGGGGGAAGCTGCCTCCTCTCCTTCTCCTGTGTAGAGTCAAGTCAGGGGAATTTGGCCCCCTGCGGAGATGGATGAGAGTTGGTAACTGCTTCTGCAGCTGCAGCAGCTGAAGTCCCAGAAAAGAAGCCCCCCCCCCCCCCACCAAGTCCCTGGCACTGCCCAATGACCCAGCATCAGAAATGGATATGGTGTTATTGATGAATCCAACATTAAGGAAGACACATTACCATCTGTTCTAGCCCCACACCCTAAGGACCACGGAGCCCTTTCATCAAATTTGCAGTGAAAATGCCCCATTTCTTGTTTCCCCTGATAGATTTTCAGCAGAGACTACAGCCACTTTTCTATTTGTATTCTTAATACAGTGCCATCACACAGGAAGCGCTTAATGAGAGCTTCCTTCCTTCTCTCCTTCCCTCTGCCTTCCTTTTTTTAGTCCTTTCTTCCATTCCTTCATCTCTCACTCCCTCCTTCTTTCCCCATTTCTTTCCTTCCCACTTTCCCTCTTTGCTTCCTTCCTTCTTCCCTTCCTTCCTACTTCCCCTCTTTCCTTCCTTCCTTTCTCTCTTCCTTCCTACTTTCTCCCTTTACTTCCTTTCTCCCTCCCTTCCTCCCTTCTTTTCTTATTTTCTCTTTCCTTTCTTACCTTTTTCCTACTTTCCTTCTCTCCTTTCTCCATCTCTTCCTCTCCTTCTCCCTCCCTCCCTCTCATCCTTTCTTCAATCCTTCCACCCATACTACCTCCCTTCCACTCTTCTTCCTCCCTCCCTCCATTCTAAAAGCCTCTTTGGAACTTGAGTCTCTTATCACTCTACTGATTCTTTCCTCTGATTTTTCATGTTTCTAAGAAGTTCTGCCCAGGCACATTACTATGAACCGCAGTACGTTTTCATCTAACTTTGCAACAAGAACTCACACATCTGATGAAGAAATCAATGGAGCTTATATGGTTTTTAATTTGGGAATGTTATTTATAGGTCACTTCAATATTCTCTTCAATATAGTCATCGGAATTGGTTGCCAAGCTGTCTCCTGTGTATGCGTGCCCACATGGAAATGCATTTTTGTTTGTTTGTTTTTCGGAAAAAGATGATAATTGTGCCTATCTCCTCCTACCACTCTGCACTCCCTACCAACCTCCAAAAAAAAATCAATACATAAGTTTTTATAGCAGTGTATTTTGTGGTATCAAAAAACTGAAAAATATGGGTACTCCCAGATTGGAGAACAGCTGAAAAATCAGGGGTAGATAAATGGAGTGCAATGTTATTATTGGGTAGTAGGAAATGTGAAAGATAAGAAATTCTGAGAAATTTGGGAAGGTTTGCAGAAATTCATAGTTTTTGGTCAGTTGTTCAGTCAAGTCTGACTGATTGTGACCTTATTGACCACAGCATGCTAATGCTGTCCATAGGGTTTTCTTGGCAAACACACTGGAGTGGTTTGCTGTTTCCTTCTCCAGTGGATTAAGGCAAATAGAAGTTAAGTGACTTGCCCAAGGTCACACAGCTAGTAAGTGTCTGAGGCTAGATTTGTACTCTTCCCGACCCCAAGCCCAGCAGTCTATCTACTGAGCCATGTTGCTCCCTGCAGTCAGGCAAAAATAATCACTGAGCATTATTTTAGTACCTACCATGCTCTGATAACTGACAAAGAAAGGGCAATAGTACAACAGAAAGAGGCCTGGTCCCAAAGCAAACAGACCTGGATTCAAATCCCATCACTTCTCTTGACTACCTATGTGACTCTGGGAAAGTCACTTAAATTCTCTGGGTTTCAATTTCCAGTTTCCCCTTCTTTAAAGGAAGGGGGTGGGATGAGATGGCCTCTGAGGGCCCTTCTCCTAGTCTAGGTCTAAAAGTCCAAGATGAATCAAAAGAACAAAACATACAATGACTTCGGATAAGGACTCAGACTATGAGAGGTAAAGGGACTGGCCCAGGGACACTGAGTCAGATATATCAAAAGCACGACTGGAAACTCAGAGCCTTCTGACTTTGGGGTTGCCTCTTACAAAATGATTACAACAATGTAAATCAAGAGGCCACTTCAGAGGAAACCAAAATGAGCATTTGAAAAACCAATGATGGTGCTAGATAACCAATATGGAAACCCACTTGTCTTACCCAGCAGAGAGCCTGAACCGCATCCTGCACACTCACACTCTACCAGGTGGTTTTGCTTATCCGGCTTTCTTCATGACAATAAAGGGTATTTCCAGTGATGACCATGACATAAGAACAAAACATGAAAATGACAATGAAACTTACTAAAAATACAAATAAAGAGAAACTTTGCTTGCACAGAAGTGAGAGTTTCACCGTCATTTAGGGATCTAGGCTCCCTCAAGTCTCCAATCACCTTCCATCTTGCAAGAGAAGTACTTTCATATTTACCTCTCCTAAGAACTCCTTTTTTCCTTCTAGATTCCTAATACTACTATTCACTGCTGCCCGGACTAAGCTACAACATTCCCAAATGCCCAGTCAATTAAAATTGGCTCTGTTTGGCCACAGATTGGAAGACTCTGGTGGAGGTAGAGGCAAAGGATCAGTCTTGCAATATATCACATTATTTGCACCCAGAGACTGGACCAATGCACTTTTCCAATGAGAGAGAGATTTCCCTCACACTATGGCTCTCAAATACAATGGACTTGGCATTTTTATGGCATTCTATTGGCTTGTCAAAGTTTATTTGGGATGGAGAAACTATGTCTAACCCTTGTGGAAATGTTGTTTTAAGTAATAAAAGAATACACTTTCAGATGGCCTTGTTTTAGCTGAACATTTTTGCTCTGCCTCATGAAAACTCCCAGAACTGTTCAAATCCAGCAGTCTATAAAGAGAAGATAATAGGTACATTTGGTCTTTACTGAAATTCTGATTAACGATAGACACACCAAGAAGACCAACAGTTAAGAAAAAATGAATAGCAGCAGCAGGGCTACTCCCTTAGGAACAAAGGCATTCAGAGCTCCTCGGAAAGGGGGCATTGATAAAGACAGGTATTAGTCGTGACCCTTGGAGTTTCTGGCCTCTCTAGCAGTCACAGAAAAGTCGTCTGTGTCTACTTGGCTGGTCCTTGAACCTGACCCTTGTAGAGGGAATATGTATGGTTATGAAATTCAAATTTCTAGCCCCTGGGGTAGATTATAGCAAATAATCTATGCAAGCTAAAAAGGCAATCTTAATAAATTCACAATCGTTCTTGGGCACTTTTGTAATTCTCTCAGTGACTGTATCTCATGTGCAATAATTCCCACGGACTTTTAAATATTGGTGAGGGATTCAGAAAACAAATGAGTACTGAACATTTGAGCTTGTTTGTCTACTTGGAGGGGAAGTTCAAATTTAGGGTGTAGCTGGGGATGGCAGAAACAACGGAATCCTGTGAGTCTCTGCAGAGGCTAAGAGGGAGCTGAGGAGAAAGAGGACAAGCAGGAGAGGGAGGAGGAGGACAATGATTCACGTTTCTATAGCAGTTTGTGCACATTATCCCATTTGATCCTCATAGCAAACTTGGGAAGCTATTATTCTCTCCATTTCACAGATGAGGAAACAGAGGTTGATAAAGATTTAAGTCAGTTGTCAGGGGCAGGAATTAAGCCTAGGTCCTACATACTCTAAACCTAATGATCACTGGAAGGATCAGAGCATCCTGATCCACAGAGACAGAAAAGGAGGAACTGAGTCAAACCCCCTCATTTTGCAGATAAAAAACAGAGGCACAATATAGGTTAACAGGCTAGAAGGTAGTCAAGGGCAGGGCACAGAGTAGAAAGACCACAGATATAAAGTCATAGCTATCCTCGACAATACAATGATCCAAGATAACTGCAAAGGACTCATGATGGAAAATGTTATCTATATCCAGAGAAAGAATGGATGGAGTCTAAATGCAGATTGAAGCATACTATTTTTCACTTTCTTTATTTTGTTTTTTTTTTTCCTTTTGGTCTGTTTCTTCTTTCACAACATGACTAATATGGAAATAGATTTCACATGATTGCACATATATAACCTAGATCAAATTGCTTACTGTCCTAGGGAGGAAGGAAGGAAAGGAGAGAGGAAGAAAAATTAGAACTCAGTTTTAAAAAATGCATGTTAGAAGTTGTCTTTACATGTAATTGGGAAAAAAAATCAAACATCATTTTGAAATTTTACAGTAAAGTTAATGGTAGCCTTAAAAAAAAGGGTATGAAGTCAGAAGACCCAGGGTCAAATCTCATTTCTGTCGCTTGTGACCTTGGGTAAGTCACTTCTCCTCTTTAGAATTCTGGTTCTTTATCTTCAGAATGAAAGTGTTGGACCAGGTAGATATGTGAGGTCCTTTCCAGATCTAGATGAAGAAACTTTGGGCCACAGGATAGGAGGTAGGAGGCTTAGCATGCCTATTTGATGGCATTGGTACAAAGTTCTCAGTGGGATAATAGGTATGGGATATGTGGCTGTATGACATACATGGCATACATGTGACATATATGTAGATACATATATATATACAAACATATACGTATGTGTATATATTTGTGTAGTCTGCATCAGGGGACTAGATATCCATGCACATGCATGGGTGCATCCCCAGCCCACTCTCATACGGACTTGGAGGCCAGCCTGTCTTCATGAAATCATATTTCTTCTCATTTATGTAATTTAAGGATAGAACGTGAATCTGTGATTTCATAAGGTATAAAGAAATTTCCAAGGAGGAAATTCCCATTATCATTAGAGTTTGGTGCCTTCTCTACAACTTAGAACCTTAGAGAGTCTCCCAGGATGCTGCAATGGCTCACAAAGCCATTCACTCATTCACAAAGCCATTATGTTTCAGGGGCAGGACTTGAACCCATGTTGTCCTGGCTTTGAGGCCAACTTGCTATCTGCTATACTAAGCTGCCTGTCCAATTTATAGAATTATCATCATAAGCTATTTCTGCAAGTCAACCCCTCAGAAGCCAGTAAGAGTAATGCTGGTCAAAGTAAAGAAATTCTCAAATCTGGTGAACTTAAAATGAGTCCAGAAGACTCTGGGAATACCAAAAATTATTATAGCATCAAAGACATTACTGGAGAAAGAAGTACTGATCAAGTGTTCCTATATACTAATGATAATGATGATGGTAGCTGTGATACTGACTTACACTCAGACCATGCTTTATAATCAACAATGTGCTTGGAATGCCAGATCTTCAAGACCTTTATGCATCAGGTTCAAAGCATTCAAATCACCTAGTCACTCTCTCCTCTGCATACACTCGTGAAATGTATATACATTTCCTTTTCTCTGGGTTATTTTTGGAAGAGAATTTGCTTAGACTATAACTCCTCTATACTGATCTGCCCACAGTAAATTCTCCTCTGAAAGATTTCAGCACATAAATCAATTTCACCAAACATTCCCTGTTCTTCTAAACTAGGGAGAAGTTGTAAAACTCCACATTTCCAATCTTTCTGTTCAGCTCTTCAGCGAGGCCAAGTCAAACCCCCAGACAAATTAACTTTTCTCAACCTCACTTGATCACTCTCCTGGAAACACTGACACAGTTTGTCAAACTGGTGGGGGGTGGGAGGTGGTACAGAAGGAGAAGAGAGAGAGACAGAGACAGAGAGACAGAAAGAGACAGAGACAGAGAGACAGTGAGAGACAGAGAGAGACAGACAGAGACACAGAGAGAGAGAGAGAGAGAGAGAGAGAGAGAGAGAGAGAGGGAGAAAGAGAGAGAGAGAAGCTATTGGCAGATGATACACAAATGATTTCTGAATTCACCCTGCTTTACCAAAGAGATTAAAAAACAAAACAATTTTTCCTTTATCAAATGAATGCCTGCTTCTGAAGAGACCAAAATGTTGACTTTCAACAAAATACTCAGAAATGACAGTCCCTGGTACTTGCTGACACAAGCAGGCAAAGTTAGAGCACAACTCTTAATAGCTCCCAAGGGCCCCCTGGAATACTTAATGACCCCTCCAGACGAGGTGGCAAAGCATGCCGAGAGACTGAGTCTCCTGATAACACATGGGCTCCATTCCAAATCCAAGTCAGTGTTCTGACCGTCATCTTGAAATTCCAGAGTCAGCTGGAAGACCCAGATACCAAAAGCATCGATAACAAGCCCTCTTCCCGTTACCTTCTGAGCCCAGCTTACGCATGGCTGATTTGTGATTTGTTATTTTATGTGATTTTATCCCCATTATAAAATTTAGCATTTACTATATGTTTATACATGTAGGGCACAGAAATTACAGATACAAAGAGCTTTAATAGCTTACAACTGCCCCAAGACCTTTGAGAGACCTTGTATACTTAGATTGACTATATCTACTATATTTACTTAGGGTTGGACAGACAGAGAAAACCCGAGACAACATGGTCTAGTGGGCAAAAAGCTGGCCTGGAAGCCAGGAGGACATGGCTTGAAGTTCTGTCTCAGACATACTGACTGAGAACCAAGGCAACCCACGAGACCTCCCAGGGCTCTAGGTGGCTGCTTTAAATGGCAGTAAAGGCTCAGACCAGAATTGGGAGAGAAGCTTCCTCCTCTGAAAGCAACCGACACAAAAAGACAGATCTAGTGCCAATCCCTTGTGTCAATTGAGTATTTACTATGCATGGATCACAAATACACACACACACACACACACACACACACACACACACACACATGCATGCACGCACGCACTACATTAGTATACATACTACATACTATTTCCTATAGGCTTCCAAGCAACTCTCTGAAGGCTAAAAACCGCCCTAGCAGTTTTCATTTGCGCTGGCATAGGGGTATAGTCTTCTTACCAGGGAACTCCCTTGTCTGCACAAGGAAATTACAGATCAAAGGGTCCCTCAAAAATTATCTATACCTGGGTTTCTATGCACCACATGTTTAAAAAAAAAAAGCCAGGTATAGCATTTATCATATACACTAAAAGCAGTATGGTATAGTGAATAGAGGGCCAGTCTTGGAGAGAACCAGGCCAGACCTGGGTTCAAGTCATGCTTCTAACACATACTAACTGAGTGACCATGGACAAGTCACTAAACTTTATCAGGTCAAAAGTCAAATTCTAAAACTGCAATTTATGGACAAGTTTCTGATCTGCATTAGTGAATGGAGTCTCCAAGTGGGAATTCACCTGGAGATCAAAGATTCAGACTTCTAAAAAAGTATGTGTGTGTATCTATCTACATACAAATATATATATGTATATATACACATACATTCACTGTATATGTATATATCTAATATACCCACTATATATGTGTATATATATAATACACCCCCCCACACACATATATGTATTCACACACACATATATATTCACACACATACATATGTATTGACACACATATATACTCACACACACATATATATTCACATATATATGTATTCACACACACATATATATACTCACACACATATATATTCACACACACACATATATATGTATTCACACATACACACATATATATATTCTCACACACATATATTCACACACACATATATTCATACACACACATATATGTATGTATTCACACACACACACACACACACACACCTACCTCACTGCGTATGGGCTTCATATAAATTAAGTCACCTAGCACGCTGTCATTCACCTACTGGTAGCCATGAAGTACCTATTATGTTCCTAGCACTGTGCACTGGGGGATACAAAGGCAAAAAAACAATCCTTGCTCTCAAGCAACTCGTAATTCTAACATTTACTGTACAAGCTATCCTATAAATGATGCACATTTGGCATTTGTTATACATAAGGGACTAGTTCTTGTATTAATTCACATAGCTAAGTCATCTCCCAACAAGCTCATTACGCTCTTTGCAGACTGAACAGCTTGACACAATTTGGGAAGGGGGAAGAATTAGGGGAAGGGCAGAAGCTGACATAGTACCTACTGTGTGCCAGTCACTGGGCTAAGCAATTTCCAAATATCACTTCATTTGGTCCTCACAACTCCAAGAGGTAGGTGTTATCATTCCCATGAGGAAACAAAGACAGAAGTTAAGTAACTTCACTTGACCAGAATCACAACAAGTAAGTGTTTGAGGTTGGGTTTGAACTCAGGTCTCCGTGGCTCCAGGCCCAGAGCTCTAGATACTGCCCCAAGGACCAGGCTGTGAATCCTGGCTCTGCCATTTACTAGTTCTATGACCCTCCCTTGGCCTCTCGGGGGCTCTATTAGCTCACCTACAAAATCAGAGAATGGGACTAGGTGACCTCCGAGGTCATTTCTGACTCTGTGAGCCGAGGCTCATAAACACTGAGCTAATTTCTTAACTTGATGGTTCACATGAAGGCACTCAGAGTGAGCCCCTCACTTCACAGAGAAATCAGTGCCTAGAGAAGAGAAGGCAGCTCTGATTGAATGGAAGCACCTTGAGGTTTCTCTTTGGGTACCAGCACCTGGCACAGAGTAGTCACTCACTATGCTTGTTGATGGATTCATCCAATATCACACAGTAAATAGTAACAGAGTCCAAGTCTGATACTTCTTTTGGAATTCCCCATTGATTTGGTTATTGGGAATGTATTGAAGGAAGACAGAGAATACATTCTTATTGATTAAAGTCTTTAACTCTAGTTGAAAGAATTTGCTCTGGACCAAAGATTTAGTTCAATTCACTAAAAATGGAAGACCTACTTAAGGACCTTCCTCTTCTTCAAGGTTGAGTGACATTCTTTCTCCAATAAACCTGCAAACTAAGCTTGCCAGTACTTCATTCTCAACCCACCAGGTTTCAGGGCTGATGGGGACAAGTAAAAATCATGGGCCTCACAAGGGCATTCTGCAGGGAAGGCACACCTACTAAGCTACAGAGAAGACATGCTCTATACTCACAGCTGCATAGCTCCATTAGGTGACTCAAGGCAACAGAAGGTTATGTTTTAGAGAGAACTCTTAAGGTCTCCTTTAGGCTAATTATTTTCTTACCTAACCTTAATCACTGAATGAGCACATCCTCAATCAAAGTGAGACCTGTTAAAAACCTTAGCTTAAAAATGTCAAAGTCTCCCACTGTATTCTGGGCCATCTCCAATCTTCCTGATCTGTATCTTGCCACTAGACCCAGATGATTCCAGAGGAGAAAGTGAGGCTGGTGACTCTGCAAATTCACTTGCATGTCATGGCATAGTCCTCTTTGAGAACAAAAGACAAACGGCACAAGTCTCTGAAGCTGACAAGGGAGCAGGAAATGAAGTGTAATGAAAAGGACTGATTTTCTTGAGGGTAGGAATAGTATTGAATTTTTATCCTCGATCCTTGGTACAATGCCTGGCACATGATAAAGGCTCAGGAAGTGCTTATCGATTAATTGGTTGGTTGGTTGAAGGGAGCCCTCGTCAAGAGTACTGATTTTGCCACTCAACAGTTGTGTGGCCTTAGAGAAAAATCACCACATCTTCTTTAACATCAGCATACACATGAGTTAGTAAAAGCTATACTGAATGACCTATAAGGCATTTTCCATTATGGTATCACACAAAAAAATATATTGGCAAAAGACAAGAAGCATTGAAGATGATAAAAGGCCTTGAGATCTTACTATATGATGACTCATTGAAGGAACAGTGGCTACTTAATTTAGAGAAGAAAAGACTCCTTGAGTCAGCACTGAAGATTAATGTAGGACAATGCCACACATTGGGCTTCACAGTGGGAAAGAACTCTATCTCAAGAATTAGAGGCCTTGGGTTCAAACTGGACAAAGCACTTATGTTCCCATGGTGTCTGACCTCCAAGAGAGGCACTTAATCTCCCTGTGCCTCATTTCCTCATCTGTGAAAAATGAGGATTTACCTTTGATTTGGTCCTTTCCAGCTCTACATTTATGATCTGTTGAATAAGTCACTGAAGATAAAAATCCATCTCCCAGTCCTGTTTCTTTCCTTTCTTTTCCCCTCCTTGGTAGGTGACTGATGTTCCCAGAATTCACAGAAATATCATTCAAACTTTTCTAAGTAAGAAAAAAGGGCTAGAGAAAAAGTCTACAGACTTTTGGATCTCTTCAGCGAAATCTCAAAGGCTGAGACAATGCAGATGATGGGAAAGAAATGGGAGCCCCTTCATCTCTGCACATCCAGGTTGCTGGTTAGCTCACTATGAGTCACTGCTTTCAAAAGGTTCAAAAACCCTGTCTTTTTTGGTAGAGAGCTACAAAACCCAGCCTTGAAAAGAGGGTTGATTCATGCACCAACATTAATACACCTCTGCCTCCTCTCCATTTGTTTTCATGAGACATTCAGCATGTTTAAGTTGATTTTAGAAAACAGGCCATATGTCCTTTTGCAAGAAATAAAGAGAAGGACCAAGAGAGAGACACAGAGCAAAGAGGTACACAGAACGGTTTTCAGGGTCAACACAAGCTTTCAGCCAAGGCGGTTACACACACTGCTTGGAATGTTTTCCTTTCAATGGCTTAACAAGCAGTGGAATCTTTCAACACACTGAAGACCTGTCCTGCCACCTTGAATGAGTATTTAAGAAGAGAGAGCTCATTTCATGTATTTTTTAAAGTATGTATCAGCTTTGTCAAGAAAACAGCAAAGAATCTGAACAGTTTTAAGTCAGACACTTTTATCTTATCTTGAAATACGGCTGGCATTCAATGTGCCCCACTTGAGTGTCAAGAATGTACCTGGTGTGGCTTAAATGATGAGGACAGCCTGGCCTTTCAACCATGGAGACTAAGCAATATCTGCCACATAGGTTAGGCCTGGAATTATCCTCAAGACATGCAAGTTAGATTTCTCCATTAGATTAGAAGGTCCTTGAAAGTAAGGGCTGGGTTGTTTTGGGTTTTTTTTGGAGGGAGGGTTCATTTTGGTTTTTTACTCGCCATCCTCAGTGTTCCTGGCACATAGTGGGCACTTACAAAATGCTTATTGACTTGGACTTAATTGGCTCAGGGAACTAAGATCTAAGCCATTGTCAAAACTTCCCGAAAGTCTAGCTTCAAAAGCCAGACTGTGAGAGAGCAGGAATCACCTTCCCTCAGGCTTCTGAATAGTGCACCAGCATAGACAACACCTAGTTATCTTTATCACCAATGCAATGAGCCTAAACTAGCAGATTACCAGGGAGTCAAAGGTAGCCAGGACAATGGAGGCAAAAAAACTGGGTTCAGTCTTGCTTCTGACGCTACCACCTGTGTGACCTTCAGTGGGTCATTTACTTTCCCTATGCTTCAGCTTCCTCATCTGTAAAATAGGCAGATGAAATGGCTTTTTGAGACCCATTCTCATTCTACATTTATGATATGGTCTAATGCCCTTGTGGAGTAGAAAAACAGCTGTATTGGGAGAAAGAACCCGTGGACCCAAATGACTGATGAGATATTGGGCAAGGGATATTACTTTTGTGGAACTTAGTTTCCTCATCAAAAAGATGAAAGGAGTTGACTTATAATCTATAATTTCATTTCTAACTCTAAATATATCATGCTAAGTTCCAATGGTTCCTCCACTCTCTGCCATGCCCCATGCATTGAATTAACTCCTCCCAAGTCCATCTAACCTCCCACTTCCCTTCCATGCGGACTCATGTCAGGCTCCACCTCATCCATAATCTCCCAAATAATGCCCAGCTACAAGTTATCTCCTCCCTCCTTACATATCCCATAGCACTGAGGATACCATCTCTGCACGTTTCATAGTCTGGTGTCAATTCTCCATTGTTGTTATCATTATTACTATTTTAATTCTCAAAATCTAACACAGTACCTTGCATATCATAGGTACAAATTCAACAAGAATATACTAACTACTAAATATATGCTACCCAGTGTTATGATATTTTACTGCATGGAAATAATACATTCACTGAAAAGTGACTCAAAGTATAAACAAAATACAAGGTAATTTGCTCTAAAAGCTAAGATGATAATAATAATAAAAGATGGAAAGGAACTCACCGGCTACCTAGTCTAACCCCTTTTGCTTTAATGATGACGAGAAACAGAGCCCAAGTAGGTTACATGACCTGCCCAAGGTCACACAGGTATTAAATAGATTGGATTTGAACCAAGTCTTCTGATTGCACACCCAGGCTCTTTCCACTGAGCAATACCACTTCCTGATACCAGCAGTGTCATTTAGACAATACAAATGTTGTTCAGTCATTTTGGTCGTATCCAACTCCTTGTGGCCCCATTTGGGGTTTTCTTGGCAAAGACATTGCAGTGGCTCACCATTTCCCTCTCCTACTCATTCTTTAGATGAAGAAATTGAGGCAAACAGGATTTAGTGACATGCCCAGGGTCACACAGCTAGTACGTGTCTGAGGTGGGATTTGAACTCAGGAAGATGAGTCTTCCAGACTTCAGGTCCAGGAGCTCTATCCACTGCACCAACTAAGTAATTCCAAGAGGTAGAAATAAGGAAGAAAAATATTCAAGGCATGTAGGGGAAAAATAGAATGTTGGGTACTGGGAACAGCAAGTATGCCAGTTTTATTGGTACTGGGTACGCACACCATAAATATTTGCTGACTGGTACTACAGGCAATTTGTACGAAACAGAGATTCTGCAGTATGTTTCAAACTGATGCCTATTTGGATCTCCAGTCGGGCATCAGTGAAGCCAGCTGAAGCTTTCTATCAATCAGGAGGAAAAGTAATGCAAGGTTCTATGTGGATCAAACGAGCTTGAAGCATTTTTCAGTATATTTGGTTGTATATGAAGCTTTATCAAATGAAGAGAAAAGTGGCTCACCCACCAGGGAAAGGCAAGGCTCTCTCTTTCTGCCTTCTCTCCCAGCCCCACGCACCCTTCATGACAACTACTAAAGCTCCGGTTTGACCAAAGTCATGTCAATGAAGCTCAGATTCCTAACCCCCCACTTCAGGTTTGCTGAAGTCTGACAGAGGAGATATCGAATAAGTGTTTGCTGACTGAATCTTGTTGAGTTAACTATTTATATGATTTATGAATATGCTCAGCTTTTGACCTATTTAACCAGTCAATTATTTATGTCCTTTTCACAGAGAACCAGTTGATCTTGAAATCAACTACTCTGAGTAATTACCATAAAAATAGACATGAATTGAAGACTAAGAATAACAACCAGATAGCCAGATTCAAGATGGGAATAATTCATTGATTTCATTCAATAACAATCAAATCCATTCTCCACTTTAAACACGCCCCCTACAAATCTGAGATATAGGTCATACACAGCTAACCACTCACAGTGTTTGCCTCTGATGTCCCTGGCTGATGACATGACAAGTGTTGTCCTGAAAAATTCCCTCCTTTCCAGTGACCCTCATGAGAAAAGCACCAGAAATTCTGGCACAATCCAACAGTATTTGCTTCATTTGGGTCTGAAATAGCAAGCAGAGGAAAATGAGCCATATGGAGAAGGTTTTGCCAAATTCACAGAAACTCAAGAGTTGGAAGGGACCCCGGATGCCATTCAATCCAACTCATACCTGACTCACCATCCTATTGTCAACCTATCTGATGGTTGACTTTCCCATCTTTGCTAGAAGGCCCCCGATAAGGGGGACTTGCTACCTTCTGAGGTAGTTCCTTCCACTTTGGGACACTGCTAATTGTTAAAAGGTCTGTAATGGTAAGGGAATTTGAAGATCTTCCCTGCCCCTTAATAAGCCTAAGGGAATTTGAGGACTTTCACTGATTTGAAAATATACTCTGCCCCCCAAATAGGCTAGATGTGGTCACATGGAGCCTATGGTGAGAGGAGTTTGCTGAGGGGTGGAGCAGAGCTCAACAGGAGAAGCTTGCTTAGGAGAGGCTTGTTTTTCAGGAAGGCCCACACCTTGTTAATTTCTATGTAGGGTCATGAGGGTTGTGATGTTCTCTGACCCTGGAGAAGGCCACATATACCTCTAAGGTGAGGTTTTGCTTTGGGGTTCACTTTGGGAAGAGTTGTGTGATTTACCCAGATGAGACTCTGAGCAGCTGTTGAGCCCCCTGGCTTTGAAAACCCAGATACTGGTGTTTCTCTCTCTTGTAACTAACTATGCAGGTGTGTAATGGTCTGAGAGCTAGAAGTCCTGTCTGTTGAACTATATTATTTTCTCTCTACTTTTTGTCTTCTTTTAACTTCTGTTTGTATTCTCTGAAGTTCAGGGTGCTGACTTTTTCCCCTGAACTAAGTAAATGATATATGTTTGATTCAAGTAAGATTGTTTACCCTTTCTGAGTCATTTTCCTTTAGAAAAGCAGATCTAAGAACCTGTGCTAGCCGCCGTCCTGGGTATGCTAGAGTGCTTGCTGCTACAAGGTTGTACTGATATCAAGGCTAAATGTGCCTCTTTATCATTGACCCAGATGTCTAGCACAATCCCTGGCCCATAGCAGGCACCTAATAAATACCAGCTGATTGCCAACTGAAAGGTCCTAATTCTGTCCTGAGGGGCCCATCTGAACAAGTCAAATGACAGTCCATCAAAAATTTTCAGACAGCTACCATATTTTCTGTCTTCTCCTCTATAGGTGAAACACTCCTAAAACCTTCAAACGATTCTCATATGGCATAATGCTTATTTATCTGCCTGTGATAGCTAGCATTTAGAATAATTAGCATTCACATATTGCTTTATGGTTTGCAAAATGCCTTACAAATTTTATCCTCATAACCACGTAAGCTGAATACTATTATTATTTTCATTTTGCAAATTAGGAAACTGAGGTGAACAGGTACTAGGTAGTATCAGCTCTCAAGAACTCTATATTCCTTCAATTCAATAAATATTCATTGAACTGAATTGAATTAAAGGAACATAAAATATAAAGAGGTAGGGTAGGGAGGCCCAAATTACTGACGCAAAGGCACATAGGATGCATAAAGTGCAAGAGAAGTAAGGCAAAGCACTCTAAATATATGGAGAAGAAAAGATTACTTTCACATGGGAAGATCCTGAAGACATCTTGTAGGAGGTGGTATCCTGGCTGGGCTCAAAAAAGGGCAGGAATTACTACAGGTAGAGATGGAGATGGGAAATGGAAAGGAGTTATGGGAAAGTGAATAGAACGTGGAGTAGCCCAATGCTTCTGGCCATGGAATACATAGTGATATAGATCTAGTTCTGGCAGTGACCTCAGGGTCCATCTGTTTCAACCCATTCTTTTACAGATGAGAAAGGGGCCCAGAGAAGGTAAGTGGTTCTCTAGGACCAGAGGATCAGATATTTTGTACAAGAAGGGAGCTTAGAGTTCACTTAGACCAGTGGTTCTCAACCCGTGGGTTGAGACCCCTTTGGGGTCAAATGACCCTTTCACAGGGGTCACCTAAGACCATCAGAAAATACATATTTCCGATGGTCTTAGGAACTGAGTCACTGCTCCTCTATCCGTCTCTAGGCGAGTCCACCCACATGCAGATACACCCACATAAGAGTATTAAAGGGTCATGGCATTAGGAAGGTTGAGAACCACTGACTTAGACCAATGCTATTATTTTGTGAAAGAAGAATTTGAAGCCTAACGATGTTACGTGATTCATCCAATGTCACATACTCTATCTCCAGTCAACAGCTGGAGATATGGCACTGGAGCTCTAGGGTGATATTGGGAGTGGAGAAAATTTCACTGAAGATATAAGATCACCAAAGGAAAAAATATTTGAGCTAGAAGAACAGAAGGGGCAAGGTGAAAATGCTGAGGGATATACCCACTGAAAGGGTTGAGGAGGCCAAAGAGTTAACAAATGAAACAAAGAATAGTCAGAGAAGAAGAAGAATCACAAGAGCACCTGGACACAGAAGGTGTAGAGTAATAAGCAATGGCAGACACTGTAGAAAGAACAAGGAAAGGCCATTTGGGGACTTTCTGTAAGCTCTACACTGGAATTTCCAATCAAGAAAGCTAACAACCAGAATCACACATGCATCTTTCCGCCGCTGTTCAGTTTCTCTCTTTTCACTTTTGGGCCAAATCTCTCTCGGAAGCTTTAGGGGGCAAAGCCCAACAGGACGGTTCTTTAGGAGATCATGAATCCCAAGGACAATCAATCCAGACTTTTCTCTCCTTGTGGGCACAGGACCAGCATTACTCTGCTTGTTCTTGGCTGTTCTAATACAACAGTTACTTCTCTCATTTGTTTCCCCTCCATACAAACCTGATCAAAGCTCTAGCCATTTCCATGGAAAGAAGACTCAAAGAAAATCAACATTCTTAGTCAAACACCTCAAACACTGCCACCCACTGGGGACTTTGATAATAGATTTTTGGACATGAAAAGGAAGGAAGGTTATCCTGTAACTTCATTCTTTTAGCAACAGTTCCTTGGAAGCAACTATTCAATTCACCGTATGAACATTCCAGGATACAATGGAACTTTCCAGTGGTGCTCTTATCTAATCTGTCTGAGGACCACTCTGGAAAAGGAAGAGAGTTCAGGGACTGTACCCCCTTATCAATATTAAAAATAACACCTGCTACAACGGATGTGAAGGGGGACATGCAGCTGATGAGTCCACCATGAAGGACTTCATATAACAATGATTGATTCATTTCATTGTAGAAATTAGTAATTGACAGATGTCATCAGGGTAATGTCTGATTGACAAGAGATGACGAGCTGAGCATATTGCAAGAGCAAGGGGTGACAGGAGGAGAACCCATATGTTCCACTCACCGATATCACTCTCGTGAAGCTATGAGATAGTGAGGAAGACTAGCAACACTTCTCTGCAGAAGTTATGGGAAGACATGGTTCTAAGAGTCCCAGAGGATGAACACACATGCAGGTAATGCAAGAAGGAGCATCCACATTGATAACATCAAGGATTCACTGAAATATCTGAGCACATTGACATATGGATAGGGACAGTATAGGAGCCCCATGGGCAGCAGCAATCCATATTACAATGGATCATTGTAATTGCACATTACAATGGAAAGAGCACTGACCCTATATTGAAAGGAACTAGGATCGATTCTTACTGGTGATGATGAAGAAGAAGATGCTGATAGCTAACAATTATGTAACACCTTAAAGTTTATAAAGTCCTTTAGTTCATTATATCATTTGATCCTCTAAACAACTCTGTGAGGTAGGAGTTATGACTACCTCCATTTTATGAATGAGGCAACTAAGGCTGAGATATGAAATTGCTTGTTCAGGGTCCTACAATTATTAAGTTTTCAGGGCAGGATATGAACCCAGGTCTACCTAACTGCAAATCCAGCACTCTATCCACTGCACCACCAATATGTACGATATGGGGCAAGTCACTTAAGTTCCCCAGGTTTCAGGTCTGTCACCTGCAAAATGAGAGATTTTCATGAAATGGCCATTCCAGCTCTAGGTCTGCGGAACCTAGGAACTCTGGGGGAAAGGTTGCTTTGGAATAGCTCTTCTCTGAAAATTACCAATCTTTCAGCCTATTTTTGTAATCATTAGGCATGGCAAGCAGAATGTAATTCACGAAAAATATCTGCCAAGCAAACAAAATTAGATCTCCAAAGAGGCACCATCACCCTGAATTTATAGTCTGAGGACCTCCATTCAAATCGCATTTAGTAACTGTGGTCTTCAGCAAGTGACTTCATCTCTAGACGCATCAGTTTTCTCATCTATAAAATGAGCAGACTGGATGACCTCCAAAGTAACTTGGGATAATCAAACATGTTCCATCTGTGCCGAGTATCTTCAAGGTGTACTTTCTAGATCCATTGACCCAAACAATTATTTCTGACTCTTTGCAGTGGAGAAAGGTCAAGGATGTCAAGTCTCTTATTTCATTAGCCCCACCTAACAACTCACCCAGATGTGGATAATGGATAACAGGTTCTATATCATCACTATCCACAGTAAATTCATCTCATGAGGGAAATGGGTTCTACCCTAGCTCTGAGATGCCAAAGCAATTGCCTGATTAGTGGTTGACAGAATCAGGAGGAAGACAAATTTGCAAACAGCATGTGATACAGGTCTGCCCTCAAAATGTAAGCACAAAGATAAATGGTTTCAGACAATAATGTCTAATGATCAATTCCTTGTGGGAAAGGAAGACAAAATTTCGTCAAGGGAATATGATTTTTAAGGAGAGGAAAATACAAGCAGCCATGCATCTGTGGGAGCTTTTCCACTGAGGTGACCCAAACTAAGGTGCTGTTTGGAGATCTCTAACAGCCCCCTCACTTCTGTCGCTGTGGTATCTACCTTTTCATCGACTCATTTTTAAGAAGCAAAGGTGCATGGGCTTAATCTGCACTTTATCATAATATATCCTCAAAGCTTACAATGTCAAATTTGCATTTCTTAACCAAGGGAAGTACTGAAAGTGTTATAATGTGATCAGGTCTGACATTTCAATCAATCAATATTTGTTAAGCGCCTACAACATGCCAGACATTGTGCCAAGTGCTGGGAATACAAAAAGAGGCAAAAGACAGTTCCTATCCTCAAGGGGCTTCCAATCTAAAAGTCTGTCCAATTCATATTTTTTGGTCAAGTGAAGGAGCTACTTTTCTTTTCAAGATGACCCCTACACGGTCCCTATGTCTCCTTCTCCAAATCTTGGCTTAAGCTATATATGCCTCAATGAATTCTCTTCCTCCATCTTTATCTTAGAATTCCTTTATCATTGTTTTGTTTCAGTCTCCTCTGACTCTTCATGATTCCATTTGGGTTTTTCTCAGCAAAAATAATAAAGTAGTTTGCCATTTTCTTCTCCAGCTCATTTTATGGATGAGGAAACTAAGGCAAACAAGGTTAAGTGACTTGCCCAGGGTCACAAAGCTAGTAAGTGTCTGAGGCCAGATTTGAACTCAAGAACAATCTTCCTGATTCTAAGCCACTTACTCTCTCCCCAGAGCCACCTAGCTGCCCTTCAGAATCCTTAGCTCTTCAAATCTCAGTTCAAGTGCCACTGTCTACATTTGCCTTTCCTGATTTTGCCTAGAAATTCATAGGTCCCCCTAAAATTTTTTTTATTTACTTAGTAAAACAAGATGTTATAAACCAACAACCTTTGTTACCCAGCCCCATCCCCCTATTCTTAAGACAGTTGGTCTCAAATGTCCTGTTATATTTGTAAATGGTTTTTCTTTCTAAGAAGGATCATCCTTTTGCTTCTTTGCAAAGGTGGGGGCCTATGGGTATGGAATGGTTCATATAATGCCATATTTTTTTCAATATGTTGGTTAGTTTTGCTGAGTTATTCTTCTTTTCCTTCGTTTTCTTCTTTGTTATAAGATACACTAGAAAATGTATATGTTTTAGAAAGAAAATGTAACAACAGATTTTTCAAAAAATCCACCCCTTGGGAACAGAAATTGATTTAGCATTTCCATCAGGCAGAAGCCATGCTGTGGACTCATTTGGAGTCAAAGATAATTGTATCAATGAAATATTTATGCGAGCTCATTATAGTAAAGTACTAGGTTTCAGAGCAAGATTTGGGGGCAGTTTAAATGAGAAGGCAGGAATCAAGTTGGGGTTGTGAAAGACATTCCATGTCCAGGGCAGTAATTTACTGAACCAAAGCAGTTGGACACATTGCTAAGATGCCCATCATAGGACAGGGAGGCCTTTTCTCCTTCTGGGCAGATGTATGTTAGCTCCGGTTACCTCTGTTCTGGAAGCTCTTGAGAGAAGGGAGAAACAAAAAGTTGTCAAAAAACACACCAAAATATAAAATCCAGGCCTCTTTGGGTTTGTCAAAGGAGGGGATTTTCACTCTCTACCTTCTTTGGACCTGATATCAAGACTCTTTATACCCCTGAGACTGAAGGAGGCAGCAGGATAGTAATGTCAGTGGAGAAATCCAAAGCACCAGAGGCTAGGCTCTGAGTGCTGAGGTGCAAGGAAGCCCCTGAGTCTCCAGAAGGCACCTCAGAGTCATATGGGGAAGATATGAACCAATAAGCTCAGAGCCCCTTTGGAAATTGCAATACTGCTCTACGCTGGGATTCAGGATCCCAGGACAAATGGTGCCGCAGGATCGAATATATTTCATTTTGAAAAAGTGCCCTGGAAAGGACAATAAAAGTAAAAAAAATACCAATTCTTCTACACGCAGGATTGATTTACTAGTCACTTATCTAGAAGTGCAGTATACAGGGGAGGAGGGGAGAAGCAATTAGGCTAACAAAATGACAGCCCATCTTATTTCACACACTAGCAGAACTAGCAGGACTCTGCAGTCTTCTCTAAACCACCTGCCTTTGAGTCAATCTTTCTCTTCCCTTCCTTCTCTCCCTTCCTTGTTTCCTTCTTCCTTCCTTTATTCCTTTCTCTCTCTTCCTTCTTCTTCTCTTTCTTCCTCCCTCCCTTCCTTCTTCCTTTTCTTCCTTCCTTCCTTTCTCTCTCTTCTTTTTCCTCCCTCCCTTCTTCCTTCTCTCCCACCCTTCTTTCTTTCTCTCCCTTCCTTGTTTCCTTCTTCCTTCCTTTCTCTCTCTTCCTTCATTCCTCCCTTTCTTCCTTCCTTCCTTCCTTCCTTTCACTTCCTTTTTTCCTCCCTCCCTCCCTTCTTTCTTTCCCTTCCTTGTTTCCTTCTTCCTTCCTTTCTCTCTCTCTCTCCCTTCCTTCCTCCTTCCCTCCCTTCCTTCCTCACTGCTTCCACTTTTATATCTTTTTCATAAATCTTTATCTACCTGGCAATGCAAAAAGTACACTTTCTTCTCTTTTCCAAGGTACCCAAGACCCAAATGATACAGGGTGATGAGATCTCAGAGACAACATATCAGCCCACAGCTGCCTAGCAAGCCAGCATTGAGCCATCCATGCAGGAGACAATGATGGAGTGGAAGATCCCAGGGTCTCCTTTACCTTTCTTTCTCAAGCTTTCCCCAAAGCTGCTCTAGATCCTGAAGGGTCATACCCCTGATTCTTTAACATAAAAGCACAGATTGCTAGAGCTGGGACAGTCTGTAGGGGTCATATAGCCATGTTAGCTTAAATCAAAGGAATTTAATGAAGGGAAAAAAATGGTGTGAATATTCAATGTATAGCTAGGATCAGATGACCACAGCATCACATCATGCTGATTCAAATTAAAAGGATTTATTTTAACCAATGGAAAAATTTATGTTAATATTTAGGATATGGCCAGGAAGAGATGACTATAGGATCCAAGATCTAGAGCAGGAAGGGAAAGTAGTGGCCATAAAATGACATAACATTTGTAAATAGCACTTAGCAGCATGCCTGGAACACAGTAGGTGCTCTAGAAATGTTTATTCTCTTCCTCATCTAGTCAAACCCTTCCATCATTTTATTGAAGAAGAAACTTGAATCCAGGGAGGAACTGAACACCAAAGGTAGGATTTGAACCTTGATCTTGGGAGTCCACAGCCTTACTCCTTAGCCCCTCATTTCAAAATAAGGATGCCAAAGAGAAGACGACATTCAACAAGGGACTTGATAGAGATTATAGACAGTGGCACAGATGGGACGGGAACCCCCATAATTCAGGGCTCTTCTCTTTACACCAAGAGGCACCATGATAGATGGATTAATGAAAGCAGAAGCTGATAAGAGGCAAGCTTGGCTAAGTAAGTGACAAGAGGCCTGCATGGATAGAGAGTCAGAGAATCTGAGACCAAATCTTAGCACTGACAGATACAACCTCAGGAGCTGTAGGGAAGTCACTTCAATGCGGTGAATCTCAATTTCCCCATCTGTCAATGAAGGGGTAGACTAGCTGAAATCTGAGGTTACAGAACTTGATCCTGGCCATATGCTGATTTTTAACACTAGTGTTTCCCATGGGGGGAGGGAGAGATTTAATTTAAATCAGCAAAATAAGCTTTTTTCCTTCAAACTACAATCTCTTCAACTGAGTGCGAGACATTTTACTTTGTCTTTCTGACCTGAAAATCAACCAATTATTACTTTGTTTTTTTATAAACCCAGGGGCTGAAGCATGCCTCTTATCCAATCAATCAACTCAGATTTATAGAGCACAAATAAGACATGAGGGAGGAGGGGAGGGGGATAGAAAGAACATTGGGACACATCTGATCAGAGAATATTCAGGCTAGTAGACTCCTCTGACCTTCTAATTACTCTGTACATATGTTTAATTTCTTTATCTGTGAACATGTGGTTTCTAGTTGTTTCTCCTCTCTCCTGGAGGAGAGGGACCCCCTCACTTTTGTCTCTATATCTCTAGCACCAAGGATAAGAACTTGTGCGGAGAAGAGACTTTAGAAAGGGTAAGGACCATGTCTTAATTAGCTTTGTACCTCACCACCCTCATCCTCCCAATATTGACCTTTATACATAATGAGTTCAGTAAAATGGCTGTGGAAGGAATTCTTACTTTACTGAGCCAGACATCAGACTTTAAGGACTCAAAAGCCTCTTCTCCTAAAGGTCATGTCCTCTATTAAAACAATATGTGGAAGAAAAGCAGATGGGTCTACAGCCTTGTTGAAAGAACCACTTTGGAGACATGTAAATGACTTACTAAACCTTAGTCTGGATGACCAAAGGTATCCATTTCCCAGATAATCACCTCAAGAGAAGACAGGTGTCTGTCAATGTTACATCACTGTCTTGCCATTATATAGGAGTTATATTTGATGATCTCTATCATTTCTGCTAGCACAACCATGTAAAAGCTATAAAATATCTTTGAAAGACTTTGTTATCACAACCTGCTTCCACAAACCAGAGAGATCATATAATTAGGTTAAGAAGCAATGTACCTCATTTTAGAATTCTAGACCACAGCAATTCAGACCAAGGCCATAGCAAATCTGGTCCAAGACCATAGCAAATTTCTGTTCATGTACCACTGCCTTATTACTATATGAAACACATAAGAACATGGCAGAACAGCCTAGGGCCTGGGGCCTATCACTGACAAATGCATCACGAGAAAAAAAAATCAATAGTATTTCTCTCAATATGGTTTCAACAGCAAGAGTTGTATATGCCATAGATCTGTCAAGCTTAGATTAGGGAATTTCAAGTCAATGACAGGCAGGTTATCCTTTGTCAAAGCAGGGATTTGCTGAAGAAATATAACACATCGCTTTATTTGGTGAACACCACCATGGATGAGCATTAGTTCTGTAATATTCTATCAACTTATGAATGGGTTTGTGCCACTTCCTTTTGAAGCTTTGATTTTCAGAATCACAGATTTAGAGTACAGACCTTGCTGGCCACTGAGTCCAGCTCTCTTATTATTTTGCAAGATGAGAAAACTGAAGCCTAGAGAGGTTCCTACTATATTTCCTCAGAACCATTTGAAATCTTTCTGAAAATCTCAGGCACACATCAGACTATGCCCAGAAGTTCTTACATCATGGGAATATACTGTATCAACCACGGAAATGAGCAGACCACATCTAGAGTTATATGTTCCATTGCAAATGTTTCATTTTAAGAGGAAATGAGCAAACTGGACCATGTCCGATCAAGGGCAGCTAGTACATGGAAGGGTGTATAAACTTCCAAGGGCTATGAGCTAATACCATTTGTCAATCAGTTGAAGAAGGTATTGATGCAGAAAAAGAGAAGACTTGGAAGGGAGAGAGGAAGTGTCGGACAGCTGACAAACCACCTGAAGGACTATATATGGCAGATGAAAGTCAGTATTGCTCTGGAAGGCAAAAATCAGGATGAATCAGTACAAATTATAGGGAAATGGATTTCAACCCCATTTAGGGGGGAACTTTAACAATCTGAGTGACTTGCAAATGGGTCACCATGAGAAGCCTTTGACTTAGTGGAAGTTGGTTTACTAATCACCCATCAGAACTGTTCCTAAAGGAATTCTTTCATGAGGTGAAAGACAAGGGAGGGGGGCAGCATGATGTAATGGCCACCATGTCACCTGTGGCACCTTGGACAAATTACTTAATCACCCTCTAGTAGCCTCAACTGAAAAATTTGGGTTGGAACTAAATGGCCTTGAAGGTCCTTTTTGCAGAACTAAATCCAAGATTTCATCATCTCCTGGGCTCTAATCTAGTCTCCAAATCCCCAGGACAATGTCAAGCTCCCAACAGGTGTTTTGTTAAGAACAGTGGGATCTTTCAGATGAAAAACACGTTTGAGCAAGTAAATAGAAAGATCTTTGTGAAATAAATTGAGAAATAATTAGAAAGATCTTTGTTTCATCTATATTTCTTCCGAGGAACATGAACATAGTTATATGATTTTACTCTCTGAAAATAATTTTCCCTTCTATGAATGTTTTACAAGAAATGAACTGTATTTTATAGAGGCTATAGTTATAATTGAATGAACTATTTTAACCATTGCTGACAAGAACTCCTAGCAAAGCACACGCCTCTACTTACTCAGGTTTTTCCACTGTTGGGAAATTAGCAACTTTGGAAAAGATTACAAATTCAGAGGTCCCAAAACACAAAATGCATATTCTATTAGCCACGTAGGGGAAATACTTAGATCACAAGTCACAATATAACCTGAGTCACAAAACTATAATAACATAAGCAAATCTAATTATTACCTCTTGTATTTAATTTAGAGAAGAGGGGCAAGATTGGTTAAAATCTCTTCCTGAGAGTTAGTGGGTTTTTTTTGTAATTTTAAAACAAAACAAAATTTACTAGATTTTACTATGAACATAAATAAAAAGCCAGCACTGCCAAACATACACATCTGAAACACAATCTGAAACTTGGCACAGGCACTAGAAGCCCAGCACAGTGGCCTGGCACAAGGACCTGGATTCAAATCCTACAACTAATGATGATTGGCTATATGACCTGGCATAAAAATCTCAGGGATTGTTTCCTGAACTGTAAAATAACCAGGCTGAAATCTACATGCTATCACTCTTTTTCATGTTTGGTTCTCTTTCTTTTTTCCCCATTGTTCACTCCATTGGTTATAACTCTTCTATGCAACCAGACTAATGTCCAATGTGAAAGTATCTGCAGATCCTGTACTTGATTGTATGCTGCCATGGGTGGGGGGGAGAGAGAAGGGAGAAAATATGAAACTCAAGAGATTGTGGAACTGAATCTTGTAAACTAAAAGCAAATAAACAAATCAATTTTAAAAAAGAAAAACAAAAAAGAAATAACTGGGCTGAACAGGGGGGCTTTGGAAGCTTTTGGCCAGGTAGGTGCCATAGTGGATAGAATCCACAGACCTGGACTCAGAAAACCCTGAGTTTAAATCCGTCTTCAAACACTCACCCCATGAATAACCCTGAAGCAAGTAGCTTAACATCTCTCAGCAACCTCATCTGTAAAATGTTTGCATTTTGTTTGTTTGTTTTTTAACCTACCTCATATGTTTGGTATGAGAATGAAATGAAATAATACATGTAGAGTGCTTTCCAAGCCTTAAAGTGCTATAGGGATCTTGGCTAGTATAGTTAAAAACTATTATTATTCCAGCTTTAGAGCTGTGATCCTAAGTCATTTTGAGATCAATCTGGACCAGATGGAGCTAACATTTATAATGGATAACCAACTTATATATATATATATATATATATATATATATATATTTTTTTTTTTTTTTTTAAGAGAAGAGGAATGAAATGATAAACCTCTCTTCCCTGGCCTTTTAACGTACACTTGAATGTGTGGACGAACACACCACAGATACACGCTGCCTTGAAAAGCATGAGTTCCTGTTGGTGAGGCATGCTGAGGAGAGAGGTAGTTACCATAGCAACAAGACTTACCATCACAGTAAAGGCCTAAAAGACTCTCTCTCTCTCTCTCTCTCTCTCTCTCTCTCTCTCTCTCTCTCTCTCTCTCACACACACACACACACACACACACACACACACACACACACACACACACACACACAGCAGGCAGCCAGGGGTCCAAGGGGAACATGGTTGAAATATGCCCTCTGATTTTATCTACAGGGTCCATCAAATGCCTTCAATCACTTGAGTATAGCTTGACCCATGGCAAGTCATTGGGTAGCAGACTCGTCAATGACCCTGAATGGGACATTCAAGACAACGTTATCTAAAAGTACTCTGCTGATGAGGATCATAGCCTTAAATCTCCACTCCACTTTATAGCCATAAGCATGGTGTTTGAGTGAAAGATGAATGTACTCCCTCTCAAAATCGCAAAATTTCAAAGAAGGATGAGACTTTAGGGACCCTCTGTTTCAATCAATACCTAGAGAAAGGAATTCTTGTGACTATATTACAAACAAAAGTGAGACAGTCTTTTCCTGAGAGAGTCTTTGTCAAAAGACCATTAGTGAGGGAGAACCCAATACTTCTTAAGGCATTTCACTCCATGTTTGGATTCCTTTCATTGCTTTTCTAACACCAAGTCAAAATCTCTCTCTCTGAAACATCCACACATCAGTCCTGGTTATCCCTTCTGGGGCCAAACAGAACAAGTCTAATCACTTTTCTTTATGAGAGACTTTCAAATACTTAAAGGGAACTATGATGTCTCTTCTAAGTGTTCTCCAAAATAAATACACCCAATTCCTTTACCTGACCCTCATATGGAATGTTTTCACAGACCCTGGCATTCCTGCCTGTCTTCCTCTAGAACAGTGGTTCTCAACCTTCCTAATGCCTCAGGCATATCTGCATGTGGGCGGACCTGCCTGGAGATGGAGAGAGGAGCGGTGTCTCAGTTCCTAAGACCATCAGAAATATGTGTTTTCCAATGGTCTTAGGTGACCCCCGTGACCTCTGTGAAAGGGTCGTTCGACCCCCAAGGAGTCATGACCCACAGGTTGAGAACCACTGCTCTAGGAGCCCTCAAGCTTATCAATGTCCCAGAACAGAGTAGATAGGAACTACCATATCCTTGTTTCTGACAACTAGACTTCTCTTAATGGAGACCAAGACTCTGGTTGTGCATATCACACATTTAATTTTTATACTGACAAATGAAAAAACCCTATTTCA
The DNA here is from genome assembly GCA_028627135.1 of Pseudochirops cupreus. Taxonomy (NCBI): domain Eukaryota; kingdom Metazoa; phylum Chordata; class Mammalia; order Diprotodontia; family Pseudocheiridae; genus Pseudochirops; species Pseudochirops cupreus. The sequence goes on along the minus strand of CM053583.1, from coordinate 399,662,523 downwards.
AAATAATAATGCCTAGCATTTATATAGCACCTTAAGGTTTACAAAGTGCTTTACCAGTATGATCGCATTTGATCCTGTGATGGTGTTTCATGTTTTAATTCTCCCAATCATTGCTAGCCTGCCACCATAGGTAAAGAAATAGATCTGCGGTAATTAATAATAAAAATTCATACTAATATAACACTAAGATTTTCAAAGCACTTTACAAACATTAATGCATTGGATTCTCACATCATCCCCACAAAGCAGGTGCTTTTCATAAAAATACTGATTTTGCATGGTGCAGAGACACAGGAAGTGACTTGTTCAGAGTCTTCCTGACTCATAAGTCTAATGCTCTTCACATTACGTACCCCTACCTCGCAGTGGCTTATGAAGAATTGTTTACCTTTCCATGATGGAAAGAAAACAAGTTTCCACCTTGGGAAACTTTTCCTAGTGTTAGAGCATTGCAAAAATAAAAGTCTGGCCTACTTCACAGGTATTATCTGAGCATGGTTGTTATGAAAGGCAACTCAAGGAACAGCGACAGGGATGCAGAGGAGAAATTACTGTAAGACACACAGACTTTAAACCATTTTATCTATTGGGAAAAGAAAGGAAGGA
>CM053583.1:399642830-399661417 GCA_028627135.1 Pseudochirops cupreus | reverse complement strand
GTTTGTCTTGATTTGTAATGGAATAAACAGAGTATTCACTATATTTTGTAATCTGAACTCTAAAAGCTGTTGACAGTAGCATTCCTTTGTGAATCTGCTGGTGCATGGCATTACAACCACTCTATTTCTTAGCCAGTACCAAGTAGTTTTGATGATTGCTGTTTTATAATACAATTTAAGATCTGGCATGGCTAGGTCACATTCCCTTGCATTTCTTTTCATTAATTCCCCTGATATTCTGGACCCTTTGTTCTTCCAGATGAATAAAAATTGAAATTTTTTTAAAAAGAAACAAAGGCTAAGAGGTTAAGTGATTTGCCCAGGGTTGCACAGCTATCTGAGGCAGAATTTGCACTCAGGTCTACCTGATTCCAGGTCTATCTGTCCATCCACTATGCTACCCGACTACCTTAAAAGAGTACATATTACATATACAAAGCCCTTTGCAAACCTTACAATCTGATAGAAATGCTGGTATTATTTTGTTTATTATTGCCCAGGGTCACGCCTCTAACAAGTGCCTACTTGAACTCCTGTCTACGTGATTTGAACTAATTTGATCTCATCTACCAGACTCCCAGTCCAGTCCCCTATCTTTGTGCCAGCTGCATGAAAAAAGGCATTAATAAGTGTCCCCCAAAAGTTTCAGAACTTATGCACTGGGGAGGGGGAAAGATACCTTAGGAGCCTCCTGAAAGCTTTCTTCATAGACCCAGCAAAACCCAATCTATCCTGCCTTCCCTCAGGTGGATCAGGTATCGATTTCATTACTGACTCTGGGAAGGTGTAGCTTGATCTCTTCCAAATCCCATTAGCTAAGGCTCTCTGGAACATGCCTGCAGTATTGCTTTGAAAATATGACCATAGCCTTAATTAAGTTTAAATCTACTGGATTCATATTTTATTGAGTCATGATAATTGAGAGGCAATGAAAAAGCCAAACTTCCTGCAGGGAAGATGTCCTAGAGAACATGGTCTGCAAATAGAGTGAGAAGGGGAATGTGCAGGAAATTGGAGTAGATTTCAGTATTCACTGGGTCAAGTAACGTTAATGCACACTCTTTGCCTGAGGGAGAGGGTCTGGGCTCTTGATAAGAGATAAGGCATTTACTCCACCTATTACAGATTTGTCAAGTGACACAAATGAAGTATACTTTATCCATTTTCTCAATTGAAGCTAACTATATTTTTCACCTGTGGCTTAAGAAGTGCCTTTAACCAAGAAAGGAATACATTTAGGATGAAGACATCCATTCCAAAGATGCCTACTGGGACAGGTGGCTTGGAGGAGGCCCTGGTGTATAATTCGCAGCTCTGTAATACCATTTTTATCTGGAGGTCCCTTTAACAAAGCACAAACAGAAAGAATGGTGGCATTCAAATGATTTGTATGATGAAACTGGATTTTTATTTTTGCCTTGCAGTGGCCATACTCACCTTTCTGCGCCTGATTTAAGGTGGTATTTTCCTTCCGTGTTCTATCTGCCAACGCAGAAATATAGAAGAGGTTTAAGGTTTATCAAGGGAGAACATAGAGTTTGTGGATTATGCAAAACAACTTTTTAAAATTCTAGATTGACTTCTCTCTACCACCCAAAATGGAATTCCTAAGTGGAGTTTCTCCCCACAGACCTGTGGTAGATCCTTCCAAGCTTATACTGGTCTGATCACCCACAGTCGGACATGCTGTATCTCGACTCCAACATAATGATGTCATTTTGGTCCTCTTCCAGAACATAGGACAACAATCTCTCCCTGTCTTGCATGTATTCAATTCATAGATGCATAGAATCAGAAGAAATCTTAAAACTCACCCATTTTACAGATGAGGAAACCAAGACCCAGAGAACTTCAGTGCCCGACCCAAATCCTCACATGTAGCTAGTGTTTGAGCTGGAACTCACATGCACTATGGAAATCAAAACTGACTTGTGTCAGTTAATTTAAATATTAGTCTGAGCAAGACACAATTAAGGAAACATCTATCCCTCTTATCTAAACTGTCCCTCATACCTGGATTTCATTCTCTCCCCTTAGAATTCCTAGTTTCTGTCAAGCTTAAATCATGCTCCCTATCTCCTAGGAGGCCTTCCTTTATCCCCTTCAGGGGTGGGGAACCTTCACTTCATGTAAAGGTTTTTTTTTTTTTGCTTTTTGTGGAGGGCAGTTGGGGTTAAGTGACTTGCCCAAGGTCACACGACTAGTAAGTGTCAAGTGTCTGAGGTCGAATTTGAACTCAGGTCCTCCTGACTCCAGGGCTGGTGCTCTATTCACTGCGTCACCTAGCCGCCCCTCATATGAAGTTTAGATTCAGTGAAAGGGCCATATTTGAGGACCTAGGGGGTCACATGTGATCTTAAGGCTGCCCCAGCTGCTAGTACCTCCTGCTGAAATTATCTTTTATTTCACGAGGGCAGGAATGGCTTCATTCTGGTCTTTGCAAATGCCTAATAAAATCCTCATTGTCTAATTATTTTAAAAATAGGATAGGATAAAATTAAATACCCAGATGATGTATTCCAACACCAATATAAAATCACATTTTGTGTCATCTCAGTTTAAATCTGTTTCTAACATATTGCTAGACTATGCAGTTTTGGAGGTCATAAGATTTAAAGCTGAAGAGATGATTTCCTTTAAGTCCCTTATTTTATAGAATGGAAAACTGATGCCCTCCAAAGGACAAGTGACTTGAGTAAAGTCACACAGTTGAAGTAGAAGAGTTGAAATTTGAACTCTGGTTTTCTGATTCCAAATCCAGGCCCTTTACACTTCATGCAGCCTATGAGAGCCATGCTGTGTTCATCACCGTATGCTAAATAGCACCTGGCACAGTACCTTGAACTCTATAGGTAGGTACAGAGTAAAAATGTGTTGGTTGGTTAGGTGGATGGATGGATAGATGAATGAATGGATGGATGATTGATGGATGGATGCACTTGGGTAAATAGATGGATAAGTGAATGAATAGCTGGAAGAATGGAAGGAAGGAAGGAAAGGAGAGGGAAGGAGGGAGGAAAAAAGGAGGGAAAGAAAACTGGCTGGATATGTAGATAGATGACTGGGTAGATAAAAGAATAGTTGGATAGATAATGGATGAGTGAAGGAATAGTTAGATGGAAGTATGATATAGGGATCAACAAATATCACTGTTCCTACATCTAGCATAAATAATCATCCTGTATTAGACATTGTTAAACAGAGAGCTGAGGGAAGGAATATGTCTTTTCTCATCTGCAGTATTTTAAGTGGGAGAACAGAAAGCAGACCTCAGATTTCTGAGATAAACCAACTCAAAGAAAGAGGTTTTACAAGTAAATGCATTCACCCTCTGGACCCTGAGAAGGACTTTAACTGGCCTCCATTTTTAGAATTTATATTAGAAAGGAAAACCTACCAGAACAGTCCCCTCTCCACAAAAACAGCAGAGATCAAGCATCAGCTCTGGATCATGCAAAACCTACAGAAGGGACTGAGCAGGTCGTGAAATGAGTACCAGACCCTAACTCACCTTGTGGCAGTCTAGAACTAGATGGCCTGAATGAAGACCCAAATCAATGACCAGCAAAATGGGCATTATAGGGAAAGGGAAAGCAAAGTCAGCTCCTCCAACACATCTTCCTTCAATGCACAGAATAATTTATTCAGAAATGCCGACTTTCTTTGCTGCTGAGCCTTCTGATTTATGGACAGTGCATCTGTTTCATATAAAGTGCCCTGAGTGGAACAACAACCTATGTCCTAGCAAAATACAGGACTATTTTCATAAATCATTTCCAACCTATCAGATATCTTGCACTGAATTTCTCTTCAAGCCAGGGAGATTTTCCCCTTCCTCAGACTGTCATGTGTGTTTGCTGCTAGAAGGAAAAAAGGGGAAAAAAAGGACAAAATGGGACAACATTTTTAAGGCTTTGAACCATTTTATAGAGACTAATACCTACTATCCTATTAAGGCCAGAAATCTAGTTCTTTCCCCGCAATTTGACCCCAGTGCAAAGCTCATTTTCCACATTTCAATCAATCCCATTTAAGAAGGGAATGATATCCATGCATATTATTCTCCAGTGGTTTCCATTTTCAGGAGCAAATTACTATATGCTGAAGGAGACATAATGAGGCACTTTTTAAATGGAAAATTTACTAAATATTTCATTACCAATGATTGGTGGGCAACCTCTTGGCAGACTGCGAGTTTCTCAAAATCCTCTGTTTTCCTGAGGAAGCTCCTTCCAGTTCAAATGAACTTTCTGCTGTCTCTTAACTGGCAGAAAAGATAATTGTGATTAAACAGGAAATGGCTTTTCAATGAAGCCTATACAAAAGGACACAAGTAAGGGCATTAGAAAAATGGAGGAACCAGCTGCAGGCACAAGCTTATGTTACCACACAATAAAGCCCACGTTGCCCTTCCAATGAATTAGCTACTGTGCTCATTAAGTGTGAAGTCCATGGGGTGATCACTACAACCCCCATCAACAACTGAAAGATAATTTGAAGAAATCAGACCATGCTGACCACCAGAGGACTCTGGATCTGTTAGCAAATTCCAAACCAGGGCCCCTCACCAGTATTTCAGAGAAAGGCCCCTGTCCCAAGGAGTAGCTGGCTGTAGGCAGAATCTTGATGACCAGCATCTCTTGGTGACACTCAGGATTTTGGAGCCTCTCTTCCTTTCAATGCCTTCCCTTTACTTGGCAGCTCCCACTCAATAAGTGCTGCATCAGTATAGTAGAAAACCTGAGTTGTAGTGTTGGTCCTAAAACTTGCCAGTTACATGACCTTGGGAATTCAAAACCTTAAACAAGATGGAGTCAGCAGGGCTATGTCCTAAAGTGGGGAATATGGGTGGATAGGGGAGCCTTTTTTTCTTTCCAACAATAGTCTTCTGCCCAGGAAAAGAGGGAGACTCCAGGTTCCTAGTGGTCCAATTAAACAATTTATGTTTTGTACCAACTCCCAGAGAGGAAGCAGGCAAGAATGGGGATCTGCTGTATCTGTATCTGCAGACCAGTTTCTCTAAATAAGGGGGGTGTTATTATTTGCACTTGGAGAATTTGCTCTAGTCTCAGTATTGAAAGAATAGCTTTAGGGAGTCAATGGCCCCATTTAGCCCAAATGATTCTGGTAGTGAGAATCTCAGACTAAGGAGAAAGGGATGGTAACAATATAGCTTACAGGGGACATTAATTCCATTCTGTAAGATACTTGGATGAAGATGGGGACGAAGAAGGTTGTACCATCATCCTGACTCAGATCCACATTGTGTCTCACCTGGGTTATTTCAATCACTTGACTTGTCTACCTTACCATCAGCCTCTCTCCTCTCTAATCTATCCTTTACACAACTGCCAAAATGATCTTCCTAAACCACAGGGTCTAACTATATCACTCCAAAACCTTCCATGGTTCCTTTTTTCCTTTATGACAAAATACACATTACTTAGGCTGGCATTGAAGGCCCTTCACAGTCTGACTCTTTTTTAACTTTCCCGACTTATTCACATTGCTCCCCTTTACACGCTCTAAGTTCTAGTCAAATAGGATGACCCCGTTTCTGGAGCTCATTTGACACCCCCTTGGTCATTTGGTGAGAAGTCCCATGTGTGTGGAAGGCACTGCCTCTTCATCGCCACTTACTAACGTTCTCTGTCTTCAAGGTTCAGCCAAAGGCTCCCTCGCCTGTAAAGCTTCGGATCCTCCCAGCTGAATGCACTCATTCTCTTCCTCCTCAAATTTTCTTTGAGCATTTTATCTGGATTTTTCATTTGCCCCTATCACTTTCTACCTCAAATCAGAGGTATTGGTTTATATGTTGTATTTCCCCTTGTTAGACTATAAGTCTTGTCAAGGGTGAGATAGCAGGGATTTTTTCATCTTTGTTTAGCATCTCCTGGGGCACCTACCAGGTGCTATTCTCCTATCCCCATCTCTGAGTCTCATTCAGAATGGGTGCCTAATTATTGTTAGCTGAATTGAATTCAACTGAATGGGTGTCATTCGTGAAATCACAAAAGTAGGGCATCCACCAGATATAACTTTGTCTATATCCAGACCAGCACTTACCCTTCATTTACTGTTGAATAAGCAGATCTGCAACAGACCTGCATTTATGCTTCATTTTTTATTGAATCAACAGATCCCCACACAGGTTTCCCTAAAGGGCACAGATTCATGGGCAATTGTTATGCCTGTGTTTGGCCAAGCATCTCTAGCATCAGTCACTTGCTATCCCACAGTATTGCGGCATGTTGGAGAGAGTACTAGACTTGGAGGCAAGAAAACATTCTTCCTTCCTTCCTTCCTTCCTTCTTTCTTTCCTTCCTTCCTTCCTTCCTTCTTTTCTTCCTTCCTTCCTTCCTTCCTTCCTTTCTCTGCCTCCTCCCCTTTCTTTCCATCTGCCTACCCTTTCTGTGGGTGCTCTGCATAAAGGAATATAAATTTTGACTGCTAAATCCTCACAAAATGTCTTGGGATTTATGGACTAGATTATTTTTTTCTCTTACCTACTTATTTATTCTATCATTTAAAAAAACTGAGACAATTAACAACTCTTTTGCCCCATGTAGTTTCATTTATGATTTCTTGAAATACAGCACTGAAAAACCAGGCTTTCATAAAGCCCATTGGGACTCAAATGGAGCTACTTGACCATTCCTTAAACCCTAATCACTCTGGCTCTCACTAATTGGCCAACAATAGGGCCCACAGCAAGCCTCACTTGCTTATAGTTTGGGTTTTGATGGTTCAAAGTGATTGTAAATGGCAATTGTTTCTGTTTTGGCCAGAAACCCCAAGGGTCTTCCCCTTCCAGATTGATTTTTTTTTTCAGTAGGTAAAAGAGGCCATTTTCTTTGCCTCATTTCTTACCTAGCCTTAATCACTGAATGAGTATTGCCTCAGACAAACTGAGACTTGGGAAAGACCATAAATTAAAAAGGCGGAGGACTTCCACTGCATCTGGGGCCATCTCTAGTTGTTCTGGTCTATGCCTTTCCACTGGACCAGATGGCTCTGGAGAAGAGTGAGGCTGGTGACTTTGAACAGCCCTCTCTCACTTAAATCCAATTCACTTACAAGTCAAGACATCACCTTCCTGATGTCATTGTTCCTCTTTAAGAATGAAGGACAAACAATAATAATGATCAAATGACATAATATATGTAAAGCACGTTGTAAATCTCAAAGTGACACATATATGTGTGTCATTATGTTCATTTTAAAAAATTATTATATACCAATCACCTCAACACCAGTGTGTTCAGTGTGTTAGAAATATTTGGTCACAGTATATTCTCATGAAGAGACATTCATAATATACCTGAGTCCTAAAAACCAAGAGCACTTGAAATGTAAAAACCATAAAATTCATGTCCAGAAATTTACAGGATTTCTTTAAAGATAAAAAAATGAAAAAAGTTATTTTTCTTAACTGAAAGTCTAACACCACTCATCCATTCATTCACATCCATTTTGGTCTTCTGCCTCTTCAAAAATGCCAAGTTGTTTGGTTTTTTTTCCCTAAAGACTCAGATAAAAAATAATAATGATGAAGATTCCATATACACTCAGGCCAGGCAAGATGCTAAAGAAACAGTCCTTATAGCCCCTGGGGAGCTTAGCATCTACAGTAACATAGATAAATAATATGAAAAGTAGGAAGGGAGTAGACTCTAAGGTCCCTTCCATCTGGAAAATGCTATGATTCTTTGACTATGGGAGACTGACATTTCAAAAATGTTTTCTACCATAGAGGAAGTATTACAATTTCCCCATTTATACACACACATGCACATATACACACATGTGCATGCACATGCCTTCCATCATATATGCCCTGTCCTCAAATGGCAAAATCCACTATTCCTTAAGAGATATTTCTGTTGGATAACAAAATCATTTTGGTCCTTGGATTAGAAGCAATCCTTTTATGAACTCGCTAAAATGTATTGATTTTCTACTTCCTGCTTCCTGCTTTCCTTTCTTATTTCTTTATTTCTTTTTGTAACATGGGAAGCATAGGGAAATGCTAGGTTTAACAGTGAAGTTAATACAAAAACAAAGATATCAATAAAAAAAAGAAATTTTAACTAAAGAGCCAGTCAACCTCTTTGAATTACATGTGAGTCTGACTGTGGTGTCTCTGGACAAAACTTAACTTCATTTTGGGAGCTTACATCGTCAATATTAGGATAAAGTTCTTACAATCCTATCTCTTCTTTGTTAATAGTAAGGGAGTCACCATCACAGATCTATTTGACACAATCTTTGGTATTCCCAGTTTTGGGGAATTTTTTTGGTATTACCAGTTTTCAACACTAAAAATATGGAAGATTATTTAAGACAGCATTAAGGCAATGTTAAGAGGACTGGCTCCAGAATCAGAGCACCTGGGTTCAAATCTTACCTGTAATGATTATTATTTGTGCGACCTTATCCAAGTCACTTCAGTTCCTGGGGCTTTTGTTCCCTCATCTGAAAATGAGAGAATTTGATGAGATGGCCTCTGAGGTCCCTTCCAGCTCTCAAGCTATGATTCTATGTGGTTAATGCTTAGGTTGTACTCTAATTTGCCTCGAACATTGGGATGTTCTCTTGAAGCACACTGTTGAACTGCCAGGAATTACCTCAATCGGTAAGGCATGTACTCCAAAATATAACCCTTGGCCAAATCCTTGGCACTCCTAAGTACATTACAGATCTGTTGTCAATGAAGTGAATTAAAGTCTGGGATCCAATTTCTATTTGAGACCTGTATCACCTCTTTTAGTAATGAGTTCTTGCTACCTGTGCTATAAAGTTAGTCTGTTAGCCAATTAGGATTTATTAATGCTTTGCCATGAGCCAGGCACTGTGGAGGCAAATAAGAGGCAAAAGACAAGGCTTGCTCTCAGGGAGCTCTCAGGTTAGTTGGGAATGCAGCACGCCAACAACCACGTGCAGAGACTGGATCTGTTGAGGATGGTCTCAGAAGAAAGGTGCTCCAATTAGGAAGGACTAGAAAGGGTTCTTACAGAAAGTGGGACTAGCTGGAGGATCTAGAAGGCAAAGATGAGGAGGGAGGAAGTTCCAGACCCTGAGGACAGCCAACGAATATGTTCCACTAGCCAATGGAACATCTCATGATAGGAACAGCAAGAACATCATTGTTACTGTACTGCAAAGTGCATGAAGGGGAATAAGGTGTGAGAGGACTGGAAAGGTAGGATGGGGCTGGGTTATGAAAGTTTGTGAATGCCAAACAGAGAATTTAGTATTTGATCCTGGAATGAATGGAGAGCTGCTGGAGCTTTCTTGAATAGGGGAGAGAGTTCCCCAACCTCCTCTCTAGGAAGATCAGTTTGAGAGCTGAGCATAGGATAGACTAGAGTGGGGAGAGACCTGAGGCAAGGAGTGGGCCATGGTAAAGGGGTGAGGTTCTCTCTTATCTATGCTAACGGTACTTCTTCCTAACTTTCAGGGATCCTCCCTAGACCTAATAGTCTACAATTCCAAAAGGATATTCATGTGATCTCCTCTGGATGATTTTATGTATTCTGCTCACATAGCTAAGCTCCTCAGTTGTTTTCTAGCCAGACAGAAAAGTCCTAAGCTTTTCAATCTTTTCTCCGAAGAGAGTTCCCTCATTCCCTGGATCATTTTATTTGTCTGTCTTTGGACCCCATTGAGCTTTGTTATGCCTTCCTCACAGTTTAGCAAACAGATACACATGTAATGCTCTAGATTCAGAAACCCCATCATTTTGTACAAAGATGGAAAAGCAATTTGAATTCACATTTGCTGCTCTTTTCTCAGCTATCCAGCATGGAGTTGCTTTGTCAAAGGAGCACATTGGGCTGATGCCTTCAGGGAACAATCTATAATAATTCTTAGATACTTTTCTAGGGTTTTAAGGAGAACTTTGCACACTAATCACATTACCTAGAGATGCTTTGCATTCCTCCCTTATCTGTGATTTGTTAGCGACAGGATCCTACAGACTCTGACTATAAGGGCCACTGACCATACACCTGAGAGAAGAGAGAAAACATCAAGGACTAAACTATTGCTTACTTTGCAACACAGGATCATCATCATAAATTGTTCAGTGCTTGTAAAATCACAGATTAAGAGATAGACAGGTAGATAAATAGATGACAGATAAATGATGTTAGAGAAACGGACATACAAATGGATAGATAGACAGATGGATAGATAGGTGACAAATAATGTTAGAGAAACAGATAGATATAGATAGACAGATGGACAGATAGATAGGAAGAAAAAGAACGATGATAAGATAGAGAGATAGATGACAGATAAATGGATACATAAGAGAAGCATACAGATAGAGACAGACAGATACAGATACATAGATAGATAGATAGACAGACAGACAGATGGACAGATAGATAGAAAGGAAGAAAAAGAAAGATAGATGATAAGTAATGTCAGAGAAATAAACAGATAGATGACAGATAAACAGACACATGGATAGATGGATGATAAATAATGTAAGAGAAGCATACAGATAGACAGAGACAGACAAACAGATACAGATAGACAGACAGACAGATAGATATAGATGGAGGAACATTTTATGAGTGCTAACTATACCAAACTCTGTACTAAGAAGCACTGTAGACACATATACAAGCAAATAAGACAGTTCCTGCCCTCAACAAGCTTACATTCTGAAAGACAAAGATAACGCATAAATATCTGCTGGAAAAAAGAAAGAGGAGGAAGAAGGAAAGGAGATGGTAGAAGCAATGTGGTGACCTGGTTTCCTGGCAAATACAGCCAAAGTTTTACCCAACAGAGGCAGGAGAGCCAGAGATAGAGTCCAAGTTTCCAGAGGAGCAGAAATGGTCAGAGAGTTTGGCTTCAGTGAAAAGACTAAAATATATCTTTAGGTCATCATCTAATCCAAACCTTTCATTTAACAGATGAGGAATCTGCGATTCATACAGGCTAAATTTGTTTAGGTGGCCATTGTAAAGCCTCACACTTGGGAGTGTGATACAGAAATTCCTCCAGGACGTACAAATGCAGACTCACAGAGAGAAGGGCCACTCAGGAGCACCAGATCCCTATAAGAGCATTGCCAGGCTGAGAAGTCTCACCTAGCTACTTCTTTGTCCTTCCTTCCATCTATCACAATTAACTCTGTAGGAAAGCAGTGAAAAGGTCCAAACTCTAACAGCAGTTCTGAAATCCTACCTTTCCCAGGGTTGTTTTATTTTTTTTTTAGGTTATTATAAACAATGCAGGCATGGGGCAGAGGCTAGTGCCTTTGTGAGGGCCATTGACAACAAGGACAGCTTTGCCAGCCCTATGGGTCAGCTGCCCTGCCTTCCTTACTATGACAACACAGTCATTCTTTTAGTGGGAAGTGGTCAAATATCAGAATCCTCAGGCTCAGTGGCTAATGCCATTCCCTGAAAGAGTGATTGGAAGTTGAATTCAGTTCATAGATCACACTGCTTTCAAAGGCCACCTACTGCATGGGTAAAGAATGGTCTTCTTTATTCTCATCTTTCCTGAAAGAGACAATTAAAGCCACAAAAGGACATCAGATTTGCTCTATAAAAGTCACACCTGACTTTTTGGCAGTTCTGTTGTTTTTCTTGATACTTTTCCTAAAAGTATCAGCATAAACACATCTTGTTATCAAACGTATCAGCATTATCATAGGCCTTGGTACCATCACAAACATACCTTCTTCATCAGTTTCATGATGGACTTTGTCATCATCATCTTTAGATGCAAAGTTGTATTGGGCCACAGAGATCATCCAATCTTGCCTCCTCCAGATCTCCATTGGAGAACTGGAAAATGAGATCTCCACTGGAGAATTTCAATTCAACAAACATTTACCAAATAAATGCATGGCAGCAGGGACACAGATGATGTTTAAAATTGCAATCAGAAAATAAAGTCCTAAAGGGAACAAATGAATGCGGACCATCCTGATGACGGAGGAGAAGAATTTTAGGTCCACGTTTGTTTTCCTATTTCCTTTTTCTTGGGTCATGGTTGTACCCAAACCCAAATCACAGGTCACTACACACCACCTGATTTGTGGCCCACCATTAAGCCCCTTTATGTTTTTGTCTCTGTCCCTATCCTACACCCTGTAATAGTTTGAAACAGCTTAAGGTGTAGTCCTGGGTAAATTGCCCAAGGCGTAGTCCCCTAACCCCCTCCTTCCTGAATCAGCATTTCTGTATATTCTCCCTGAATCAGCATAGTGTACAAGGAACAGGCTAGGGTTATGGTGCAAGACTATCTTATATAGAGACCACCCTGTTCTGTTCTGCTGACCAAGGCAGGGTCCCCACACCCTTCACCCAGAACATGACCCCAGTCTATTCTGGGGAATTGACTGTTCTCCACTCTCCCTTATTCAATGACCCTCCACCCTATGACTTCCACCCTGTTCTAGGAGGGGCCCCCTTATTCTCTGGAAAGTTGTACCCTTGTACCCTTGCACCATATTCCCAAATTAGCCCTGAGCTATAGATCTAACCAATATCTGTTCTTGGCTTCTGTATGTCATTGCTTCTGCTAGCTCCCCTCCCTGATTGTGGTTTTTGTGGTTTTAGCCTTTTTAAACACTGTTCATACCTTCAGTTGGGGCTACCTAATTTGGGTCCACACCCTAGGCAGTTGCATGCTTGATCAATAAATCCACACCTAAATTTTACCTTGAAACCAGGTCTTGGCTTGCTCTTATTCTCTGCACAACAGTACCAAGCACATGAAGGGGCTACAGAAGACTGTAGTACAGTAGGAAAAGTACTAGTTTTAGAGCCATAGAGATCTGGGTTCGAATCCTGCCTCAGACACTTATAATAGTTATGACCTTGGTAAGTCACTTCATGTCTCTCATCTATAAAATAATAGACTAAATGATCTATCTGTAAGGTCCCTTCCAGCTTACTTTACATAGATTTACTATGACCCTGTGATCTCTTTAGGTCATTTATCAGGTCCCCACCAACTGATACTGATGAGTTATTCTGTAACAGGGAGCTGTCAAATTCATGTTTCTTTCAGAACTGAATGAGAAAGTCATAATGAGCTGATATAAAATCCAATTTCTAGCTAGAGGTGCATCCCATTTCTAGAATAGAGAACAACTGTGTTGTCTCTTTCCCCAGACCAGGTCTAAAGACAGGTAATTCCAGTTGGTGGATAATCAGACCGCAGGAATTAACTGTCTCTAAACTTTGCCTGGGGAAAACAGAGTCTCCTATTATAAGGGATTAAGAATTGAAAAACAGACCACATGGTAATAAAAGTAATACTCTTCCTCTCTTGCACTGAATATCTTTTTATTCAAATGCTCAGGCATGTTAACAAATTCTTCCTAATTTTTTTTGGTTGTTATTCATTATTCCTTTTAGAGAGAATGAGTCACCGAGTGTAGCTTATTTCTCCCAAGGCCATACAAGGCCATCTCTGTCCAAGAGAAGTGGTAATATGGAATTTAGCAAATGAGCCCCTATTGTAACTAATTGTCTTTATACAAACTTATTACCATTCCAGAGTTTAGTCTGCTTTGTATTATCTGCACAGGGGTGAACTCCTTTGTGGTTTTTCTCCAAAAACTTTTAAATCTTAGTCCAGCTTCTGGGGGAAGGCAGGAAGGGGGTAATCAAAGAGCCAAACAGCCCAGACTATATGTGTCATCCCCAATAAGTTCTTTGAGAGCAAGGACTGTTCTATTTTTGTCTTTATAACCCCACTGGCTGGCACATAACAGGCTCTTAATGAATGCTTGTTGCTCCACAGATTGTTTGAAGTCCTGGATCCACTTACAAGAAAATCATTTCTCTGTGCCTCAGTTTCTCCATCTGTCCAATGGAGGTCACACAATTCACATGACTGATGCCACAGGGCTTTTGATGGGGAAGTTCTCAGTATCAGTATAGCCGGGAAATGTATTCAGGTGTGAGAGCTACAGTCTGAGAAGGGCATTGATTAACAGGAGAGACCTAAAGTCAAAAGCCTCCAGTCTATCCCTTACAAGGCTTGGCTGAAGGTGTAAGGGATGCTTAGCCTGAAGAAGAGGAAATTCAGGGATGACACAATAGCCATCTCCAAGTACCAAAAGGGTTGCCTTTAGGTGACTTAGCCTTGTTTTGTTTAGCTCCAGAGGACAGAACCTGAAGTTATAGGAGAGGAAGTCTCAAAAAACCAAATTTGGGCTTGATATCAGGAGAAGTCTTCCAGTGATTAAAGTTGTTCCAATGCAGAATGGGCTGCTTTTGGAGGTGTGGAGTTCCTACTCATTGGAGGACTTCCAGGAGAGGTCCAATGGCCAGTTAAGCAGGTTACAGCAGAAATTTCCTTCTGTTATGGGTAGGAGATAATCTCTGAGGACCCTTCCAACTCTAAAAATTCTATGATTCCATAAATTCAAATGGATTTTAAAATTAGCCCAAACACAACAGAACCAGGTGAAACTTTGGAGACTTTGAAAACTAAATTGACCACCACTCCAGCTTTCCCCAATCTAGGAAAAACGTTTGCTCTCTATGATGACGGAAAGAGTTACTGCCTGTTTTTGAAAAGTGTTAGATTCTGTGGCTGCTATTGCTTTCCATGTGCTAAATGTCCATGGAGCAATTTGGAAAGGAAAGGGAAATCTGACGGTGTTTTGGCCTAGCCACAGTCATCTTTAATTCCTACCAAGGAAATTGTCTTTTTTCTATTTTTTTGGTGCTTTTTTGGCCTTCATTTTCTTAACTTCCGAGATAGGTTTGTCTCCTTCAGGGTTCAAGCCATCAACCTCCAGATGACCACTCAGGATATACCAACCTCTGACTGAATCCAAGTTCTCCAGCCCACTGGACTTGGCATCATCCATGTTCTGGAGTCTGACCCCTTGAATGTGAAGTCTGATCCCCTTGAACAGGACCCAGAGAGACAGGGACAGCTCTACACCCCCTGCCAACAGGAAGCACTTTCAGAAGTGGCACTCTTACCACCACAGCCTGGGTTCAATTCCTGGTCAGGGAACCATAAAAATGATGTGGTTACCCATAAAGAGGGTTAGGGTTGTGCGAGACCCCAAAATACCAACACACTGGGTCCTGCCAAAAGAATTCAACTCAAGACTTCTCTCAGTCAAAGAAAAGCAAAGTTTATTGGAAGTTTGCCATATTGGGTAGATTCTTAAAGAGCCTAGGTATCTGTAAGGCTTGTGTTGGGCAAGAAAGCCAGAATCATCTGACAGGGAGTAAGTACGTGTTAGGTCATTCTATGGTGCTCTCACACCACATGGAGGGAAGATGGGGTCTTATATACAGAAAGGTTGTAGGAGGAATCTAGGGATAGTCTGGAGCAGGAGTTTGGGAAGGGTCTTCAGGAGGAGTCAGATGAGGTCATACTCCAGTAATTAAGGGTGGAAAGTCATTGGAGGCTACCTGGAGCCTACAGACAGTGGTGGGCCAGGCCAGTTCAAGGGTGGGAAATTGCTGGACAAAGGAGTGCTAAAGACTTGGGCAGAGCCACAACTTAAGGCCCTTGGCCTCAGTCAAATGCGTTATATAAGAAGATTCAAGGACAGTTCAAGGGGGCTCCCAGAATCTACACCTCATCACCAAACTGTGTGACCTTGGGCAAATCACCAAACCTCTCTAAGCCTCAGTTTCCTCATCTGTAAAATGAGGGGTTTAGACCAGATGCCATGTAAGGTCCCTTCCAACTCTGTATCTATTATCTTGAGATCCTTTGTCTACAAAATAGAGCTTGGAACATTCCTCTTATAGTTAATATCCCCAAACAGCTGGGTTTTTATGCCTGAAACTTTCCTGCTACAAATCCACTCAAGTTGTAAAACAGCCTCCAGTAAATGGTGTGGCTGACTCTCCTGAAAACAAGTGGGAAAAGTCAGCCATAATTCAGAAACCTCAGTGCCACAGGCTTAGAGAAGAGGTTCTCATTTAATGAGAATCCAATGCAGAGTAATATAAGCAGCAGTGTGTATCCTGATCTCAGCACACAGGGAATTACATACATAAACAGAATAGAATTTGATTTTATGCCACATTTTTCTTCCCCAAAGTGTCCCGATGAGTTTTATAAAAGGACGAATGAGTTAGTCAATCACTGGTAGCAGAATGTCTCTGGAGGTGAATGAAGCCATCATGGCGGATGGGCCATAAATCACTCAGGGCTTTGGACAAATAGATTTGGTTCTTGGGAAAGAGGTTATATGGACCAGGATTCAGGATGCGGGCCGGGGCTGATCTCACAAATATTATGAGATCTATTTTTACCTTTTATCTAGCCAGCCACAAGCTGTTGAGATGCCCCAGTTGATCTCTTCCTCCTGAAATCACTTTGCATCGATTGGTCTTTGTATTTTTTTGTAGCTCACTTTGTATCTCCCCGATGGATGCAAGTTTCTTGAGGCAAGAACTATTCTGCTTTTCTCTCTATTTCCATACCTAGCACAGTGCCTACTATATGGCTGATGCTGAAAAAGCAACTTAATAACTCATCAGAGTTATTAGACTGTAGGCCCCTTGAGACCTACAGCATTTCCTTATGCCATCCATGGCCCTACCCCAGACTCACACAGACTGGGATCAGTCCAAGCAGAATTCAACATCTAAAAGAGGGAGGTGGGGCTGTTCCATGCTCTGGTTCACTGGGCCATTAATCCTATGGAGGACCGCAGGGAAAATTTCTTAACTAAAATTTAAGTAAGGCTTATGCCTAGGGTCTCCTCAAAAGAGATTAATAGGGTTCATTCTAGAAAAGGTCTTCAATGTATGAATGGTAGGTATCGGATACACAACAGCTATTTATTTTTTTAACCTCAAAAAAAATGTTTAAAACACAATAGACTTGTAAACATGCATAAATATGTGCTCAAAACAAGCTCTAACCAATCACCCACAACATTCTTTGGAGAGGTAAAAACTCCTAGGACATCTCTGGAGCTGCTGGTTAGATTTCACTCTCACCCAAGTCTATGCTATCTGAGCACCAGCTCAAGGTCCAGGTTTTCTAGCAGGGTAAGGCTGAAGTCATCCTCCTGGGGGTGGTCAGCTCCTCCAAGAAGCTCTTTCTTCTGGGCAACCAAGGACTCTAGACCTCTCCAGCTCACAGCATAGCCACCAAGCCTGGAAACATCCATCTCTTAGGATAGCCCTTTGAGCACCTGTGCTCAGAGAAAGAAATATGAAGCAGAAAAGGTACTCTGGGACTTAAGATTCAGTCTTAGACTCATCCAGGTAAGTACATGTCCTCCATGATACAGTTACTGCTGGGAGTAAAGAAGGATACTGAAATCCTCTCTATCCTCTTGCTGGAAGTCTGAGATAGAGATGATGTTGGCCTTGTCGCAACCAAGAGGGAGGGGGAAGGGAAGATAAGGAAGGGGGGAGGGAGGATAAGAGAGGGGGAGGGAGGATAAGAGAGGAGGAGGGAGGGGTAGGGGAAGAAGAAAGGTGAGAAAAGGAGGAGGAGGGAGAGGAGAGAGGAGAAGAAGAAGAAGAAGAAGAAGAAGAAGAAGAAGAAGAAGAAGAAGAAGAAAAGAAGAAGAAGAAGAAGAAAAAGAAGAAAAGAAGAAGAAGAAGAAGAAGGGAGAGAGAAAGAGAGATAGATAGTTTTCTCTTTATTCCCTTAGTTGGCCTACTGAGGGGATAACTTTCCTAACTCAATCACCTATCATCTCTGACACAGCCTCCCTTGTTAAAGGGACCAAGGGACCAACCAGGTTTTTATTTCTAATAAATCCTTCTCAATAACATCCTAATAGTCTCATTTGGGCCTAATTACTGTTGCTTCATTTCTTTTCTGCAATGTGATAGGCTCACAAATTTAAAGCTGAAATGAATGTTTGAGACGATTTGGTTCAGCTTCCTCATTTTACAGATGAGGGCATTAGAGAGGGGGAGCAGATTACCTGAGGTCATTCAGGTGGATTTGAAACCATGACCTCTGGGTGCAATGCTCTCTGAACTACTCTCTGAACAGTCCTCTGACTCCACAGACACAGAAATAGATTTAAATGTGCTGGACACCCAGAGACAGGCACCTTTGGGGAGAAACACAGCTGGTATTTTTCTTTTTCTGGCATGAGCTGGGTGATCTTATTCACCCCAAACTCCTTTCAAAGACATTCATATGCTGTCAAGGTGGAAGTTAATAAGCAATATATCTCCATTCTTTTTCTCTGAATCCTACATCCTGACCTCTGAAATCCAGGGAGAGGATGATTAAGGCTGGGAAAATTACACAGATAGAGACGTGTAAGGAAGCTATGCCAGGGAGGTGGAGGGATGGGGAAGACTGATTGACAAAAGTCATTGGGGAAAAGGGGAATAGAGAATCCCTGAGAGGTAGGAGATGGTATGATAGCTCAAAACCCAGAAATGGCCCATCACTTATACAGTATTAACAGTATACCTTCAGAATATATATAGTATACATATAACAACACACTTCAAAACCTTACTGCTGATTAAGATGAGAATGGGGCAGACGGAGAGAGACAGACAGACAGAGACACAGAGAGAGACAGAGAGGGGAGACAGACAGACTGACAGAGAGAGATGGGGGGGAGAGACAAAGAGAGAGAGACA
>CM053583.1:399590330-399637830 GCA_028627135.1 Pseudochirops cupreus | reverse complement strand
GGGGTGCATTGTAATGTGCAGAAACTCGCTCCAGCTTTGGAAATCCAAATTGCTGAAAGGAGAGTCTAAAGTCAAAGTCAGGCAAATCATACATACCTCCTGGCCTTAGGTTTTAGAAGGAGAAAGTGGAGGCAGGGGCTGGAGAAAGGGGCATAAATGGACAGATTTTGTCCTCTGTGGTGTTTCCAATTTCCCTAAAATATCAATAATTTGGGTCAGCTCTGAGAAGTTTCCTTTTCTTTTCTCTCTGTAGAAAGGATTTGCCAAGCAAATGAATAGTTAATGGGATTGTTCAAGAGAGTAGTTAAAGTATTTTTTTAAAAAGAAAGAAAAAACCATCTCAGACTTTTGACTCAGTCTCAAACACTTAACAAGCACATATCCACATTTGAATAACTGGTATGTCAACTACAAATCTATATATTCATTTTTGAGGGGAGAAGCAATTGAGGTTAAGTGACTTGCCTAAGGTCATACAGCTAGTAAGTGTCAAGTGTCTGAGGCCAGATTTGAACTCAGGCCCTCCTGATCCAGGGCCAGTGCTCTATTCACTTCACCCCCGAGCCACCATATATTCATTTTAAATTCTCTTAAAGTCCTCTGTTGAGTGACACTCAGATAATCTGATTCTGAGTAAATGTTCTTGAAAATTTGAATTGCACCTGACTTCTGCCTTGAGCTTTAAAGTTTGCAGAGTGCTTAGCATCAATCATCTCATTGTATCCTCACAACAACCCTGTGGCCTAAATGCTTCTAGGTATTATTATGCCCATTTTATTGGTAGGAAAAGTGAGCTTCACACATGTCCACACATCTAAGAAATGATTTGGATGAATATTCAAAACCAGATCTTGCTGACTCCAAATCCAGCCCTCCATTCACCAGGCTACCGGAAAAATGACAAAAATATTTTTTTTTCAAATATTCAGTAACTCAGAGCCTCCCCTAATCATAAGTCAAGACATTACTGATGTCATTGGTCCTCTTTTAGAATGAGCAACAACAAATCAGGTTAATTTTCCCAACCCAATGTGTCTGAATTCTGCAGTCTGGTTGCTGTTAAAAAGCTGAGGGAGCACCAGAGAGATAAGCTGGCTATTCATCCTCCCATCCATCTGCTCACTCCATTCCCACTGTCTTTAGAATATACACGTGGTGACACAGCTTTTCAGCTGTGTCTCAGTCCCACAGTCAGAGACAGCCATGTTAATAACCTCAATATGGTTCTCATTGCTGTTCAAGCTTGGGGCATTGCAGCCCAGATATTACAACCTCCCACCATTTTGATGACACATTGGTGGCTTTATAATTCAATATTCAAATGAGAATACAGACTAGACCCATGGGAGGTAACACTATTATTTTCTGATCACTTTGTAGCCAAGGACAAGTTCAAGAAAACCCATGGAACAATAAAAATTCTGTAATGTAACCAGCCATCGGTTACAAAGCAAATTCAAATAAGTCTTCCTCTTACATCAAGATAAAAAATTCCAAAAGACTGAAAAATGGACAACAGCAAGATGATGCTCTAAAATAAGCAATCCATTCCTCCTCCTACCCTCCCACCCCAATTCCTCTTCTAGCCTTACTACCACTCAAATCACAGAAGAAATAAAACTTGAGGTAGGGTTGACTGAATATTTAGAATAGAACTAACATTTCTCCAGAATGTGAAGCAAGAATTTAGCTCCCAGATGATTATTTGCAAATTATTGGTTGCCAAACAGAAAGATATCCCCAATTCTTGCCCTGGACTATGTCTGTGTTCGTATACAAGTCCTTCTTCCTTGCTGGGGTCCCACTTAGGGCAGTACTTGAGTCACCAAAAAATGTATAGATTCTTGGGGAGATACCAACCTCAAGAAAAGGGGGAGAGGTCCCTTGATTCTTTATAAATTTGGGTGCTAGATCTTTCTCTGACCATTATTACATGAATAATATGTTTTTAAAGGGTAACTTATTTTTACTAACATTCGTCATATTTTTAAAAGATGCCTCTTCATGTGAATAAGATTTTTATAAATATGGCCCTAAAATTTATGCTCCATTCCCTCTAAAAAATAAAACATTTTTCTTTTGAACAGAGATGTTTTTAAGATTGTCTCATCTCATTGTCTCATTAAGATGTCCCAAGATTTTCATTCATTCATTCAGATCATGTATCAGATCTGGGGTCCTTATCTCTATTCCCACACTGACAAATTGGGTCCTCAGAGGGTAGCTACATCTCCCTCTCAGGATTCTAAGGGTGTGCCTAAAGGGCTGTAAAGTTCTTATAATAGTTTTTGGTTTGAGCCCCCATTTTGGTATATTTGCCTTCAAGTGAATCACCATTTATATTTAGTATTTCCACTATATCATCGATTGACCCAGTGATTGGCACCCAGTATCAATTTAACCAATGAAATCTGGTACTAGCTAAGAAATGGAGCAGTAGATCAGTGAAATGGATTGTATATGTAATGCACAGTAGTAAATGACCATAGTAACCTGGCATTTGATAAACCCAAATATCCAAGCTTTGGGGTAAGAACTCATCATTTGAGAAGGATTGCTGGGAAAACTCAAAGCCATTTAGCAGAGACTAGGTCTGAACCAGCATCTCACACCATATACCAAGTTGGGGTCATGTAGGGACCTTATATGGACATAAAAAGGGTGATGTCATGGGAAATGACTAGCCTATTTAGGGTAAGGGCAGGAAGGGAGAGAATTTGGAACTGAAAAGTTTTTTTAAATGAATACTTTAAAATGTTTTCACATGACATGAAAAAAAATAAAGTTTTAAAATATTATAATAGCAAAAAAAAAAAGAACTTAATCAATGAACATCAATTAGATTTTACAAAAGGATATTTACTAAGAATAAAAATATAAAACATGACCACTGAATTTCAGGCACACTATCCACACTATCACTTAAGTCCCTAGGGAGATTGGGCTCAGATTTAAAATTGATACTATAAATATTTGCCCCACCAAACTTACTTCCAAGTCTATCATAATGAATGGTTTTGCTAATCGCACAGAGGCTTATAATTACTTATCTTCCTTGATCAAAAATATCCAGAAAAAAGATAAATCAAATCAGCATGTTAGTGCACTGCTCACCCTCCCCCACCCCCATTTTTGGTACATTTAATTTTGGAAAGGTCTTTTCTTCACCATGCAAAAATTAGACAAGAAACATCATATGCCACCCAACACCCCTGTTTCGCAACACTAGGAACTTCCAGAAGTAGACTCCACAAACAGTTATGAATCCAGGACAGGACCCTCATTGACCAGTTCCTCGTTACAACTATACAGCACTTGTTAAGTTTTACAAGTATTTTACATATGTTTTCTCATCTGATTTTCCCAACAACCCTATGAGATAGACAAGATAAGAATTATTAACTTAATTTTACAAGTTAGGTGTTAGATGATACCTGTGGTCACAGAGAAACCAAGTACCAGAGAAAGAATTCTAATCCAAATCTCCTCTGGAACTATTCTGACAACGTAAGATTTGCTCAGAGATAAGGGGTTAAAAAAATGAAAGCACAATATTATTGAACAAGCTGGTAAAGCCAAATATGACCAACCAATTTAAAAGAAGAACAGTCTGGAATCATAAAATGAGTATTTTCAGAGAAATGCAGTCATTACTTTTCAAACATATGTCTTAATTCAGTTGAAGCTAGCAAAGACTTAACTAATAGCTATCACTCCTTTAAAAAGTGTTTGAAATCAGAGAAAAATATTATTTGTAATTAGCAAATCAACTAGCTTTACAGATGATTTTAAAGCACAAGAGTTAACCTTGACCTTTTTACCTTAAGTAGGTTAAGCATTCCCCTTATACATTGCACTTAAAATGTTAATTTTCTTAACTGAATGGATAACAAACAACAAGGCGATTGAAATAGACCAGCCTATTTCAGAAACATCACACATTGTGATTTATCACATCGATTTCTTTTTAAACTTTATTTTATTTCTCAACTAGCAAACATTTAATTTTTTTAACCTTTTACTCTCTCAATTTAAAAGAAAAACAAATGTTTTGTTGCAAATATGCCTAATCAAGCAAAACCAATGTTGGCCATGTTGGCCATGTCCAAAAATCCATTCTAATTGGGAATCTATTACCTCTGTGTCAGCACATGGGTAACATTCATTTTCATTAGTCTTCTGGAGCTGTGCTTGGTCATGTACTTATCAGAGTTCTTAAGATTTTCAATAATTTTTTTCTCTTTACAATGTTATTTTTATTATGTAAATTATTCTCTTAGTTCAGTTCAATTCACTTTATATCAGTTCCTACAAGTCTTCCTAAGTTTTCCTAAAACCATCTCTTCATTTCTTATGGCAAAATAGTATTCCATCTATTCTCGTACCAAAATTTGCTCAGTTGTCAGTTCTTTGTCACCACAAAAAGAACTGCTATAATTTTTTTTTATGCATGTGGGTCCTTTTCCTCTTTCTCTGATCTCTTTGAAGTATGATCCTAGTAGAGGTATTGCCAAACCAAAGGATATGCATCATTTAATGGCTTGGGGGACACAATTCCCAATTTAACACATCAAAATGAATGAAGTTTTTATAAATTGCTGGACATCAGCTGGCATGAGAGTAGGCCTAAATAATTAACCTATGAAAATCATGACATTACAACCTAAGAATAGATCATCTGACACTTATGTGCTATTATGTATTTCAAGTCTTTAAGGAGAAAAAAGAAATGTATTTTCCTGATTTAAAATGCTTATATATTTTACATAAACATGGATATAAAATATTCATATATTTATATGTATACACACTTATATAACTCACTTATAACTCACACAGGGCAGGACTCACATGGTGGTCAGGAAAAGCAATACAAAGACAACTCTTGGGGTCTGTCCTAAGAACTTTGGAATTGATTGTGTGACATGGGAGACACTGGCACAGGACCACCCAGCATAGTGTGCCCACATCAGAGAAGGTGCTATATCCTACGAGCAAAGCACAGTTGAAGAAGTTCAAAAGAAACACAAATATTCACATGGATGATTCAGGCCCAACCTGTGGTAGAACATTCCGAGCTTATATTGGTCTGATCAGTCAGTCGGATTTGCTGTAACTTAACATAGTGATGTCATTTTGGTCCTCTTTGAGAATGAAGGACAGCAACCAACCAACCAACCAAGCAAGCAACATATTTATATGGGAGAAGGAAATGGAAAACCATTCAGTATCTTTGCTGAGAAAACCCTATGGATGGTATTGGAATACTATGGTTCATGGAGTCATGAGGAATTGGACATGACTGAACAACCAAAACACCACCATAACAACATATACTTATTCAATGTGTAGATATTTAGAGAAAGATGTTTATATACTTCATACGCTCATATATAATTATATGTTTCTACCTCTTACATTTTTGGAGTAGGAGGCAATCTTGTGATTTTGTTGGTATGGAGAAATCATACCAATAAATCTGTGTGTGTGTGTGTGTGTGTGTGTGTGTGTGTGTGTGTGTGTGTGTGTAGATGATAGATGGATGAGTGGATAGATAGACAAAGAGATAGATCAATAGGCTTAGAAGATTCAAAATAGATAGTAGACAGATACATGTATAAATACATTTTTGTTGTTTTTAGTCATGTCCACCTTTCTTTCTGACCCCATTTGGAGTTTTCTTGGCAAAGATATTGGAGTGGTTTACCATTTCCTTCTCTAGCTCATTTTACAGATGAAACTGAGGCAGAGTTAAGTGACTTGCCCAGGGTCACACTGCTAGTAAGTGTTGGAGGCCAGATTTGAATTCAGGAAGATAAGTCTTCCTTGATTCTGGGCCTGGCACTCTATCCACTGTGATATCTATACATATGTAGATGTGTAGAGGCATAGACTGATCGATCTGTTAAGAAGGACCTGTGATTTCATTGGTGTAGGGAATTCCAATTACTATTCAGTAATTTAGAACCTTAGAGAGTTGTCTAGAGCATTGAGGAGTTAAATGATTTGGCCAGGATCACACAGCCCTTCTGTGTCAGGGTGAGACTTGATCCCAGGTCCCCCTGACTCCCCTCTCTGTACACTCCACAAAACTGCCTTTTAGCAGTGACATAACAAGAAATAAAGAGATTCCCAAAGCTGCTCACTTTCTAACAAGAGAATCAGTAATAATGCAAACCCAACACATCCAACAATAACACATAATAATACAAACCCAATACAACCCAACACCACTTTAAGGTTGGTGAAGCTCTTTACACATATCACCTCATCTACAAAATTAGACAAAACCGAGACTTTTTATAGGCTAATATCTAGAATAATTTTTCCACTTGTGTTTTCTTTCAAAATGATAATTACAAGTGTATTTTTCACGTGCTATCTTGATAAACATCATAGATTTGAGTGTCAGACTACAAATTTTATCCCCCACTTCAAACTCGTCGAATGCTGAGAATCCTCTGAAAACAAAACAAAATAAACATTACACTGATCTCTTTTCTAAGTCTAAAGTGTGGATCCATGAAAGCAGAAACCTGGTGATGAAAATTCCAGGCACAACATTCTGACAGCTAAGTAACATCAAGAATGATGTCCTGTTGTGACCAGATATTAAAAGTTTAATCCTTCACTGTGAATTTCCATGGATGCAGGCAATAAAATAAGACATTCTCTAGTCCAAGATTTTGATTGCCTTTCCCCTGGGAAAGCATTCTTCCTTGGTGAAGTATTCTTTATGTTGGCATGAGCCAAGGCACCCACGATTTTCCTATAAATTCGGGAATCAATCTCTCTTTAGAAGGGATTCAAATATCGAAAAAGATTTTTTTCTCTCTGTTTTCCTTGTACCTACTTTCACTTCTACTTATAAGGAGAGGGGAGAGATGGAGCAGGGGAATGAATTCCTGATCAAACTGAAAAGTTCCTTAATCAACCTGATAAAATTATAGGGCATAGGCTATTGATAATCCCTGATCAAATTGAAGAGAACCCCAATGAAAATGTGACTCAGGGATCTCTTTGTGATTGGTTGATAGGAGAATCAACCATTGCACCTCATATCTTATAAAAGAAACTGATTCCACTCTCTGGAGCTCTCAGCTCTTGAGGACTCACTCTTCTCCTTTTCCCTAGCCTCTTCTTTCAAAGTATTACAAAAATGGTAAGGGATTTCTCTCCCCTCTCCCCAACAGGAGCAGCAGTGAGAGCAGCAGCAAAAGACCATAGTAGGGGGAGGCATGTGCTCACACTTACTCTGAAAGGGGAGTTCAAGGACATATTCCTCACACCAGCCAGGCAACTAGATAATACAGTGGATATAGAGAGAGAGTACTGGGCTTGGAGTCAGGAAGATCTGAGTTCAAATGTAAGCTCAAACACATACTGGCTGTACGACTCTGGCCAAGTCAGTTAACCTATGTCTGCCTCCATTCCCTCATCTGTAAAATGTGGCTTTTACTTAGCTATTTCCCTGGGTTATTATAAGGAAAGCTGCTTAGCACAATGACTGGCACATTACTGGTACTTAATAAACACCTATTTCTTTTTGTCCTCCCCTTCCATCCTTCTGTGTAAAGGAGAAAGGTATTTGAATTCCACAGATGACATGATCTCAGAATCTGTCCTTCCAGCAGAAAAGGAAGAGTTCCTGGGTAGCACCAATTTTGACAGCTGCCTCATGAGTAACTATAAGTTTAAAAGACCCTAAAAGAACCTGAGACTGTTGCAGCCCCAAACCTGTGAGTGATCTCCAGATGCCTGCCTTCTCCTGCTCCTTCACAAATGCATGTCTTCCATGGGCACTAAATAAACTTGTTTTCATCCGGATAAAAATGGAAATTAGTTTTTAACCCACTGCTTTTTAGAATAGGTAATGCTCACTTCTTCTACTCAGGCAGGTCACACATCAGAGTCAGGATCCTCCTTAGATTCCAGGCTTGCGGCAGTGGGTTTTTTTTTTTTATATTGTGATTTGTTTAGTAACTTTAAAATTAAAATATAGTCTAAAATAAAGTTTGGGCTTGTCTGTAAAAAAGAAAAAGTCCCTGAGTTTAAGATTTCCTGATAGCTGCTTCTTGAAAAAGTAAGACAGAGTATACAATTTATGGGTCCTATTTGGAGGGTAAAGCCAGTGTGTTATTTGAAGAGTAGGAACTTGACAAAAGTTTGCTTGCTCAACAAGATGTGAAGCCTGTTAGCTTTTGGGGTGGAACCTCACCAAGAGGTAGTTTTCTGAAATGCAGAGAGATGCTGTAGGACATTGTATGAATGAGGGATGGACTTAGGGGAATGATGTAGACTTTCCCTGACTGCAATGGCAAAATCACCTCCCTTCTGTAGGAAAGCAGAGGGACTATTTGAATGACTTACATATCTGTATTTGTTCAAGTGCTCCTGTAAGTCCTTAGCTTACAGGAGCACTGTATTTTGCCTGCAGAATGCAGGGGGATAAAAAGGTATCCATATTGTATGTTCAGTGCCTATGTGGGATTTGGGGGGTTCCTGCCACTCAGAGAGACTTTCCTAGATTAATCTGGGTGAGGGCTATGAGCCAAAAGTCAGTCAATAAGCATCCATTTATTCCTTGCTATTACCAGTCTCCACACTCTGCATGCTAAGGTCCAGGGATACCAAGAAAAGTAAAAAAAAAAAAGAAAGACAGTTCCTGCCCTCAAGGAATTTACATTCTAATAGGAAAAACAATACATAAAAAGAATGCTAAATTGAGGGGTGTGGTGGCATAATGTGAAGAAGCAGAGGTGGCTGATTTGGGTCTTTTCACAAAAAAAACTCACCTGTGATAGGAGAGAGAGGAGGTAACTGAAACATTGCTACCTCAAAATAATAATTGCAAGCATTAAGGTTTGCAAAGTACTGTACAAATATCTTATTTGACCCTCACAACAACCTTGTGAGGTAGGTACCATTATCTCCATTTTACAGATGAAGACATTGAAGTAGGCAAAAGTTAAGTGACTTGCCCTGGGTTGTACAACTAGATAGCATCTGAGTCTGGATTTGAACTCAGGTCTTCCTGACTCCAGGCCCTGTATTCCATCCACTAGGCCACCTAACTGCCTCCAGACTGGAGAATTACTGTGGTGAAAATAACAAAAAGGCATCAATATTACTCTTTCCCAATAAGTATACCCAGAACTACCCCTCATGAGCTCCTGTCATGAAAGATCTCTTTTCTCAAAGAGACTTTTGTTGTGGTTGCTGAGTAACTTATGATGCCCCCTAAAACTAGCTCAGAAGATGGAATCAGGTGGGCTCAGCTGTAGCTTCTCTGAGTCTATGGTGATTTCAATGTGAAACTCACAAGTTGTGTGTGTGTGTGTGTGTGTGTGTGTGTGTGTGTGTGTGTGTAACAAATTCAAGCTAACTTCACTCCGTTCTATCTATATTACTGTTACTAAATAGAGAGATTCCCCCACTCTGCAATACATTGTTCTCTTTCTCTTGATATATTGTATAATTCCAAGACTTCAATACCTTCTTATAGGTCTTTCCAGTAACATTTATATGTAACAAGTGTAGATTTATCTATTGACAGGGAAAAAAAATTATTTTAGTTACATTACCAGGAGTAGCATTTGTAGTTTTCAATTTTAGAACCACAGAAATATCCTTAAAACATTTTGTTACTGATACTTGGGTCAATATTTCCAAGACATGTGATATTATTGATGTGAGAATACCCTCCACTGAGGCAGATCACTGTAATTTATTGTATTAGACAGCTGTCTGAGACTCAGAAAAAGGATATGATCTGCTTGTGGTCTCATAGTAAGTGTCCAGGGTAGAATCTGAATGCTGGGCTGCTTGCCTCTAAGGCCAGCATTTAATAGGCTAATTATAGAGGTGGCAAACTTTCTACCCACAGCTCTAATCTCCCAAGAGCAGCATGAATCAGATTAAAATGTAGAAAATAAATAGAAATACAATAGAACTTAGATAATGTTAGTCTGTGATTTTCTAATCAATATACAGCCCATAGGGATCCTTATGTGCTATTTAGTGGCTCTGTCTCTATTCGTGACACCCCTGCTCTAAACTGTTCTTTCTCTTATTGATAATTCTTTATTAAATCTTCCCATTTTAGCACACTGTGAATGAGAAGCATCCTAAAATGGGGAATGGTTAAAAGTAAAGATATCTACTCTATCATTATTTCCTAGATGAGCTTAATCCATGAAAAAGAGCTATTGTGCAGAAAGCCCTTCAGAAAACAAGCACATTTCTTTCACCAAGGAGAGAGACTTTATAGACCAAGGCACAGGTTAGAGTACAAGATCATTTGCAAAATATTATGGAGGATGAGGATGAAAGACGAGGGGCATTTTAAAACAGTGAAAAAGAATTTGGAAGAAGACAAGGCTGCAGAGAGTTTGATATGAGATTTAGATAAGCCAGATCATCATTTGTAGATAAAACTGGAATGAGGATAACATATAAGTGTAAAGGGGCACAGCTCATCTATCACTGTGATCTCTTTCCATCGTCCACAATAATGTTACCATCACATTTGGACTCCTCCACTAGAGTACCCAATGCACAATGTCAAGAAGTGGCAAGGTCACATAAAAAGGCAAATTCATGAAGCTAATGCTGGCTGGATCTGCCTAAGAACATATAGAAATTATATTTATACTTGATGGAGAGAACACATTTTTAAGGAGGTCAGTTCTCAAAAGAACTTTGAGGGGAAATATTGAAATAAATGGGGGGATCCCCTTATGCCCTTGTGCCACCTGACTTATCTGATAGATGTCTCATTCTCTCAAGCACTCCCCACCTCTTCCAGCCATGCCCTGCTTAGTGATGTTCTCCATGCCACTTCTTGTGGGTAGGGTTAGGAGACTTACCCATAGCAATAAAGTCATTGCTTGTTCGTCATACTTGAAGAGGATCAATGATATCAAAATGTTGGGGTCAAGGTACAGAAGACAAATTTGAACATTTGGGGTGGAGATGTCTTTAGATTTGCACATCTCACATTTCTTTGTGCTACTGAAATTCTGCTTTGCTCATTTGCACACAGCACCTTGTTTGTAAGGCAGGCACACTGTGCTGGGCAGCCCTATGCCAGCATCTCCCATGTCTCACACTCAATACTAAAGTCCTTCAGAGAGACCTTGAGAGTATCCTTGTACTGATTTTCTGAAATCTATGTAAGGAGTTGTCCATAAAATTGTTTTTTTTTTTAGGTAAATGTGGGTGTGTTTGGCATTCAGCCTATGTGGCCTGCCCATCAGAATTGTGCTCTCTATCTTCCTAAGACAATTCAAATGGAAATGACGTAATTCTCTAGCCTAGACTGTCCAAGCTGAAGTCACATCCACCAAAGAACCAAAGGGAACCAAAGAACCAAACCTCCCACCCCAAAGGTATGCAGAAAGACTAAGAGACCTATCTTCCATGCCTGTCTGACTCTCTCTAGAAACAGGAAGGAGCTTGATGGTGTAGTTGAAAGAAGCGCAGATTTGGAGCTAGAATGATTTGCCACTTAAAAGCTATGTGACTATGAAGAAGTCATTCATCCTCCCTAGACTTCAGCTCTCTCATCTATAAATGAGGCAGTTCAAATAGGCCCAGTTCTCTCTGATTTGACAAATACTTGTCTTGTTACTACTGTGTTGGCACTGGGAATGCAAAGACAGAAATCAAACTATCTCTGTCCTCAAGGAGCTTGTACACTTCTACTGGATGTCTGAATTTCCTATCAGTTGCACTATTCTCTGTTTTCAAATACACTTTGGGACAACTCTAATGGTTAGGAAATTTTTATATATAATGGATAAAATACTGGACTTGGAAAGAGAAAGACCTGAGTTCAAATCTTGCCCCCAGATACTGCATGCCTCTGAGCAAATAAATTCCTTAGCCTGCACATGCTTCAGTTTCCTCATCTATTAATCAGGGATGATAATAATAGCACCTAACTCAGGGGTTTTATGAGAATCATCTGAGATAATATGTGTAGAGTGCTTTGCAAATCTTAAAGTATTATTTAAACACGATAATTATTATTGTTAAATTTCTACCTTTACAGCTTCTCCTCATTGCCCCTAGTTCTTCCCTTTGGGACCAAGTAGAACAAAGTCAATTTCTTTTCTTTGACACCCTTTTAAATGCTTGACGATAGCAAGATTGCCAACCTCAAGACATACATATTCATTCATCTATATGAATAGTTTGGACAGTTACTTCAGATAGACAATAGTCTAGACCAGGGGTGGGGAATCTGTGGCCTTGGTTCCCCACCCTGGTCTAGACTCTTAATTGAGAAGGAGAAGGCTCTTGGGCTGGATGGCATTTGGGAAATTCCTCACTGCCATAAAAGTCTATTTCTATTCAATTAAACCAAGAAAATTTTTATTAAGCAGGAAGTACATATAGCTAGGCAACAGGCCCCTGAGTTGGAAAGAGTTGAATTCAATGTCTCAGTGATCTTGAGTCACCCAAAGTCAAGTCCAAGTTAGAATCTCACCTTCTCCAAGAAGTCTTTCCCAGTCCCTCATAAGGCTGGTGGTGCCTTCTCTGTTGATTAACTCCAGCTTTGCTTGTTGGTACATAGTTGTTTGCACACTGTCTCCCCAATTTAATGAGTTTCTCAAGAGCAGGGAATGTCTTTTGAATTTATTTGTGTCTTCAGTGCTTAGCATATAGTAGGTACTTTTATATATTTATTAACTGACTGACTGAGTGACCTCTTAGTGCCTCAGGCAATCCTATAAGATAATAAGGTGCCTATCCATATTGGGAATTTCCTGTGCTGATTCCCTATAACTAGTCCAGGTCATAGGACCAGTCTAAAAATTAAAATTAAAATGTAAAAGACCATGAACATAAAAGATTAAAAAAACAAACAAACCCAACTTGCTGCTGACTTCCATGAATGGACATTCAAGTGGAGATAAAGCTAACTGAATCTAAGATCATTTAGGGAGAGAAAGAGCATGAATGGTCTCTTGATGGCAATGTTATATAATTATAAATCATGGCACACCACGATGAACTTTTTAGAACAGAAACTACAAGTACGTCAGAGGGCCATGCAAAGACACATGAGGGTGTCAACAGATGGCAGCATGTTATTAAAGTCTGCTGGCAGCTCCATCCAGTTCTTCTATGGGTTGTAATTTGACATCACTTTAGAGGTAAAGAGCTGTATCCAAGCACCTTGGCTTTTTGGTGGATGTGTGATTTCACTAATGTGGGTACATCTGCCATCCATACCCATGAAAAGTGGCATTAAGAATATCATTAAAGAGGGCACACCTGGAAAAGACAGTAGGTTGAAAGAAGGAGAGTTCATTGGCAGATAAACAGCGAGGTGGCACAGTGGATAGGGTGCTGGGCCTGGAGTCAAGAAGACCTGAATTTAAATCCATCCTCAGACACTTAATAGCTGTGTGACCCTGGGTAAGATCAGTTTCCTTAGCTGGAAATGGGGAAAATGGGGATTATGATCACATGTACCTCCCAAGTTTGTTAAGATCAAATGAGATAATTTTTCAAAAGCACGTAATAACTGGCACGTAGTAGGCACTTAAAAAATACTTCTCCTTCCCTTCACCCAGAAGTAGTATGGTAGTACTCCCAACAGAACTAGAGGAAGACCTTCAGTGTGTTAGATGGATACTGTATAGAAAATATACAGAAAAACATGAATAAGAATTGGACAAGAAATGGATGAGCTGTAATCTGTATCTGTGGAAGGAATATACACTTCAGTGAAGTCACAGAACAACCAAAGAACCAAAGGGTGATAACTTTGTGTCTAAAGCAGTAACTACAAATTGGGAGCTGAACCTAGTTCACACAGAACTCTAGCTGACTTTAGGGTGAAAAACACAGCAGGTAATAGAAAGTATTTGTTTTTCAAAGAGGCGGCAATGAATTAACTCACATAAACTTTACAAGTCTCATAAATGTTCCCAAGATGTTGGTGAAATCTTAGATGAAGGTACGCAGAATGGTCCAGAAACCGGATATAAATCTTTCACTACATTTATCTTAGGTGAACTACAAGATTTTTCATTTTGTCTATCAATCTAAGCATTTCATTACTAGGCAATTACAACATTTACGTTGAAAAAAAATTTTTTTAAGTGAATTGGTAGTGGTAGTTGTCCTTGTATAACAACATCATATGTGATGGAAATGACCACTGAAGTGGAGCAGTCCAAAAGATAACATGTTCATTGGGAGGGCTAAGGGGGACTTTTCACATCAAAGAATGTGTAGGTTACATGACACAGGGGATAGAGAGCTTCATTTGGAGTTAGAAAGACCTGGATTCAAATTCCCTGTCAAATAGTTACTAGCTATGTGACCCTGGACAAGTTGATTAACTCCTCTTAGTCTCAGTTTGTGTCTCTGTAAAATGGGCATGAATAGCGCCCAAATCACAGGGTTGTTGTGATGATCAAATGAGATAACATATGAAAAACACGTTACAAACTTTAATGTGCCATAGAAACATTAGCTAGTAATAGTAGTGGTATTTGACTGGGAAAACAAAACAAAACAAAACTATGCCTTGAAGTTTTGGGCGGGAGAGGTGTAGGGATACTAAACCTTTAAGGACTGGAGCTTTCTTACCACAGTATATCCTTCCTTAGCTCCTGCAAATGATTAAAAAAAGATTCAAATTTGACTGGATTGGCTAAAAAAAAAAGTTACCATTGCTTATGATGAGAAATGCCTCAGTACTGATGTTGGAGGAAGGAAGGAAAGGAAGGAAGAGGAGGAGGAGGAGAGACAGAGAGAGAGAGACAGGGAGAGAGACAGAGACAGAGAGAGACAGAGACAGAAAGAGAGACAGAGAGAGAGGTGTCTATGGTGTTTGAGGTTATGATGATATAATTCTCTACACTATTAGTTGTTCTAGGCTATATAGCGTCAAGGTTGCTCTGAGAGCCTCTGTGCAGAGAAATAAATGTCCAGGTTTCCAACATCAGTACTGGGGCATATTCCATTATAATTGATGGTCACTCATTGTTTTACTATAGCCAATATTACTGAATAAAAATCTTTTTTAAGCTTATGCAGGTGGCTAAGGAAGTTTGTACTGAGGTAAGGATGGTGTAGCTAAAATCTCTGAAGGATTAGTATACCTAGACTTCTCCCCAAAAGGCTCAAGTCATGGACTCTTTTCAAGTAGCTTCTAATATTACAGTGGAACAAGTTGCTTGTGTGTGTGTGTGTGTGTGTGTGTGTGTGTGTGTGTGTGTGTGTGTGTGTGTGTGTGTCGTAGGGTGGAGTTCAGGGAAGTGAAAGAAGGGAACACGCATTTATTAAGCACCAGGCATTGTTCTAGTACCTTACAAATATTATCTCATTTGAGTGGTTGGGAAGGAAATGTAAAGAAGATGTTGTGCTTTGCATAGATGTTTGTTTTATAATAGCAAAGTATGAAATATTATTCTGAAAAATCCACTATTGAAACTGATGAGCCACTGATCAACCTGTCATTCAGGATCTTAGTGCTTGGCAATAAGGTATGGTTTCAGAAGCAATAGAAAATAGTGGCCCAGTGTCTGACAAACCTGGAATATTAATTATTTCCAAGAAGAATTTCCTATCCAAGAAGAAATTCTAGAAAAAGAAGTAATTTTGCTGCAATTAGGTTTAGACCAGTAACTTCTACCATATGCCACTATAAGCTACAAATCTATATTTAACATGAATATGTAAGAGCAAATCATAAAAAGAGAAGAATATCATATTTATGACTAGAAAGAGAATTCTTACATAAGGTATAGGAGTGATAATTAAATATGAAAAGATATTATTTTGGTTAGCTACGACGTAAAAGCTTTTGTATGAATAAAATCATTCCAGATAGAACAAGAGAAACCGTGAAATGGGACTAAACTTTCAATCTGGCAGCCAGGTGGTACACTGGAGAGAGTGCTGGACCTGGAGTCTGGAAAATTTGAGTTCAAATCCAAATGTATGATGCTGGGCAGATCATTTGACATCTGTTTGAATCAGTTTCCTCAACTAGAAAAGGGAAATAATAATAGTACTTAGTTCCAGGGCTGTTGTGAGATTTGGATGAGATAATTTTCATAAAAGCTCTTAGCATCAAGCCTGGTACACAGTAGGTACCTAATAAATGCTTGCACCCTTTGCCTTTCCAAAATCAAATATGTCTGATAAAAGTCTGCTATCCAGTGGAAAGTGTACTGGCTCTAAAGTCAGCGGGACCAGGCCTGGTCTCAATCCCATCTCTGATTCTACCTGTGTGACTTTGGACAATTCACTTAAACTCCATGAACCTCAGTTTCCTCATCCATAAAATGAAGAAAGTTGGACTAGATGCCTTCTGAGATCCCTAGTAGCTCTGAAGCTATGATATACAGAGAATTAAGCCCAACATTTAAGACCAAGAGCCATTCTCCCTAAACTAAGTAGTCAAAGGGGATGAACCCTTTTCAGAAGAATGCAAATTTCCAACAACCAAATGGAACTATGCACCAAGTCACCAAACATGATAGAAACTCAGATGAAAATAACTCTGAGGTTATTT
The DNA here is from genome assembly GCA_028627135.1 of Pseudochirops cupreus. Lineage (NCBI taxonomy): Eukaryota > Metazoa > Chordata > Mammalia > Diprotodontia > Pseudocheiridae > Pseudochirops > Pseudochirops cupreus. Next base: position 399,621,287 of record CM053583.1, on the reverse strand, counting down.
CATACTCAGAAAATTAGCAAAGGTGGCCCCCAAAAAGTAGTCATCAATGTTAGTCTACGGGAAGACAAATACACTCATATGCTGCTTGTGGAGCTAGAAACTGGTTCAACCACTCTCAAAAGCAATTCAGAATTATGCCAGAAAAGCAGCCTAACCTGTTTATCTATTGAAACCAATGAGCTCCTCTTTCCCTACTGATCACATTTCCCAGAGAAGTCAATACAATGGTCCAATAGACAGCAAAATGTTCATAGCACTTTCTCTAGTTAGCAGCAAACAAACAAAAAACCAGTAAACCAAGGGGATGCCCATGAAATAGGAAATGACCCAACAAACTGTGCTATGTGAATAGAAGAGAATATTATTTTGCAATAAAGAATGATAAACCAGAGAAATTTAGAGAAACAGGAAAGAGTGGATAGATCACTTGGGTGAAGATCTAGGTTCAAAATCCACCTTTGACCCTGAGCAAATCATTTGACCTTTCTGAACATTAGTTTCCTCCTAATCTGGACCCCAAGCACTGCCATTTGACCTCATTGATATTAACCAAATCTTGCCATTTGCCTGGCCAATGAATTCTGTGTGTGTGTGTGTGTGTGTGTGTGTGTGTGTGTGTGTGTGTGTGTGTGCATTTTGGAGGGGGGAGGGCAGGGCAATTGGGGTTAAGTGACTTGCCCAAGGTCACACAGCTAGTGTTAAGTGTCTGAGGCTGGATTTGAACTCAGGTCCTCCTGACTCCAGGACAGGTGCTCTATTCACTGTGCCACCTAGCCAACCCTGGCCAATGAATTCTTAAAACTTCTAGGTCCCTCGGCATGCTTTATACCTGAACTTTCTCTTATGTGTTGTCTCCCACCAATTAGAGTGTGAGAGAAGAAATTCTCCCTTTTTCTACTTGTATCCTAGTACTTAGCATGTAGTAAGCAGAAACACTTCTCCATTCATTCATTCATTCATTCTTTCTTCCTTCCTTCCTTCCTTCCTTCCTTCCTTCCTTCCTTCCTTTCTTTCTTTCTTTCTTTCTTCTTCCTTCCTTCCTTCCTTTCTTTCTTTCTTTCTTTCTTTCTTTCTTTCTTTCTTTCTTTCTTTCTTTCTTTCTCTGAGAGAGCCAAAAGGCCCTCACCTTGGAGATAATTGAACAACATTGCAAAAAAGCAAAACTGAGATTTAAAAGTCATTTCAGATCCAGCTGTTTGTGTGTAGTCAGATCATTGACTAGTTCAGACAAGGATAACAAATTCACACAAAATTAGAAGTGATCAAGATAAGAAAACACTTTATCTAATTCCAATGTCAACCCAACCTGTTTTTAAAAATCATGAACTATTAGAAATTGGCAACAGAAAAATGTAAAGTCATTAACTCTGATTATCACTATTTCTTAGAGAAATTTAACCAGTACATAATAGTCACCATAGTGAGGAGGCCAAAAGAAGTCAGAAACAGGTCATCCAGCAGACAAATGAGTTTCTAGCCAAGCACAAAGATACAAGTTCAATTGCAAAACATTACCCAAGAGGAAAATAGAAGATTATGAATAACATTAACTCACAAAACAACAAAAAAGTAGTGAAGGGGAAAATCAAACCTGTAATAAATGTAGTACAAGATGCTTAAAAAAAAACAAACCAAAAATGGTTTGCTCCCAAGACCATTTATATGTGAAACTAGAAATAATTATAAATAATCATGAAATGGAACAGATTTGCCAATGATTTTATAATTATTTCTTCTCATCATCCACGGTGGTGGAGCTACCCAATTGTACTATAAGACACCAGAGGCTAGAAATGAGATTTAAAGAAATAAAATTGGGAGTGACTGAATATGTAAAGAAGATCGTGCAAGAGATGACACAAATTTTAAAGCATTTAGGGTTATTCTAAGTAGAGATGATTCCAAAAGAAAGAAAAGATCACAAAATATGGTGGATGGTAGATGGTAAATGGTAGAAATACCCCGACCTTCATCACCATCTCCAATGGCAACTGAGAAGCCAACTACTCATTGCCACTGCTTTACTTTCTCATCTCTCTGGAGAGGTAGCCATGAATCCTGGATATAGAGTTAGCCTGGTTCAAGTTTCAGCTCTGACACTAACTGACTATAATTATAGGCAAGGCACTTAATGTCTCAGTGTTCTAAGTCATTCTTTAAGTTTCAGAGAAAGTGAAGGTGGTTTCAGAAAAGGAATTTCTTTATCCAGTAGTTCTCCATGTCAGAGGAATCATAGAACCAGGCACTACCTCTAACCTTTGTCTCAACAAAATCTTTATAGGAAGGGTCTGTGCACATATGCTATCTTTGATGATAATATGAGTAGCGAAGAGGTAGGTTTTTAACCAATGGTTTTCCATAGCACACCAAAATCTTCAGTCACAAAAGAAACACAGCATAAAGATTATATTATGCTATGTTTATTTTCATAAATGCCATATATATTTTTAAATTTATTAAGCATTTAAATTTTTTCTCCCTCTCACTTCCTCCTACCCCCTGAGAGGGGGAAAAAGCATAGACAAGCAAAACAAATTGCCATGTTGGTCACATCTAAAATTGAATTTCTCATGCAGTATATTAGCCCATCATCTCTCCGTCATGAAGTGAGTAGAATTCATCACCAGTCCTCTGGAAACATGATTCATCATCAAATTGATCAGAATACACAGTCTTTCAGAATTGTTTGCTTTTGCAGTATTGATGTTACAGTATAAATTGTTCTCGTGATTTTGCTCACTTTGCTTTGAGTCGGTTCATACAAATCTTCCCAGGTCTCTTTTCATTTCAATGCACAATGATATTTCATTACAATCATAAACATTCAACTGCTCTTCCACTGATGGACATTCTTTTATTTTCTGGGTCTTTGCCACTACCGAAAGAACTACCATAAGTATTTTTCGTGTATGTCAGAACTTTTACTCTTTAATGGGCAGGCACACTTTAGTAAATTTTCAGGACCCTGGACCTCAGTTTATCTGAGACAATGCCCATTCAATGACCAAAGACTATTTAGAAAGAGGTCATCCACTGCATCATGGACCATTGCCAGTCAGCTTGACTTTTGTCTTGCCACTGGATTTCTATGACTCTGGAAAAGAGAGTGCAGCTGATGACTTGGTACAACTCTGCTTCAGTTAAATCCAGTTCACATGCAAGTCAAGACATCACACTCATGATGTCATGGGTCCTCTTCAAAAGTGAGAGATGAACAACAACAATTTTTCAGGCATAATCTCACAACTGTTTTCCAGAATGATTGGGCCAATTAATAGTTCCACCAAACAGGGCATCAATGTGATGGTTTTCCCACAGCCCCATCAACATTTCTCATTTTCTGTTTCTGTCATCTTTGCCAATCTGATGGGCCTAAGATAGAACCTGAGAACTGCTTAAACTTCCATTTCTCTTATTATTGGTTAATTGAAACTTTTAAAAAATATATGGCTATTTATAGCAAGAATTTCTTCTCTGAGAATTGGAGAGAGGCTCTCATTCTTATAAATTCGAAGCAGTTCCTTATATATATTAGAAAAGAGATCTTTATCAGAAAAATTTGTTGCAATTCTTCTCCCCCCTTTTTTTAAAACAATTTATCTTCTAATCTTAGCTACAGTATATTTGTTCGTGCAAAATCTTTTTAAAATCCTATGTGATCAAAATTATCCATCTTACCTGCTGTGATCCTCTCTACTCTACTACCTATGGTATTCTGAAAAGTAATTTCTTTAATTTTTCTTTAATTTTTGTTAGGACCTGCATCTATTTGGAGTTCATCTCAGTTTAATATCTGAGCTGTTGGTCTAAATGACTTGCTATTTTCTAGTTTTCCCAATAGCTTTTGTCAAATAGTGAGCCCTTCCCCCTACTAGCTGGGATATTTGGACTTATCCACACAGGGTACTAGATTTGTCTTCTGTATGTTGTATATCTAATCTGTCCCACTGATCAGTCTCCCTATTTTCTTGTTCTTTAATTGTTTTTTTAGTCACATCAAACTCTTTGTGACTCCATTTAGGGTTTCTTGGCAGATATACTGGACTGGTTAGCCATTTCCTTCTGCAACTCATACTACAGATGAGGAAATTGAGGCAAATGGGGTTAAGTGACTTGCCCAGGGTCACACAGCCATTACGTATCTGAACTCAGGTCTTCCTGATTCCAGGCCTGGTGCTCTACCCACTGTACCACCTTACTAGCCATTTTCTAACCAAAACCAAATTGTTTTGAGAATTATTGGTTTATAATACAGTTTGATATCTGGTCCCAATAGCCTCCTTCCTTTCTACTTTTCTTTTTCATTATTTCCCTTGAGATAATGACCTTTTGTGCTTCCAGATTAATTTCAGTGTAATTTTTTCTATTGTTTGTTGATTATAAAGAAGCATTTGGCCCGTTAAAGTAAAATGAAGTCTACAAAGACCTAATGTACAGAGTAGTAAAAAAAAAAAAAAGGCCCTGTGATTTAAGGATGTATTAATAAAGGCAGAGGGTCCACAACCAGAGAGAATTAGCTGAAGATATTGAAGATGCTTAGCAGGAAGGGGGAAAAAAGACTTCAGGGAGATTTGATAATTGTTCTTTAAATATTTGAAGGTGTGTTATATGGAAAGGGAATTAGATTTGTCATGCTTGGTCTGTAAGAATAGAGCTAGATTAGATTAGATAAAGATTTTATTAAACACTTACTATCTGCCCTACACTGGGAAAGACAGTACCTGCCCTCAAGGAGTTTACCTTCTAATTGGGGAAGACCACTCATAAAAGGTAGCTAGCTGAAAGTTTATTGGGCGAAAGAGGCTAGGTAGAAAAGTAGTAGAAAAACCCTAACTAAGCAGGGTTAGACAGGCATGGCAGGATGGGGTGTTACTTCCTCAGAAGGAATGCCTGAATAGGAATTCACCAATTAAGGGTTGAAGGTATCTCCAATATGAGAAGGCATATGGAAAGTAGCTTGAATTAGGAGTAGTGAGAATAAGTTGTAGAGAGGTATATTTTTAGCTTAAGGTAAGAACACACTTCCTAACAGTTTTGTCATTCAGTTCTTTTCCAGTTGTGTCTGACTTTTCAAGACCTCATTTGGGGTTTTTTTGATGAAGACACTTGAGTACTTTGCCATTTTCCTCTCATTTAACAGATGAGGAAACTGAGGAAAGCAGGGTTAAATGACTTGTCCAGGGTCACACAGTTTTCTTGGCAAAAATATTTGAGTGGTTTGCCATTTCCTTCTCCAGCTTATTTTACAGATGAAAAAAAAGAGGCAAACAGAGTTAAGTGACTTGCCCAAAGTCATACAACTAGTAAGTGTGTGAGGCCAGATTTAAACTCAAGAAAATGAGTCTTCCTGGTTTCAGGCTGGGCACTCTATCCACTGAGTCACCTAGCTGCCTATTACTAACAGTTAATACTGCCCCAAAATTGACTGAACTGATCTGGGAGGTGGTGGATTCACTATTGTAATGAATGGTGTATGGGGAATTGATTTACCATTATATATGCTGACTAGTGCAATGTCAACACTAAATTACTTATACCCATCAATGCATGCAATCATTCCTTTCTTAATTAACGCTGGATGATCACTTGCTGGGGAGGAGAGAGGGAATTCCTGTTCCAAACCTGAATTAGATGATCTCTGAGATTTTCTTCAACTTTGAGGTACCCGACCTTGAGGACCAGAGGAAAAAAAAATGATTGGACCAAAATCATAGGGCTAGCAAATGATAGAACAGGGTTTTAAATGCAGGTCTAATTGCAGCCCTAGCTGGGAAGATGACTTGATATCTTCCGTGGGTTTACTATACATTTAACTCCAATATCTATGGGCAACTAGGTGGCTCAGTTGATAGAGTCAGGAGGACCTGAGTTCAAATTTGACCTCGGACATTAGCTGTGACCCTGGGCTAGTCACTTAACTCTATTTGACTTAGTTTCCTCATCTGTAAAATGAGTTGTAGAAAGAAGTGGCAAACTACTCCAGTATCTTTGCCAAGAAAATCCCAAATACTGCAACAACAATTGATGTCTATGGTTCCCCTTTCTTAATGAGTTAAAAGAACTTCACCTGAAGGGTGGTGCCCCAATTAACACCTCCTCTGGGAATGAAGTTCCTTTCTATGAAGCCACCCACTTAAAACAAACAAAAAAGCTTTATGAGCCATGCAAAATGGAGCTGCCTGAATTTGTCTCTCCAGGACAAAAATACCTTAGGCTACAGCTTCTCGAGGTCTCAGCTCAGCTCTGGGTAATGAGGGCTAACCCCAGACAAACTTGTGAAAAGTTAGTCTTTGTTTCGGTCTCTTTCCCACCTTTCCTTCAATGCCCCAAGCCCTTCTGCTTTCTCTAAGCCTTCTTGGGGAATTAGCCAGGGGATGACCCACAGCCACTTCTGCTTAGTAATTGTAATGTGATAGAATCCCTTTCATACTAAAGAGTTATCTGTCAATGATGAGGATTTTAAATCTTTTTATCTCTCATTATTACATGGATTGGCATGGCATAGATCAAGAATTCATCACACACACAAAAAGAATTCATCACCCAGAGACCTCTCAGATGCTAATGAGCCCTCCAAATACAACCAAAGCAGATCTTAGAGATTCAGTTGAATCCAGCTCAACAGGCATTAATTACACCACTCCTATAGGCTAGGCACTGTGCCAGGTACCCGAGATACAAAGACAAAAATCCTAATGCATCTTACTCTCGGGGAGCTCACATTCTAATAAGACCAATCACATTCTGCTGACCCAGCCTTCTAGAATCAGGATAACCTACCTGCTTGACATACTGAGATGTCTCTAACTAAGGAAGGGAAAGCTTTTTAACCTTATAAAAGGATATTTGAGGGGAATGATGCCCTTTAAATCACACTAAGCTTACCATAATATCCTGGCACCATTCACCTTCTTTTCCTCCTAGAATATCAGCCCACCTCCAGCTCTTGAAATTCCTTTCTTCCTTCAAGACTCAGCTCATCGGAGTGGCTAGGTAGCCTCCTGGAGTCAGCAGGATTTGAGTTCAAATCCAACCTCAGACACTTAACACTTACTAGCTGTGTGACCTTGGGCAAGTCACTTAACCCCAATTGCCTTACCTTCCTCTTCCCCCCCCCCCAAAAAAGAAAAAAAGCTTGCGTCAGACCTACTATGGGCACATATGAATTTTCCTGGTTCCTCCAGCTAATAGCACCTTCCCATCCAAGTTTATTTCCCATTGTACGTGTCTTACACAGGGTGTTCCAAAAGTCTTAGTGTAGTTTTATGTTTTAATAGCTTAAGTCATCCCTAAGACTTTTAGGAAACCCATCATATACCTACATGTGTACATGTTTGTTCTCTCTACCTTTAGATTGTAAGCTCCATGAGGGCAAATCCTGCTTCCCTTAGGTTCTTCATTCCCTAGTACTGTGTCCAGCACATAGTGGGTATTTTAATAAGTGTTTATTGATTCAAGGTCATATCATTCAACCCCTAATTTTACAGTCGAACAAGTGGGGGCCAGAGAGGTTGCCCAAGGTCACATAGGAGATAAGGAGTGGAGGCAAGGTTTGAATCCAACTCCTTTGACTCCAAATCTATTATTTTCAAGAAATGGGAGAAGAGAAAGTAACTACCTGGCTTAATATTTAGAAAACACTTTGAAAACATGAAAGCATGATATAAATTCTAGTTATTATTTTTGTTGTTGAGACTGTAATTATTATTACTGCCTGAAAGGTAGAAGATGAGGGGTTTCCTAAAATAGCCAAGAGCAAATTTTAAAATTAATCACGTTTCCCTCAGTCACAGGGTCAGGAATGAATGCTGTCTATGCACCAGCCACAAGGTAGACCAGGGTAAAACTTACCTGAAAGATGCAGAAATTTCAGCATTTGGAAAAGAACTCATTTTTAAGCCAACTTCAGCCTGTGGCATAGGCTGACTCAGAGACCTAACTTAACAATTAAGACTGCAGTGCCTTCAGAGGTAAGAGCTAAGCTCAGCAACTCTCCGCTTCATCTAATATCCTTGGGGGTACACAAAATCAGACACACCGAATTTCCCATCTGGCTGCCAAGAGAGTCAGTAATATCCAATACACAGGGTTTAGGCTTAGAGACAGTGCCTTCTAATTCTGGCTCAGTCACTGGTTTCCCGTGAATTTACCCATTCCTTGCTTTGGATTTTCTCTTTGTAAAATGGGAGGAAGCATTTGGAAGAGGAGTTATTAATACCAGTCAGAATTAGTACAGAATCATCTAGAGGGATAATTAAAATAAATTGACATTTGTGGTAGAGTTAATTTCACAGGAAGATTGGGTTGAAGGAACTTGGGATGTTCAGTCTTAAGAGAAGAAAAGGCTCGGGGCACCATGACGACTGCCCTCAAACACTTGAAAGGCCATCGCCTGGAAGAGTAATTAACATGTTCTGTTTGGTCCCAGAATGCAGAAGTGAGGAACAAAGGGTGTAAGTTGTGGAGTGGAAAATGTTGGTTTGTCCTAAGGAAAATCTCCCTTCTAATTAGAGCTGCCCCAAGTAGGAGGAGTAAGTAGTAGGTTGCCCCTTTCTGGAGGGTTTTAAGCAAAGCCAGTATTACTACTGGTCATCTAGGTTGCCAAAGGAGCTAGATAATCTCTGATGTCCCTTCCAACTCAGAGATTCTATGACCTTGTCTTATAACTGACAAATAATAATTGTTTGCATTTTCACTAAGGTATACAAATAGGCCTTTGATGGTGGCATCTGGGAGGGAAGGGGGGCAGTTTTTCCAAGTTCAAAGATTGTAGGGATGCTTAATCCTGCTGAGTCACTTCACAACCAGCACCCCCTGCTTACTAGTCCAGCTTCATGATAAGACAAGGATCTGCTTTATGGGATCATATATTCACACTCTGGGTGACTTTTAACTACCAGAGAAGTCTATTAATAGGCTGCATAAAACATGGTTTTGAGTACAACAATATGATTATAAAACCGGACTTCATCTCATACTTCTTAAAATATTATGAAAATAAATTAGGGAAAGAGGTGGCAAAGAACTCCCACAGTAGTTGTACCTTAATTTCTGGAAGGTCATATTTACATTGTGCTGTCAACTCAATGAAAAAAATAAGCTGCCCAGCATAATGGCTAGAGTTCTGGACCTGCAGTCAGGAAGACCTGAACTCAATGCCCACCTAAGACACTGAGCTGTGTGACTATGGAAAAGTGACTTAGCCTCTCTGAACCTTTTATGTAAAATGGTGATAATCAGACCTGTAACATCTAATCTTCAGAGTCACTGTGAAGTTCAGAAGAGATCATTCATCTAAAGAACTCAGTGATTCCTAAAACTCTATATTCATATCACTCAGCTTTGGACATCTTTATTGACTGTTCCCATCCCTGGAACGCTCTCCCTCCTGGCTTCTTTCAACTCCCACTTTCTACCAGAAACTTTGGCTAATTCCTTTTAATTCTAGTCCCTTTCTTCTGTTGAATTATTTCCCATTTATCTTGTATTAGCCTTCTGAACTCATATTAGTCTGAGCATTTTCAGTCAAACACATTATCCCTTAACCCCAACATAGTGATGTCATTTTGGTTCTCTGAGAATGAAAGACAACATCTAACCAACCAGCCATTTATCATGTATGTAGCTTGTTTGTATGTCGTTTTTCCACGTTATGTCCCTTATTGGATGGTGAGCTCAAGTATAGATTATCTTTTGCCTTCCTTCTCTACCTCCAAGGCTTAGCACCTGGCATATATAGTAGGCACTTAATAAATGCTTATTTTTGGAATGACTATAAAGGAGCTGTCAGGTTCATGCCCAGACCATCTGAGATGGCTTCTATTCACTTGGAGGGTGCTAGGAAGATGCTTTTGAGAGAATTGTGATGACATGAAAGGAAAGGATCTTGGAGGGATAGGAGCACACATGGACATTTGGTAACTGGCACCAGTCAGTAACCAGGTGATACAGAGAAGGAGCTCTGTTTGGATTTGGAGGCATTCAGAAAGGACTGTCAGCTTCAGCTATTTCTTTGTCTCTACTGCTCCATGTCTGGGGGATCAAAGCACCTCCTTCATCCAGTGAGAGACTAAGAAAGACCTCAGGATTTTCCTCCCCTCTGAGGCTATAGGACTCTCTAGAAATCGGACATCCTCAGCACAGCATGTTCATTCATTCTTTTCTGTTATAGGTTTGAGGAGTAGAATCTCTGATCTGGATTAGGACCATGAGCAAAGATAGAATCTGGGAGTATGACTCCAGGCTGAGTTTTATAGGCCGAATAGCATAAATGTCCCAACAAGCAAAGGACAACCTTTGGGAGTGACCTTACAGACCCTACCCAGTCAAAGGACACAGAGAGCAAAGATACGGACTTTGAATAGGAACTTGGTGGGACTAATGTTAATTAGCAACTGAGCTGAATTTTGAGCCAGAGAACAAGGCAAGTCAGGGGTGTTCTGGAGTTAGCTTGTATTGGTTTGCCAGTCAATTATATTTTTAGTGTGGGCATTTGTACCCAGAAAATCAGCAAACATTACACATCAGGGCTTCATTTCTTATTTTATTGGTTTTCAGAAATTAAGAAACTGATAGAGAAAATGTTAATAATAGAGAATAAAATTTTAAGTGTCATGTCACATGAATTTCTTCTTCCTTTCTTTTTCTTTCTGTCTCTTTCTTTCTTTCTTTCCTTCCTGCCTTCCTTCCTTCTTTTCTTTCTTTCTTTCTTTCTTTCTTTCTTTCTTTCTTTCTTTCTTTCTTTCTTTCTTTCTTTCTTCTTTCCTTCCTCCTTTTCCTCCTTTCTTCCTTCCTTCCTCATCTCTTCTTCTCTCTCTCTCTCTCTCTTTCTCTCTCCTCTCTCTTCCTTTGCTAGTTTTTAAACACTTGCCAGGCCTTACCTAGGAAGGACTAATTGTGATATTGGAGAAATGCTTGTGTGCTTCTTCTTGCTATATCTTTGAAGTAAAATACAACTTTGTAAAACTCAATTGATATCACTTGGTTAAATGGAACTGCAGGTGCCTGGCAAAAACTCCTAACAAATGGGACGGAGAGAGCTAGTGAGGGTTCCAGCCAATGGTAATGGAAAAGGGATATGTCCTAATCTCTCAGTGTCCCCTAGAACCCTGAGGAGAGATAGAACAAACCTGGCCAAGAGAAAATGGTGTCAGGGCAGACACATGACATATCATAATCACTGACATATCATCATCATCATCATTATTATATTATTAGTGATTTTATTATTAGAGAAGCCAACAAATGGAATAAGCCATTCTGGAAAGTATAATCAGATTCCTCGGCAGTCCCTCAGAGGGGGACTGAGGATAGGATTCAGAGCATTTTATTTCATCGGGTTTTAGTGAATCATTATCTTTTTTTTTAACTTTCTAGTCATTCCCCAATACTCCTCTCCCTGGCTCTCTCTCTTCCAATGAACACTCCCATTATGGTTAAACCATTGACCAAGTTTGATGATGTACACAATGCTCCTGAGCCCGGGTCCACTGTCTCTCAGCAGGCAGGACCAAACTGAGCTTTCTCTTCTGTTCGCTCAGACCGGGATTGAGCAGTATAATTAATAAGGGTTCCACAGCCTGGGGAAGCAGTTTACATTATTGTTGTTAGTAGCTCTCTTCTCTCGGTTCTGTTTTTTTCATTCTGCCTCATAACTCTGGAGCTAGTAGGGGACCCCAAAGGCCATCTAGTCCAAAGCCTAATCATTTTACAATGGAGGAAACTGAGGCCCACAGAGACCCAGTAACTTGCTCCAGGTGACCCAGGTAGTAAGGGTCACCAACCAGGTTCTAACCTAAGGTTCTCTGTCTCCCAAACCAGCACTATTTCTGTGATAGAACACTGCCCACTTTCATTCTCCAAATTCTTCAATTTGTCCTTTCTCATGGCACAGTAATATTTAATTATATTTAGATGCCACAATTTGTCCAGCCTGAGTCAGAGCATTTTCAGTGGAAGTTGGCTGGTTTCCTTCTCTGTGCATAAGCTTTGACAATCACTGATGGCATCCTGCTGTAAGGGGCTCAATCTCCTGATTGGCACCACCATTGGCAGGCTTGGACAGACTGTACTATGTACAAAAGATAACCCAGGGACCAAAAACAGTGACCTTGACTGAAATCAAAATCCTAACTCTTTTTGCAGCTGAGAATTTTTTGGTTACAGCTGAGAAAACAGCCAAAAAGATAAGGATTGGCCATGGTGATAAAAAGAGATTGATCAGAGCTTCCCCCGGGTGGGCCCTGGGCTACATAAAATGTTCCAGCCTATTGGAAGCCTCAATGAAGATGATGATGGTCATGATAATGTTATAGATTAATTAGTGTTCAGCTAAGCCATAGAAAAGTGAATTTCTTATATTGCTCCTCCCAACCACCTAAATAGCCTGAGCAGGATCTTATGGTGTTACTTAGATGATTTTATTTCACAGTTGCTAATGAAAAACTCAGTTGAGCTCTTCTGCAGTCTATGAGAGCAGCAGAATGAGTTAATTCAACCTCCAGAGAGGTTGGTTTGGTACAGATAAAGCTTAGACATCCTCAGGAAGTAGGCTGGGAAATAAAGATGGCTTATACATATAAAGCACTTTATATCTTATGAAAAGGTCTACTCACTATAGCCTTGTATTTTAAGAATCACCAGCCCCATTAACAACAACAAATCTATGATTTCGTCGCTGAGGGAGGGAGGAATTGTCTTCATGAGTGCAGGCTGGTACTTTCTATGCAACTTGTATTCTCCAAGTGTTGCCTGGGGTATTAAGAGGTCCAGTGAGTTACTCAGGTGCCCAAGGCCAAGCAGGACCTGGACCCAAGTTTTCCTGACTTTGAATACAGCCCTCCAGCCACCCTTCCAAGATCACCCTCATCCCCATTTTATAGATAAAGAGACGTATAGAAAGACTTTCCCGAGGTTACACCGCTATTTAGGGGCAGATCTAGAATACAAAACCAAGTGTTCCCAACCCTGAGCCCAGTGCTCTTCTGCCCCACGATTGTATTTCTGCCCCTGTTGTTGTCTTCCCGGGTTTAGGGGAAAAGTAGTTTTGTATGTATCCTCAACTTGAGAAGAAAGTAATATTTAATTGTCTGGTAGTTTTAGAAGAGTAAGGGAAGTTAGAAGTCAAGTTCAATACCCTTCCCCCGCTTTAGTAAAGGAGAGGCTTAAAGAAGTCACACATCTTGCCCAAGGTCACATAGCTAGCAAACACCTGAGGGAGGATTTGAGCCCAGCTCTCCCTATTACCAAATCTAGGGCCCTATCTATTATATTATACTGCAATAAATCCAGAATCTCACGGATGTGGGTACTCCCTTCATTAACATAGATTGTAGCACCTTATCATCCTGTGTAATTCTTACCCAGATCTCTCATAAGCCCTACTCAAGAAGTTAACCCAACATCACATTGGCTTTCCTCTAGATTTCCTGATATTACATGGATGCCAGTGAAGCTGACAGGCTGTCTAATAAATAAGTGCCTATTAAATTGCTGTAAATATGATAATGGCATGAATAGAAATATTGATATGAATTGGCACAGCATAATGGAACAACCATTGGTCCTGGAGTCAGAGGAGGTGGGACTTGTCAGCAATAATTCAAGAATTTCTGGAGGAGACTGCTGTGTGTGGAAGGAAGGCCTTTTAATGCTAAAGGCATAAACTGCCTTGACCATTTAACTTCTTTACTTGTGAATTCTTTGGACATCTTCTCTTGTTGTTCTGTGTATCTTTGTTAGAGAACATATCCTAGGCTTATGGGGGAGAGGGTTTGTTTCTATTTTTCATATTATGCCATTTCAGTAAATGCCTTTGCTTTGAGCTAATTGTGTTTTCTGTCTGACTATTCAAAGGTAAACATATCAGTGGGGGCTCTTTCACTATAGCTTGGGGAGTACAAACCCACAGAGTATTCTGATGCTTGGGTGGTCACCTACTTGAGGATCAAAATGACAGGTAAGAGTTGCAGGAATCAAAGCCTAGAAGGTGAATACAAACCCTATGCTTTCAAGGAATTTCTTGAAAAAAATTTTTTTAAATGAAAAACATTTGAATCACTCATGGTTTGTAAGAGTCAGCTCAAATGCTAACTCCTGAGAAAGGCCTTTTCCAAGTCCCCCAGGCGTTAATATTCCTCCACCTAACCAAATTGCCTTGTAACTCTTTCTTATTTGTTGGACAAGGACCCTTCCTCTACCCCTCCCAATGTATGTTTCTTTAGGGCAACGATTTTTATATTTTTGTTTCTAGCAGAGTGTCTGGTACATGGTAGGAGTTTTATAATTGTTTGTGGAATTGGATTAAGTAAAATTGTACTCTACTGGTGTACTCCCTTTCCCAATGATCCCTTCAATCCAATCCAATCAATATTTATTAAGAGCTTATTTGTGCCCTTGTGCCTTGGGGAAAATCTCATGGAAAACTGCAAGTATATCATTGGTAGATTTTCCCTGGCTGACATGGTTGTCAACTCCTAATTCATCAGCAAGCATTTATTATGTAAGAACCTACTATGTGGGGACAGCTAGGTGGTGCAGTGAATAGAGCACTGGCCCTGGAGTCAGGAGGACCTGAATTCAAATCTGGCCTCAGACACTTAACACAAAAACTAGCCGTGTGACCTTAGGCAAGTCACTTAACCCCAACTGCCCTCCAAAAAGCAAAAAAACAGAAAACAAAAACAACCTACTATGTGCCGGGTGCTGGCGTGTCCTGGCAATATAAAACAAAAAGAAGCAAAACAGCTAGTCACTTGTAGGAGTTTATACTCTATGGGGGTCAGGAGAGGGAAATCAGCTTATACACTTACAAGTAAATAAAACATACATAGGAGGTAGATACAAAGTAATTTCATCCGCAGGAAGCAGGGAAGGACTCATAGAGAAGCAACCTTGGAGCAGAGCTTTGAAGGACACTGGGGATTCTAAGAGATAGAAGAAGAGAGTACATTCCAGGCATTGGGCACAGTCAGTGCAAAGGCATGGAGGTGGGAGGTGGGACTTGGAGTGTGAAGTATGGGTACAATTAGGACGGTTGAGTTGAATGTGGGAGCAGGCATTGTAGCACTTAAATAAAATGCTTGTTAACTGACTCATGATGAACAAATGAAGGGAAACCACATGTAATAAGTCTGGAAAGTCACATAATTCTGGTATAACATCATTTGGGTTGTCCATATCTAATATTATTTTTATAGAACTTCCTACCCTTTGTAAAGACATTTGACTTAATACTAGTTTTTCTTGGAATTAATTAAGAATGTTAGATTGAGTCAGGGGAGGACTTCTGCCCTTATTCATTTATTTTGTATTTGTTTATATGTCTATGCTAGATCCTTTTATCCCCAGAAGAATTCAGTCTTGTTTTTTTTTAGTCTTTTTAAAAAAATATATTTTATTTTTCCTCAATTACATGTTAAAACTTTTTAAAAATCATTCTGAGTTCCAAATTCTATCCCTCCTTCCCTTCTTCTCTCCCTGAGATGGTATGCAGTCAGATATAAGTTACACATGTACAATCATGCAAAACATTTTCATATTAGTCATTTCATACAAGAAAAAGAATGAAAGAAAGAAAGTAAAAAATAGCCTGCTTAAGTCTGTATTCAAACAATATCAGTTCTTCCTTTGGAGGTGAATAGTATGCTTCATTATTAATCCTTTGGGACTGTCTTGGATCATTGTATTGCTGAGAATAGCTAAGTCAGTCATTCAGAGTTCTTCAATGCCCAGTATTGCTGTTACCGTGTACAACATTCTCATGGTGTGGTTCATAAGTTCATATAAGTCTTTCCAGGTTTTTCTGAAATCACCCTGCTTATCATTTCTTGTAACACAAAAATATTCCATCACAATCATATACCACAGCTTGCACACATTTCCCAATTGATGGGCATTCCTTCAATTTCCAAAAGAATTCAATCTTCTTGAGAGAAGGGAATGTGCCTTTGTATTTTCAGAAAACAGTATATAGGCATTTAATATAAATATTGGCTGCTTTGAACTGAATTGAATTGATTTGAATTCCATTTAATTATGATAGTGATAATTTGTATAATACTTTAAGTCAGTGGTGTCAAACTCAAATAAAGACAAATCCCCAAGAGTTGCATATTGACTTAGAACACCACAAATTAACATCAGCTATGCTGTATAGTATTTTTATTGATTTTTTTTTTGGTTAAACATTTCCCAATTACATTTTAGTCCGGTTCTGGGCACACTTAGTTTTGTGGGGCTTAAGGCCAGTGAGTATAGCACTTAGAGTGCCTGGAACATGAAAAATGCTTGGTAAATTATTACTGATGAACTTCTTCCCTCTCTTCTGTAACACTTCAGCAGAAAACACAGAGGCCACAGTGGGGTAATGAAAGGGAACTAGGTTGGGAATCCAAAGATCTGAGTTTTGGTCTGCTTCTGGCTTCTGAAGCCCCTTCCAAACTCAGAGATGCTTTGGAGCAACTGATCTTCTGGGTTGGGCTCAAATTCCCCTGTATAACTTATTTTACCTGTGTGATCTTGGATCAGTCACTTAAGGTCTCTGGGCTTCTGAAGACTGGCATCTAAATTAAGTGGTTGAAATGGTTCAGTTGGGAGAGTGTTAGCTTGAAGGCCCCTGAATCAGTCTTTTCTTTGAGGATTTGATGTTTCTTGAGAAGCAAAAGCAAATTTGGAGTCAGAAGGATCTGGGCTCAAATCCCTTTTCAGATATGTAATGTGATTCTGGGCAAGTCACTACTATTCTGTGTCTCCATTTTCTTATCCATAAAATGAGGGGCTTGGACTCATTTACCTCTAAGTATCCTTCTAGTCCTAAATCTATGATAGAATAACCTTGAAAGCATAAAATCTCTTTTGTTTTGTTGGGATTTATCTATCTGTCTCTCTGTCAGTCTGCTTGTTTGTCCATCTATCTGTCTATCTATCCATCTATCTCTGTCTATCCATGTCTGTTTGCTTATCTATCAATCTATCTATCATCTATCTATCTAATCTATCTATCCATCTCTATCCATCAATCTAGCTCTGTCTATCCATGTCTATCTATCCATCTATATCTATCTGTATATCTCTCCTTCTGTTTATCTATTTCTTTCTATTTGTCTGTTCTATGCATCTAATTTCTCTTTTTTTGTTATCTATCTCTAATCTGTCTACTATCTAGCTGTCTGCCTATCTGTGTATCTAATCTGTTTACCTATCCATCTATATTTGTTTATCTATCTATATCTATCTGTCCATCTATCTAATATCTTTTTCATCTCTATTATCTATCTCTAATCTATCATCTAGCTGTCTGTCTGCCTATCTGTCTACCTACCTACTTACCTACCCACCCTTTACTTGTCATGCATCAATACGTTAAGAACTTATTTTTGAAGCCTCACTTTGGGGGTACATTTCAAACCATGAATCATTTATAACCTTAAAGTTGCCTGAGGCTGAGAGAGGTTAACTTACTTTGCCCAGGGTCACACAGCTAATAAGTAGAAGGGCAGGCTTCTAAACCTCAGTCTGTCTAATTCTAGAAAGTGGATCAGCCAATATTCACTAACATAGCGGCAAACAAGAACAGCACCAAGACCCACAATGCTCTCTGGTGCAGCCCAAATCTGAGTGAAGTGTAATTGGGAAATATTAACAACAACAAAAAAGACAAAAACAAGGAAATATAGATAATGTTAATACGTGGTTTTTGAAGTCAATCTGAGCGCCCAGTGGTCCTTAGGAATGGGTTAGTGGCTCCCATTTCTGAATCACATGAAAATGAGATCTTGAGTCCATGGTAACTGTTCCTTCCTCATCTGAAACTACTGTGTATATAAAAAAGTTAGCTGTTGACACATTTATTCAATAACAACGTGAGGACATTTGCACTTTCACAGTCCCGAAGACTACAGATCTCCAAATGTTTTGTAAATATTTATAAATTAAGCCTCATTACATCCCAGTAAAGTATTCCTATCTCCAATGCACAGATGGTGAATGGGAGGCAGGCTGAAATAGAGGGATCCCTCACTAAATGCAAACATCTTCAAAGGAATTCCTGCTAAGAAGTTTTTAAAGACTATGACCCTGAGCAAGTTCCATAAACTTTCTGTACCTCAGGTTCCTCATCTGTAAAATGGGCATAATAGTAGTACTACCTCACTGAGTTGTGAAGATCAAGTGAGTTAACATGTAAAGAGCTTCACAAACCTTAAAAGCTAGCTATAACAATTATTACTGCTGCTGCTGCTGTTACTGTCACAAAAATTTCAGGTTTTCATTGCACTGTCTAGGGAAAGCAAAGGGAACCATTCTCACAGTCAAAAATCTTCAATGATTGTTAAAAATATTTATCACCTCTAGGATAAAATAGAAATTCTTCTGCCTGGTACTTAAAACCCTCTACAAGCTGACATATCCCTGTCAAGATTTAGTTCTTATTTCTCCCCTTCTTGTACCCTTGTACTCACCTGGAATTGTGAGTTCTTCCCTGAAATGCACACACCAATTCCCATCTGCATGTGTTTGCCCACCCGGTCCCCCCATACCTGGAATGAAAGCCCTTGTTATTTTGATCCTCAGAATGCCTGCCTTCCTCCGAGGCTTAGTTAGGAGCCACTCGCTCTGGGAACACTCTTCTAACATGCCTAGTTGTAAATGTCCTCTCCTGAAATTAAATAATATTTACTTATCTGAGTGCATGCTGTCTATCCCACTTAACCCTCACGTAAAAAGAAAGCTCTCTGAGGGCAGGAACTGCTCATTTTTTGTTTTTGTTTTTGTATTTCTGGTGCCTAGCACAGTGCCTTGCTTATAGAAATTGTACAATAAATGTTTGTTGAATAGAATTGGACTCACCCTGCTTAAAAAAAAACCAGCTAAAAATAGAGTCTGTGCCTCTGCCAATGATTCTACCTTGACTCTGGCCTTGTATAATAGAGAACTGGCTGCAAATCATGGCCAGGGAAGGAAAACTACCACTGGCAGTAGGTTGAGTCTGACCAGAAAATTTTCCATTGGAACCTTTCTCCCAGAGGAAGCCATGTCCAAATGTCCAGAGGAGCTTCGTGAAAGAACCACAGGGCTGATTGAGAACATGACCATGGGACATTCCCCATGAGGTTATTGAAGGGACCATTGTCAGATTTGGCAGTCAGTGCATTGGAGGGTGCCGGGTGTTTGAATCTTTCCTGTGATGTTGCATAGTTATGTAATCATGGAGAAGCCACTTAATCTTAGTTTTCTCAGCTGCAAAGTAGAGACAAAAATATCTCCAGTACAATCTTACAGGGTTATGGTGATAATCAAAGGATGTAATGTATATGAGTGTGCTGGATTTGGAATCAGAGGGCCTGGGTTTGAATCTGGTTCTAGAATTAACCTAGGTGACCTTGGGCAAGTCCCTTACCTTCATGAGAAGGGATGAACGAGGTGGTCTCTAAAGTCATTTCCAGATCTAAGACTATGATTCCTACAAATGGGAAGTAGTTCAGTGTGGTAGAGAGAGGTATATATGACTCTGAAGTCAGATGACCTGGGTTCAAATTCAATTTCTTATACTACCTATGTGACATTGGGCGAGCAACTTAGCTTCTCTAGACCTCAGCTTCCTCATCTGTAAAATGACACATTTGGGCTTGGTGACCCCTAAATTCATCCAGTGTTCTGTACTATGCCTGGAATATAACAGGTGCTTAACAAATGCTCATTGACCAGCTGACCCTTAGGTCCTTTCTGACCCATGACCCCATGACTTTACTCAAGGTCATAGATTTGGAGCCTGAGAACCTCAGAGGCCACCAAATCTACACATTACAGATAAGGAAACTGAGGCATGGAAATCTGAGTGTTCATGGGATTATAGATTTGAGTTACTCCCTCTTTTATAAAGTGGTTAGTGAAGAGACTGACTCAGAGTCACATGGCTAGTAAGTATTGAGGTGGAATTTGAATTCAAGTTGTCCTGACTTTGCCAACTTCAAAGAGCTATAGAAATGCCGTCTCTTATTCTCTGGACCCAGACCTGATCCAGACACTGAATGTGAGTCAAAAGTTGTCTGTTTTGCAATTCGACTTCCCATCCCACTTTTCAGATGGGAATTAGTCAGAGGAAGTATTCCCATTGAGGAAACATAGAAGGCAAGCCAAGTAAGAGGATGGGGAAGGATTTGGAAACATCCCGAAATTAGTGTACTAAAATAGGCAGCCTCGGCTACTTTTTAATGTGCTTATTCCCCCCCACCCCTCACATCCCTGCCTCCCTCCCCTATCTCTTTATCTGACTGCCAAAATTCTGGTGTGTTTCCACTTCCTCATTCATCACTGTTTCTTTGTCTTAGAGGAAAACTATGCCTGGAACCTCTCTGGTTCTTTTCTCCAGTCTGGTTCAATTTTTCCTGGCTGCAGAGACTAAGGGAAACCAGGAGAGGGCGAGAGCATGGTAGAACTAGTAAGCAGTCCCAGAGGGGCCTTCTGACTGCAAGAGAACCTACCTACCTCAAGCTCAGTGGGGGTGAGGGCCCAACTGAAGCAGTGAGGTTAAACCAGGTGAATGGTTCTAGAACCACTTCTAGTGTAGAACAAGTGGAGCCTGAGGCTCCTTCCCCAACTACAGGAGGGAAATCCAAAGAACTGGCCAGTTTCTTTTTGCATCAAGCTCATGGGGGGAAATGAGGATTTAAAGGCAATTTCTTCCCAGTCTTTATTTTTCATTTTCACTCTGTCTTGTTTTAATGAGGTCCTGCAAGTTACCTAATAAATATGGAAATGTGTGCAAAGACAGTATTAATTTTGTATTCTAAAACCGAGGTGTTGACATAACATTGGAGTATTGGAATTTCACTTTTTTAAAAAGGATTCTTTTCTTTATTTGCTATTCATAAGGATCATAGATTTAGAATTGAAAAGATTTTTGGATGACTGTTTTGGTTTTTTTACAGATGAGGAAACTGAGTCCCAGAGATGTGAAATGATTTTTCAGAGGTCAAAAGGGTCATGAGTAACAGGGCTAGGATTCAAACCTAGTCTTCATATATAGTATAAATTCAGCATTTTTTCTACTGGCTCAACTCCTGTGACCTCCTATGGACTTAATTATCACCTCTATACTGCTGATTCTCAAATCTACCTTTCCTTCCTCAGTCTCTCTGCTGACCTCCAATCTTGTATCTTCAACTGACCTCTGGACATCTCAAACTGGATACTCAGTAGACATCTTGAATAAAACATGTTTAAAACCTTGCATTTTCGTTCCTCCTAAATCCTCCCTACCTCCTGCCTTCCCAATCAGTGTGGAGGGCATCACCATCCTCCCATCCCTCAGGCTCCCAACCTAGGAATCATCCTGGATTCCTCACTATCTCTTACCCCCATAACTAAACTGTTGCCAAGACCTATTGATTTTACCTTTGCAACATTTCTAGAATACCTCCTTTTGTAGCCACCTACACCTATCACAATGGTCCAGGACCACTGTACTCCTTGATTATTGCAATAACCTGCATGTGGGTCTGCCTGCCTCAAGCCTTTCCCCATTCCAATCCATCCTCCATTCACCAAAGTGATTTTCCTAAAATGTAGGTTCAACCATATCATTCCCTTACTCAATAAACTCCAGTGATTCCCTATTGTCTCCAGGATCAAATTCAAAATGCTCTGCTTGACCTTCAAAGCCCTTTATAACCTAGTCCCCTGTTACCTTTCCAGTCTTCTTATACCTTACTCCGAACCATGTCCTCTTTGATCTAGTGACCCTGGCCCAGGCTGTTCCATGAGTAAGACATCCCATCACTTAGCTCTGAGCATTTCCTCTGGCTGTCCCCATACCTGGAATGCTCTCCCTTCCATGACTCCCCCTACTGATTTTCCCAGCTTCAAGTCCCTATTACAATCCCATGTTACTGGAAACCTTTCCTAAACCCTCTTAATACTGGAGCCTTCCCTCTGTTAATTATTTCCAATTAGACCTTTATATAGTTTGCTTTTTATATATGTGTTTGCACATTGTCTCTCCCATTAAATTGTAAACTCCTTTTGGGCAGGGACTGTCTTTTGCCTCTTTCTGTATCCCCAGTACAGTGCCTGGTATATAATATGTGCTTTAGAAATGTTGATTGATTGGCGCATAAAGCTATATTTAAGTCTTGGAGTCCAGAAGACTGGACGTAGAGTTTAACCAAACATTTCCTAGCTGTGTGACCCTGGACAACTTGTTTGACCTCTCTGAGCCTCAGTTTCCCTATTTGTAAATCAGGAATAATAGCATCTACCTCTTGAGTTGTTGTGAGGTTCAAATGAGTTAACATATATAAAGTGCTTTGCAAACCTTAAAACAAGATATACATGTTAGCTATTATTGTTGCACCACTCGACATGGTCTGTAGGGTTTTTAATGCAAATTTTTCATTTAGAAGACTGAGGTATATGTATATATGTGCTTAAAGTTTTATGGATGCTTCTTGTTTTTCCATCAGTCATTTCTAGATATTCCTTACTTCTTCAAAACGGAACCTTTCTTGTAACAGAAAAAAGAGTAAGTATCCACAGCTGATTACGTCCAAGGGGATATGCAACTTTCTGTACCATTGGAGCTGCAGGTGACTCTATCAAACATCTTCCCTCTTCAGTATTTTAATCTCTTCCCCAATCCCTCCAATATTGAAAATATGATAGATAGTCTGCTCAATTGAGGGGTTTCTTGTGAGTCTGAAAATTAGCCACCTCTGCTTCTTTGGGATTACTTCCAGGGAGCTCTCAAAACAGAAATCAGTTTTATATCACTGGAGAATCCAAGAACTCTGCAGGAGAGATGGGCAAACCAGCAAAAGATGATGGGTGAGTGCTAGTGCCCTTTGCCAGTAAGCCGGCACCTGAGAGGCTGGCATGGTTAGGCACAGCCTCAGTGACTAGCCTTTTTCCTGCTTACATTACGTGTTCCTTTGCCTCCTCTACAGAGTTCAGGGCCACTCATTAAGAGCCACGAAAACACCGTCTCAGGCGATTGAGAAACCCAAGGGTTCCAAAGAGCAAAGCTTTGGTTACAGAGGACAGAGTGGTCACACAAAGACGAGAGCAGGGTTACTACTGGACTGAAGGGTTTACAAATTCAAGCTCCCAGCTCCCCCCAAATGCATTTATCAGTCTTGCAATGTCTCCCTAGGATCTTGGATCACAACCCGGAAGGGGCTTTAGAGATGATTTAGTCTTTCATTTTGAAAGTGAAGGAATCGAGGCCCAGAGAGTAGAGTGGTTTGCCCAAGGTGCCACAGTAAGATCACATAGCCATGTCAGGATTCGTACTCAGGTCTTCAAGACTCTGTAATCCAGGGCTTTCTCCACCGCTCTCGGAGCTCTTTAAGAAGTAAGTCGTTTACTAACATGTGACGCTCCTATGAAGCGCAGATGGACTCGCCTTCGGTCCCCAAGGAGAACCACACCCCCGGGGATGCAGAGGGGAGAGCAGAGCGGAGCTAGCCACCCACCCCGGCCATGGGCTTTGGCCACCCGGGTCCGCCTGCCCCTGAGGGCAGGAGATCGGGGCCGGCTACGCGGAGTCCGCCGGGTTCTCCGTCGGTGGGGCAGATCAGCTGGCTCAGCCTTCCCCCGGGCCAGCCCTGCGCAGTCAGTCCCCACGCCTCCCCTGCTGGCCTCGGGGAGTCAGAGTCCAAGCGGGAAAGGGAGGGGCGGGCTGGGCCGGCTCCCTGACAGGCAGCCGGGTTGGCCACTGGCCAAGGGAGGTTAATAGGCTCAGGGTCGGCGTGCCTGCGCGCTGGATCCTGGTCTGCCTGTCCAGAGGCGCAAGGGGACCCGAACCCCGGCCGCCGAGCCTGGCCCAGACTAAATCCCATTTCAAATCGGACAGGTACAAGAGAAAAAATAAAAAAGTTGAAAACAGACATTGAACTGGGAAAGAGAGGTGGCCGGGGGGGGGGAGGGGAAGGAAAAACCACAAGCCTCTCCGAAGTTGCTGGACCAGAGCATTAGAGGGAGGGAGGGTGGGGTGGGTGGGAGTTTGTGCCTGAGAGTTGAGTGGCGTTAGGACCCAGCGGGAAGAAGTTTGGAATCTCCTCCGAAGGGGAGGGGGCAGGGAAGGAGTTAGCGGCTCCAAGGCGCAGGCGCGCGCGTTTACTATCGCCGGTCGTGGAGCTCGGTGGGACGGAATAGAATGAAATGTAACAAAACAAGCTGAGCCTTTGTAGCTGTTTAAAGGGGCCGCGGTCCCTTCCCTACCGTCTCCCGCCTCCTTCCCCTCCGACGTGCACTCAACCTAGAGCCGGGTTCTGTGCTCTGAGGAAACTGGTCCAGCAAGGCTAGCCCTTTCTGAAACCCACCTCAGGAGTCAGCGCGACCGAGGAAAGAGTCGGCGAGGAAGACCACCGCGCAGAGAGGCACGAGAGAGTGAGAGGAGGAAGGCACCAGCCCGGAGTGGACTGCGGTCCCTGGGCGCCTCGGGCCGGCTTGCGCAGCGTGGATCTCCCGGGACTGGAATGCAAACAAAGCTGGCCGCGGGCAGGGGCGGGAGCCCGGAGGCGCTGAGAAAGTTTGCCTAAGGATGGCTTGAGCTGGGGGAGGGCGAGACGGCAAAGTTTCTTCCGTATGCTTCTGTGTTTTGGGGTGCCCTCTGGGGACATGCCCCTTCCGCGCCCCAGCTGATCTTCGGGGCCGGGGCTGCCGCTGCTGCTGTCTGGGGCCACCTGTTTCGCATTCCTGTGTCTCTGCGGGTCCGCTCGCCTGTGCGTGTGCACTCGAGTGTGGGTCGGGAGTGAGGGGGCGCCACGCGCGTGGCCAGCACCATGTCGAAAGTCATCCAGAAGAAGAATCACTGGACCACCAAGGTGCATCAGTGCACCTTGAACCGGGGGCCCCAAGGCGAGCTGGGGCTGACAGTCTTGGGGGGAGCCGAGTATGGCGAGTTCCCCTACGTGGGCTCCGTGGAGCGGGACGCGGAGCTGGGGCTTGCCAGCGGCGACGAGGGCAACAGTCTCAGCGAGGGCGAGCTGCTGCTGGAGGTGCACGGGGTCCGCGTGTCTGGCTTGCCCC
Organism: Pseudochirops cupreus; assembly: GCA_028627135.1. Lineage (NCBI taxonomy): Eukaryota > Metazoa > Chordata > Mammalia > Diprotodontia > Pseudocheiridae > Pseudochirops > Pseudochirops cupreus. The sequence goes on along the minus strand of CM053583.1, from coordinate 399,596,261 downwards.
GCTACGACGTGTTGGGAGTTATCCAGAGCTGCAAGGAGTCCGTCACCTTCAAGGCAGTCAGACCAGGTGAGAAGGAGGGGCCGCGGCTGCTGGTGGCGTTATGAGCACCCCCCCCCATCCCCTACCTTGGGGAAGCGAACCTAGGGCTTCGAGCCCCTCCTTCCCCTAGGGGTTCCTCACACCTCCGGCTGCCCTCTCTGCCCAGGGGAAAGAGAAGTGGAACCTGACACCCTGTAGTGCATCAGGGAAATCCAAGTTTTCACCAAGGTTTTAGAGGGGCCTTACCCTGCCTGGAGGAAGTTTGCGGGGCTTGGCTGATGAGCTTTGCTGGGCAAACTTCTTATCGTGCCCTAGGTCCAAGTTAGCAGCAGGGTGTCCCTCAACCTTAGCGGGGGAGGGGGGGAGCTAGGTAGGGATGCTGAGACTAATCTACGTGATTCCCAGCAAACAGTGGAATAGAGGGAAGGCAATCCGCCCCCCTCCCCCCGTACGTGATCAGAACTGAAGGGGGGGGCACCATGTGTCCATTTTCACCTTCACTCTCCTTCCTCTTTCTGGCTCTCCGATTGTGTTAGACTTTTTTTCTTGCCCCCAGAAAAGTCTTTCCTTCACATTACAGATTTCTCTAATGTGGGATGGGTTTCCAGGTGAAACATCTGGACTCGAAACACCTCTTATCTTCGATTATTTCTTTTTGGTACATTTAAAAGCGTTGTAAGTCAAAACCCCAAATTCTTGTCTCTGAGGAGAAGTGATGGTTGAGAGGGCCTCTGTGTGTGTTTGGGGATAGGTCAGGTGAAGGTGGTTTAATGGAGAATGTTTGTGACCCTTTGAAAGGTTGGAAAAGGGGATGATAGCACCAGGTGAGGGAGAGGGCCGAATGCCCTCCGTCTGCCCCTGAGTCAGCTTTTAAAGAAGCCCTGTTTTCAACTAATTAAGGACTGACGTTAAATTGCTTAAAAGGGGCCCAGCCTCAGGACTTGGTGTTCAGTTTCTGGAGTTGGGGAAAAGCCATGATCTCCAGAAACTCTTGGTCTCCAAGGGGCATAACTGTGTAACTCTGAAAGGCAGCCAGCCACCAGACTCCCTGGGGAAGAAATGCCCAAGGAGGTCGGATTCTATCAACTGTGATGAAAACTTCCCCCATGTAGATGACAGCCTGCTTGGAAAGGGAAGGCAGGTTGCAGAGCTGTCTGTGGAATGTATGCAAGGAAGAGTGTAGACTGGGTTGGGCAATTCCTCTTCTCTTTGAAAGAGGGCTTATCCAGATGAAGGGAGTGTCTGGGGAGGGATCTTTTGCTGCCCATCTTCCTCCAATTTTGAGGGAAAACCCTGTTATGCATAAAGACTACTCTCTTCTCCCTCCATCCATGCTTCCATATGTCCCCCCCTGGAGACAGTGGTTAAGACAGATTTTCCTACTTTCAGAGTCACAACAGGCTTTGAGTGCCAGGAAACTGTTCCCTATGGGAGTTATCCAGGTCTTTAGGGCTAGAGAAAGTTTTGAGGGAAGGGCTTAGATCTGTGCATTTAATTGATGCGTGTAAGTCAAAATGACAGGAATAGGTTTCTTGGAGGTGATTGGGTTAAAGAGAAAGGTGAGTGACTCCCTCTTTGGCTTAGCTGACTTGGGGGCCCCAGCTCCAGATCTCATCCTCACTTTGCAAGTTGCTGAGTCAGCCTTTGTGGGCTTTCATAGATTCCCTGGAGGCAGAATCCTCCTAAGGGCCTTTCTCCCCATCCTGGAATGTTTTGGGGTGATGGCAACTGTCTGTCACTGGAGGTTGCCAAAGGAAATATGTATCCAGAGCTATTTCTGAAGTTTGCCTAGGTCATTTCCTAGGGTGGGATTTTCTGGTGGTGGTGGGGTGTGTGGGTGGATGCTTTAGAATGAAGCTGTCTATAGGGCAGCCTTGGATGACTTGGAATCCAATGCACTTGTGAAAGCTGGTGTTTGTGCCATCTTTATGCAGGCAACAGAGTTGGCATTGCTGCCTCATTAAGGCATAAAGATGATTCTGAGTCAGAGCAGCAGTAACCGGAGGAACAGCCCATAGTCCTTTGCTGGCACCCAGCAAAGGGAAGCGTGACAGTGATGTAGCATTGTGCCCTGACTGCCTGGGGCATATTGGGGGCTAGCAGTGGGAAGATCTCAGGGTCTCCTTGTGAAAGGGGGTGGGGGAAATCTGTTCTTGGGACATCTTTATGGACCCTGGAAAGACTTTGCAAAGTTGTCTGTCATCTATTTGGTTTCTGAGTAGAAAATGTTTTGTTTCTTTCATAGTGGATGGACCAAAGCTTGGACAGGGATGAGAGTAGCCTAGTGGGGAAAAATAAAAGGCTAAAAGTGAAGAAATGCTGGTCTTAATTAATATCCAAGCAAATAGGGTAAGAATAGAGAACTAGTGGGTTTGAAATTAGAGGGCCTGAGTGAGAATGCCCTGTTTGCCAGTTAGGACTGAGTGACCTTCAGCAGGTTAGTTAATCTCTGTGGGCTTCTGATGTCTCATCTGTAAAATGGGGGTGTAGGAGAAGATGACCAGGAAGAAACTTTCTAGCTTTAAATCCGAAAAATCGAGGAGGGGGGGAGTTGAAGATCTTTACTCTTTCTTTTTTTCATAATCTATTGGTTGTAATCGAGGCGAGTAATCCTGGTGGAGACTTTGGGGGTGGGGGAGCTGTATAAGGAAAGAGGAAAACCCGTTCAATTACAGTAAGTCATATTTCAGGAACAAGGTAAAAGAGAGGTTTCTGAGTCTTGTAATAACCATAAGCCTAGAGCTGGATCTTGGCCAGGTCCTGAAACAGAGGAGTGAGATATAAATTTAGACTTATATATGTACATGTCTCCCCCAGTAGAATGTAAGCTTCTTTAGGGCAAAGATTGTTTTCTTTTTGTCTTTCTGTCCCCAATACCTGGCACAGGGCCTGACACATAGTAGGTGTTTAAGAAATGCTTATTATCAGGTAGTAATGGGTTAAAGGAAGCTGATGGCCGAGGAAGAGGAATAGAGGATTTGAATGACTGCATCATTGACTTATGGAATGTTAGAGCTTAAAGGAACCATAGAATTCATCCCATTAAAGCCCTGATTCTACAAGGGTGGAAGCCAAGGCCTAGAGATGTGGCCATAATCTTAGATTCTGAGTTGGAAGTGACCTCCCAGACCATATAGTTCCACTGGCCTCTGGGAACCCTCTCTGCAGCCTCACCAATGTGTGCCCATACAGGGGGTGTTAGATGTTCACTGAGCTACCCTTTCCTTGTTGTTGTTCAGTTATTTCAGCCATGTCTGACTCTTCGGGACCCCATTTGGGGTTTTCTTGACTAAGATACTAGAGTGGTTTGTCATTTCCTTCTCCAGCTCCTTTTACAGATGAGGAAACTGAGGTAAATAGGGTAAGGTGACTTGATCAGGGTCAGATAGCCAGTTAGTGTCTGGGCTGGATTTGAACTCAGATCTTCCTGACTCTAGGCTTGATGCTTTACCTTAACACAGCTTCCAAGTCAAGCTCACTGACCTACATTTTGTCCTTCCACCCCTCCTCTTTTACATAGGATGGGGGTGAAGTAGCATGGCTAAGGTCACCCAGCACCTACTGCAGTTCCAGGATTAGACCCTGTGTTGCTTAGTATCAATAACTTAATCAAGGTCACCCAGAGCTGTGGCTAGCACCCATGTTTCCTGACAACTTCCTCAGTATTCCGTGCAGTTGGTTTGCAGATTCCATCATCTATATGTGTGACAGTTGGTTGTCCAAATTATTGGCAGGTACCATCCCAGATTTAGCTTATTATGTTTAAGGGGGTGGGGTGGGACAGGACCAGATTAACACTGCTAATTCTGCTCTGCTTAGGCTAACAGGTGATTAGTTAGTCCTCCTTGTGGATGAACTGGCCCTGGGATGGGAGTCCATTCAGATTTCCCCAGAGTGGAATATGAAAGCTAGCCTGGGAGTTAGCGTTTTTTATGACTAATACCTAAGATGGCTAATTGAGATGTGGTCATTGAGAAATTGATGAGAGAAGATGAGCTTTACTTCGGTGTTGGATTCTTGACTTAGAGATCAGTGTAGTGGACAGTCTAGAAAGTCCCTGAGGCTGGTGTGACTACATGGTGCCATGGAGAGAATGTGCTGACCTGGCAACAGATCTGGGTTTGAGTTCTGCCACTTAGATCATGGGATCATAAGTTGAGAACCTTCTGGGCCATGTGTCAAACTAGACCGAAATCTTCTAGTGCTTCTCCCTCATTTTATAGATCAGGAAATAGGCTCACAGAGGTGAAGGTACTGGTCTAAGATGATACAGGTAGTGAGCATCAGAGGGAAGATTTGAATTCAGGGCTTGTGGTCTTTCACTGATACCTTGCTCCTTTTTTAGCCTGGGTTGTAGGTGAAAGGGACCATAGGGATCAAATCCACCCTTCTCATTTTACATATGGAAACTAAGGTGAACTGCTTTGGCCAATGCCATACAGATGGTAGGTGGCAAAGCTGGCGTTCAGATCCACAATTCAGCTCTCTGCCCATTGGACTGCACTGCCTTTCTTGGCGTAAAGAGTTGCTTCACCTCCATGAGTCTGTTCCCCCATCTTTCAAAGGACGAACTAATTTGGCTTATCAGGAAGGTTCTTTCTAGCTTATGTTCTAGAATTGTGTGGATGCCAAGAAAAATCCCCAAGCCCACAAATCCCCAAACAAATCCTGAACTTTTTTTTTTTTAAATACTAGAGAACTGCATGATAGTAGATTCCCTAACTGGCATTTTACAGGTAGTGTGGTTACCTGTTTTCCCAGGTGACTTTGTGGTTTTGCAAAATATACAGGAACTGAAACTACCCTCCTGGATGAAGTTCAGGATAAAGCGTATTCAACAAACAGAAGAAATCTCTTCCTTTGCCTTGTATCTCAGTTCAGACAGTTTGACACAAGGTTTTTTGTCCTGTGTATTTATATGCTTAAAAAAAAGAAAAACATTGAAAAATGTGACACTATTTTCATAGCAAATCAGTTGTGTCTCATTCTAAATATCACGTCTAGCCCCCTCCCCCCATTTTCTTATGATCACAGGAAACTTATTTTACCTCTTGTCCTTTTATTTCACTGGTTTTTTGAGGAGGTCTCAAATGCGTATTTTAGAAGCAAAATTTGCTGAACCCTTGCCCACTGCCTTTCTTTGTTCTATCAGTGGCTGCCCACTATTGGAGGTGTTTCTTTACAGAATCATGGGTTTAGAGCTGGACGTGACCTCAGAGGCCAGCTAGTCCGGCTGCCTCCTATTGTAGAGGAGGAAAATATATCTGAGTCGACATTTGAACTCAGATCTTCCACAGTCCAAGTTCAGCACTCATTCCACTGAGTCCTCCAGCTGTCTACTTCTCTTTCCATCATTTCCCTAAGCTCTCCTTTGGGTGCTCAGTGTCCTGGTGATTCCTCCTTGTCCTTCATCAAAACTTTCCCTTCTTGGGAAAGGAAAGACAATAATTAATATTAATAATAGCAATTAATCTTAATAATAATAGTTCAATGTATATAGCCCTCGAAGGTTTGGAAGGTCCTTTATATACATTAACTTGATTCTTACACCTTCCTTGTGAGGTAGATGTCATATTGTTTTGCCATTTTATAGATGAACTTACTGAAAGCCTCATGAGGTTCAGTGACTTGTCCAAGGTCACTTGGCTAATAAGTGACTGAGGAGAGATTTGAATGCAGCACTCTATTCACTATGCCACAAGGACCTGGATTCAAATTTTGGCCTGATGCCATAGCCTCGGTTTCCTCATTTAGAAAATGTGACTCATAATACCTGTTATGTGGCTCGTATGTATATATGTATGTGTGTATGCATGTATGCATGCATGTGTGTGTATATGTGTATGTGTATGTATGTAGCTGCCAGTCAGACCCCTGATTCAAATGGCTTGG
>CM053583.1:399576626-399589830 GCA_028627135.1 Pseudochirops cupreus | reverse complement strand
TAGGTATCTCCTTCCATCCTGAGGCTTGTAGAGTTGTCTTTAGCTGTGCGTTGTTGAGGATAGTCCAGTTTATCAAGGTTGGTCATCATATGTATGATGTGTCTGTGATTGTGTACAGGTTTTGCCTGGTTCTGCTCTTCTCACTTAGCATCAGTCCGTATAAGCCTCTCCAGGTAATTATGAAGTCCATCTCCTTCCCTGGATCAGCACTTTCATTGATGTTGGGAAAGATTGAAGGCAAAAGGGAAAGGGGATGGCAGAAGATAAGATGGATAGATATTGTCATGGAAACAATGAATATGAGCTTGGGCGCTTTGGCAGATGATGGAGGATAGAAGCACCTGATCTGCTGGGGTCACGAAGTGTCAGACACAACTGAACAACAACAGAAGATCTTAGAGAGTTGGCTGGGACACAAAGAGGGTGTGACTTACCCAGGGTCACCCAGCCACCATGTGTCAGAGGTGGCACTTGAACCTTGGTCTTCCTGACACTACCCATTGAGCCATATGGCCTCTTTATCAGTATCACACTAAAAGTGATAACTGATAAGACTGCCAGCTCTAGGAGGTCAGGGAGTGTTTCGTTTTTGAATTTATATCCCTAGAGGGTCAACCATGGTAGAGTGGGCAGAGAGCTGACCTGAGAATCAGAAAGACCTGGGTTTGAGTCCTGCCCCTGACATCTAACTGGCTGTGTGGCCATGGCCAGTTAATTCTCTCAATCCCTCAATGCCCTAAGCAGCCTTCATAAACTGCAGAATTGGTGCCAGCCTACAAAGGCACTCAACACTTGGAAAAAGCCTGAAGTCTTAGGTCCTTATCCTTAGGCATGGAGAGGCGGCTTAGGGCACTTTCCTCCTTACACAGATTCTTGGCTATGACATTGGCATGAATTTCTAAATAGTGTAATAACATGCCATTGGATTCTCTACTCTTCTTCCCTCTCTTACGCCCCCCCCCCCCCATTTTTGAACAGATTTTTCCCCCTGAGCTAAATTTTCTCAGATCAATCTGTCTGTAGTTATTTGTGATGCCAAAAGATCAGTTTCTCCTGAGCGCTATTTTTGGTCTCTCTTAAGGAAACGACAACTTTAAAAAATACCAGATACCTGGACAGGCAACCTGGCTTTCGCTGTACTTTATAATGTACTATTAACCATATTAGGCTGTGATTTTTTTTTTTCCTGAAAAAATGTTAACTTGACCTTATGGTAAAACTGATATTGTTGGCCATGGTATCTTCTGGCATCCATTACACAGCCAGTTGCAGATGCCAGAATTGATTACATGCGCCAATGAGAGCATAAAAGACCGCCTCACAGGGCTATATGTGAAATTGTTCTGACATCTCTTTACCACAGGCAGGAGGCTGCCTTCTCAACTAGCTTTATCTAATGGAAAACCTCCCCCTCTAATAAGCTGGTGTGTCCATTTCAGTGTGTGTGTGTAATCTATATACCAATTTTATGTATGTTAAGATGACAAATTATAGAATCAAAGATCTATTGCCAGAAGGAGCCTCAGAGACCAGCTAGTCCAACCCCCCCATTATACAGATGAGAAAACTCAGCATTAGGAGCCTAAGATGGTCAGGTCTTCTGAGGGCTGATGTTAATGTCTTGGTAAATTGAATATTGCATCAATTGCTGGTTTAAAAAAAATCGAATCCTTAGCCTTATTGAAATGTTGTTCTCAATTTCTGTTGTTCTCAAATAGGCCATGGGCCTACTTTATGTGTAGAAACTGCCAGGAAATGAGGTCCTTTTTATACTCTGTTGATCCTCCTCAGATGAGAAGGCTAAGGCACACCTGCTTATACTGCAGGTAGCTAATGTAATAGAACCCATATTGTACTAAGATCTGAGGAGAGTTGGAATTAGGGTGGGGTGACAGGGGCTTTGCCCCTGGGCACAGATTTAAAGGGTGCATAGAAACATGAGTTAGTTGCTGTTAACAGATTCCTGTTCACTAAAATGGGCAACTATCACCTTGAAAGCCAGGGTGACACACCACTCGGCTCCCCCAGAGTAACGTCCTGCCTTAACTGAAGACAATTGCCTGCCATTTGTCCCAGGCAGTTTGTGGTACTGGCCTTAGGTACAATTTTTGTTACAGCTTTGGTCAAGGAGCCTGCATTCTCATCCCGGTTATACCATTAACTCCAGGCTTCTGCCTTCTTTATGTTATTCATTCTCCTTGATTCTAAAGCGAGTAGGTTGGTCTTGATAACCCAGAATGTCCCAATCAGCTTGAAAATTCTATGAAAATGGAAAATCACTGAATTCAGGGTAGTGAGCAATGTTTAGATGGATTTTTAATTCCTCCCATCTCTTTATTTTGTTCCTAAACTTTTAAATTCTTGTAGAAAATGAAGGAAATTAAATTAAAAGTCAAATTGAAGTATATACCCATTTCCAAATAGCTTATCTTTTTTTTAGAGTCTAGCAAACATAAGAATGGGCAGCTAGGTGGTATGGTGATTAGAATGCCTGGCCTGGCGTCAGGAAGATTCATCTTCCTGAGTTCAAATCCAGCCTCAGACACTTAACTAGCTGTGTGACCCTGAGCAAGTCACTTCATTTTGCCTCAGTTTCCTCATCTGTTAAATGAGTTGGAGAAGGAAATGGCAAACCACTCCAGTATCTGTCAAAAAAAAAAAACCCCAAACAAAACCAAATGAGGTCATAAAGAGTGAAGGCTGAAAGAACAGAACAACACAAAATGTAAAAATACTGGCAGGATGTTGATGAAAGGAGAACCCAAGTTGATGGATTCATGGAATAACATTAATACTGAATTAATTAATACTCTGATAACATTAGTGGATTTGGAGTCTACTGCTACTTATTCCCTAAGTGACCTTGGGCAACTCACTGAAAGGATCAAGGATGCCAGTTTTCTCATTCATAAAATGAAGGGTTGGACTCTGTGGTGTCTCAGGTCTCTTTCAGCTCTAAATCATGCACAGTGGGAAATCTAGAAGTATGTTCTTATTCCGAGGCTTTGTGTCTATGAAATAGCTACCAGGTAACCTCAGGCAAAAGGTACTAGCCGCTGGGGGCCTGGGGAGGCTTTCTGTAGAAAGTAACACCTGAGCTGAGTCCTGAAAGAAGCCAAGAATGCCAGTAGAGGTAAGGAGGGCCACTTTGCATTTTAATGTAGCATTCTAACCCAGATTCTCCTGACTTGGAGAGCCAACTCTCTTCCCACTCTGCTGTTGCTGCCTCAGTTCAAGGGCTAGAACCCAGATCTGGCACCCAGTCCAGTGCCCTTTCTCCTAATCATGCTAACAGTCTAATCAAGACTGATGGGTGTGAAAGCCTGGGAGTTTGATGTTTTGGGCCCATGGGGGCTGAAGCTGCCCAGCTGATCACACCAGTAATGCTTGTGGTATGCCAGCAATGTACAGTTTGCTTTCAAATGGCTTACCAGTGATAACAGTTCTGTGGAGGGTGCCTGTCGAATCTGTAGGGAGCCCCTTTCCAGGCTTGAGAGTTGGAAAAGTCTTGTGGGCATTCAGTGAGCTGGGAGCCCACACCTTTCTGTCTCTGTCTCCTGGAGGATTAGAATGAGTGACCAAAGACTATACATTGCATTGTCATGGTGAGTTTCACCACCCTGATGTTATTGTAACGGGAAGCATATCTTACCTTCTTACAATGAGGGCAATCTTTCAGCCTGTCATGAGACAAGAGCCAATCTAGACTGTCTCTCCCTATATGGACAGCAGGACCATGGTGCAATAGAGGACAATTACTATGTAATTATAAGCAATGTTTCAAAATTATTGCTACTCAAGATGTCAGCAGCCTTAATGTTCTGTATTTTTCTAAAAAAGGCCTCATGGATTTCAGCTTCAGAGGCAGTATAATACCGGGGACAAGGTCCTTCAGTTTGGAGTTGCAGAGCTTGGGATCTGCTCTAAATCTTTGACACAAACAACAAGGCAGCTGGAGTGCTATGACTGGAGTCAGGAAGGTTGGGAGTTCAAATTCAGCCTTATATACTTACTCTGGGATCCTATGCAAGTCTCTTAACTACTGTTTGTCTCAGTTTCTACATCTATGAAATGAGGATTATAATAGCACCCACCTCCCAGGGTCATTGTGAGGATCAAATGAGTCTAATCTTTGCCAATCTCAAAGTGTCATGTGGACCTCAGCTGTTATCTTCCTATAAACATATTGACAGAATGTTTAGATGGTAGATTTTCAATGTGCTCAATGTGAAAGCACATGATCTAAAGTCAGAGATACATGGATCCAAGCCCAATCTTTGGGCCTTACTGTCTATGTAACCAGAGTAAGTTCCTTTACATCTCTGAAACTCAGTTTCCTCATCTATAAAATGGGGCCATAATACCTCTAGTAATTATTTCAAAGTAAGTACATATGGGACACTTTTTTAATGCCTGACTGAGAAAATTGATCTAAAGCACATTATAAACCTTCATGTAGCATTTGGAATATCACTTGGCGTTCATTTTGTTCCCGTCTTTTATGATTTATTAGTATTTCATTCCTTCTATTATATAGTCTGTGGAGTTTAGCTAGAATGATCCTGGATAAGTTGCTTTTTTACATTTTAAAAAGAAATTGTTTGGCAAATTGCTGTAATGGGTAGATGTGAGACCACCCTTTACAGTTGGGTAAAGCCATGGGGATGCCAGAAGCAGATAGGGTGCTAAAGATGATATGAACACCTCATCCTCTTCCCACATATATATTTAAGGTAGTTTTTTTTTAATCACTTTAATTAAAGCCATAGACTAGTTTTTTTTTAAATTTTTTTTCTTCAACAGCTTCTTCCTTAAATTTTTCCTTTTCCTTTCCAAGTTATCATGATTATGATTTTGCCACTGACTGTGTGTGTGTGTGTGCGCGCGCGCATGTGTGTGTGTGCGCGCACGCGTGTGTGTGTATGTGAGAGTGAGAGAGCGCGCTACTGAAACAGGTTACTAGGGAGGTTGTGAAATTTCGTTACCCAGATATATTTTAATTCATCTGCATGATGCTGATGTTCTTCCAGAAGGCAGAGATTAGATTTGTTTCTCCCCAGTGATGTGTTTGCAGAGCTCCCCCAGCTCTTATGTCAGTACCTTGGGTGTCTGTAGGAACCCCAGTCTTTTGATTAGATCACAAGGGTCACATTCTCTGAAGAGGCTTGGCTGGCTGCCCTCAGTTCAGCAGTCTGCACCATCCAGTGAGCCAGAGCTTCTGTCCCCTAATCGCTGAGGCCTGGGGCCATGGCCTTTGGGCCAAGGGGTGGCCAGAGCATTGGGGAGGTCAGTAAGGAATGTCTTGACTGGAGTCCCAGACTTGGCTAGTGTCTGGTGCATAGTAGGTGCTGTAGAAAAGGTTATTCCCTCTCCTTTACCCGAAACTCCTCCCCCTTTCCTCATCAAGTGGCATTGGATCTGCAGCCTCTGGGCTCACTGTTTCTTACTGTTTTACCAGCACTGAGAGTCAGGAGTATCAGGGGACTTATGGGAAAAGCAAGAACTTGTTACTCTTTCTCCCTGCTTCCTATGTATCCCTATAATGGGGATACATATGTACCCTCATCATAGTGCTACACTGTGTGAGTCAGGATCACCCACATTTGGATCCTGGCTCAGATGCTTACAAGCTAGGTTACCCTGAACAAGCTACTTAACTTCCCTCAGACTTACTTTACTTATATGTAAAATGAAAGCACCTTATCTTACTGGATTGTCTTGAGGGTCAAATTTTATATATGTGTCTGTACAGAAGTGGGATAGCTAGGTGGCACAGTGGATAGAGCACTGGGCTTGGAATCAGGAAGCTTCCTGAGTTCAAATCTTACCTCAGACACTTCCTAGCTGGGTGACCCTGGGCAAGTCACCTACCCTTGTGCACCTCAGTTTATCATCTATAAAATGAGCTGGAGAAAGAAATGGCAAATCATTCCAGTTTGTTTGCCAAGAAGACCCCCAAAGGGGTCACAAAGAATCAGATAGGACTGAAAAATGGCTGAACATTACAAATGTATAGAGCTAGATATAGATACACATCTATGTTGTATATGTGTATAAGCCTGTGCACACATGTGCATGTCTGTTTATATAAGTACTTTGCAAAACTTCCCATGGGCAGTTGTTATGATTACTCTGAACCCAGAGATAATACACAAGCTACCCTGCCCTGGTTAGCCATGCCATTACTACAGTATTCCTATATTATAATAATAATAGTTCCCATATATATAGTTATTTGAAATTTGCAAAGTGTTTTACATCCACTATCTTATTTGAGACTCTCAGCCACCCTGTGAGGTAGGTGCTATTATTATAAAACAGAAATGACCTTCTCAAGGTCAAATAGCTAAGAAGGGGACAGAAGCAGGATTTGAATTCAGCTCTTCCTAAATCCAAGTACAACATTCTAACCATGCCGCCATGATGGCTTTAAGCAATGTGGTCCTCCAGAAATACTGGGCAATACCATGTTTTGAAGTACTTTCTGTGTCTATGCAGTCTTCACCTGGGAGTTTTCTCGAGAATGCATTCTTTTTAATTTGGTGAAAAACTTGTTGGCTGAAACATCCGTAACTTATTTTTAAGGCATATTAAATATACACAGCCATATGTCTGACTTTTGTATAATGATTTAAGATGGGCGTCTGCCAGTGGATATAATGTTTTGAATTGTAAAGAAAAACCCTGCATTAATTGGACTGAGAACCTTCTAGGGCCTTATTTTGGCCAGATGTGTGCCTTGGATAAGGTCAGTGCTTATATAACTTAGATAAGAAGGCCTAGGAATGCATCTTCTCAACCTGATTTCAATATGATCAGCATTTTGCTACCTGGATTTCTGGCCAAGCTTCAGAAGCCACATCTGATAAAGAGAGCATACTGACTTCCTCCTCCAGCTATCAGCCTGTTTGCATCTCTGTGACTTGGTTAGGAATTCAGGACTTGTTAAACCAACTTGTTAAAAGTCTGCTGCCATAGAAAATGCACATCTTGGGCTTGGTTGTTGCCATTTTTTTTAAAAGCAGAAACATCTGAATTGAAGGTGTTAATGTTCTTTCCTTGCTGTCAAATAGTATCCATCATGTATCCTCATATGAGTGCAGATGGAAGGATCTCAGGAATGAAGGTTCTGGAAAGAAAGTAGAGGACTTGCTTGCTTTGTAAGCAGTCTTAATTGGAACTGGGATGCATGCTCTTCACTCTAGGTGACCCTAGAGAGCCGGATGCCCCGGTTTATTCACATTAATATGTGCTTAGGAAAACTCCTGGGCTTGTGACTTCTAGTCTAGACCTGGACCAGCCTTGAGTGCCATCTGTGTTATTTGCACGCTGTTTGTCCATGCACAAAGCCCCAGGCTCCTCTGTGAAATGGGGTAGTAATACTTATCTCAGAGTTGTCATGAGGATCAAATGAGGTAATGTTCGAACAATGTGCTTGGGCATACCCTAAGTGCTGTGTAAATGGAGTTGTTATAGTTTAGCAAGGCAACCAAGCATTTATTAAGCACCTACTATATATGCCAGGCACCATGTTAGGCACTGGAGAAACAAAGAAGAAATAATTCTTTATTGTAAACATGAGAAGATAAAGACCCTCTTCTCATAAGGAAATTGAATTCAAAGCAATCTAGCATTATTAAATAATAGGTGTTGGAGATACCTCCCCTAGGTACTGGCAGTTCAAAAACTAAGAATCAAATAATTCCTGACCTCAAAGAGCTTCCATTCTGTCAGGGAAAATAAGTTTACATATGTCTATACAAAATAGATGGGGAGGGGGGAAATACAGTGTTTTATTGGTATGGATAGTCTCTTCTTGGGCATATCACTACCCTTCTTTCTTTGTTGTCTTGTGTGAGGCTTATCTGTGTGCATACATTGTCCTTTTATGGAGGCTGCAGGCACAATGCAAAGCCCTGGCTCTTAAGATAGAAGACCTGAATTCAAAACATGACTGCTTTCATGATTGAAGGCAAAAACCATCTTCTCCTAGCCTTAGTTTCCTCTTGCCTAAAATGCAAGGATTGAACTTTCTGGTCTTTGAGGTCCCATCTAATACTAGATCCATGATCCATCAACATTCTAGACGTCTTTGTATAAATCAAAATGTGGCAATATGTCGCTCGGGCCATCCATCAATTTCCTAGTCATTTTCCTTATTTTGACTTTCTCTACCATTTCCCCCACGCACATATATCCTTAATGTTGCCGTTTATGCCTTGGAGGAAGATTTATTGTGAAGATAGTCCCTTGAAAACCTCAACATACCACATGAATGAGAGGAGGAACAGAAGGAGGAGGGGGAAGTGGTGGTTTTTCACAATTCTTCCATGTTCTTGTTCCACATCCTTATTGGTCATAGGCTATCATCAATGTCTATCCAATGGGCATCCTTCTAGTCAGTTGGTTCTTTGAGTCATGAGGAATTTTGCATTTTCTAAGACCATGATATTTCATTCATACTACCCCTTGAATATAACCAGGAATTATTGGAATGAAAAAAAGTACAGCAAGCAACTTGGGGGAGGTCATTGAAAGCACCTTATAATTTCCCAAATACGATAGAGCCTTCTCTTTTCTTTCTTCTCATCTTAAATTATGTGCCCAACTCTTAAGTCCAAATCAATATCTACCCAAGGTGCCCTGAATGATAGACTAACTCACTGGACCCATTATTTAGCTGGATGTGAAAGCAACAAGCATTTTCCTCCACTTTGTTTTCCTAATCCAAATGATTGCTCTTATCTCTTTTCCTTTGGTATAGATTTCACTGGCCAGCCTTTCAAAGAACCTCCAAGTCATCTAGTCTAACTTGTACCTCTCCAGGAATCCCCTCAACAACATTGCTGAGAATTTACCTTTCTACTTCTGGCGATGGTGTTGGGAATCAGGGGACCCACTGACTCCTGGGGCAGCCTGCTCTGCTCTTGGATAGTTCCAAAGAGTCCCAGAGTATCATACAGGCAATAAGCCACAGCAAACATTTATTGAGCCCTTACTAAATGCTAGGCACTGCACTAAGTGCTGAGAATAGAAATATGAACAAAAAGTGCCTGCCCTCAAGAAGCTTCTTTTCTAATGGGGGAAGTCAGTACATAAAAAGGAGTTGAAAAGCATGGGGGGAAGAGAGAGGATTTGGAAAGGTATCCCTATGGAGACAGGGTAGTGAAGCCTGGAGAATCAGAAACATAACCAGTAGGGGAATGAATTGTGGTTGGTCTGGGCCCATCTCCAAAGTGGAGGTTCCTGGAGGAACTCACCAATTGGAGAATGAGACCAACATGGCAGAGGGGAAAGTTCCAGGCTGAGAAGGCAGCTGAGTCATGGTGGCAAAATCTCCAGACAGAGAATCAGGAACACAGCCAGGAAGAGACCAAACTATGCAATTAGTCCTATGTTGTTTGCAAATCAAAGCATTTGGAGGCACTTCCCATCAATGGTGACTCTCCTTTTCACATGGCTCATCCATAGAACCTGTTTGTGCCAGTGGCAAACACATGCTCAGAGGAGACATCGTTACCCCTTTTTAATCCCTCGATTTTTGTCCTCACTCTACAATCTATAGTTTTATTTTAAAATGTATTTGATTGATGTCCTTTGACTTCCTATCAAAACTATTTTTTGTCATCCCTGTCCTCTAGGTTGAACCTTCCGTTGTGACAAAGAAAAATGTACAAACACCTCTGAGATAGAAACCTTGCCTCACAATGTATGCACCATTACGTTCTGGTGGTCTCCCACCTCTGTCCTGAGGGACGAGTCATGTTTGCTCATGTCGTTCCCAGAAGTCCTCTAGTTTTAATGGATGTATGGGAGACTCTTTACTCAAGGAGAGCATTCAAGGCTACATTTTGTTTTGTCAAGTGCTCTTTAAAAGGGAAACAAAACACCCAGACGACAAGTAGAGCGGGATCTTCTGTTCTCTGCACCTTTAGCCGTGTGGCTGCAGGGGAAGAGCATCTGTAAGAACATGTGTAATGCACACATAAGCCATTGTCATAAAGCTTTTATAGGAGACAAGGAATCTTCCATACGACTGGGGAGCTTAGTTTTCTCTTTCTGTAGAAGCATTGCTCATTATCTTTTTCATCTTGTAATTTCATGCTCTTGGATACATCTTATGAAACAATCCTTTGGTGCCTTTTAAAAATGGTGTTCCTTCTTTGTGTATTGGTGAAGCTCAGCCATCCATTCTGGCTTCTCCAAGACACCATGATGTGGTGGAAAGAGAACAGGGTTTGTTGGGCTCTGTCATTCACTACCCAGCTGATCTTGGGCCGATTGCTTAGTCTCACTGGGCCTCGTTTTTCTTTTGAAAATTGAGCGGATTGAAGTAGGTAAGCTCTCTCTAGCTCACAAATCACTTCTGAACCCCATATATCAGACACTGTGCATGGAAGATGGAAATGGGGGAAATGGGGGTCATTTGCCTCTTGTTGATGTGGAGAAGAAATTATTATAGAAACATCAGCAAGTCTGTTTCATTTCCCACCTGTTTATTCCCTTCCTTTCAGTTTTACCTAAAAATGCCCCAGGTATGGTCTGACTTGGCTGTATCTCAAACCATGCTCATTTGGGAATGATTTAGTAATCTAATCTGGTGTTAGTCTTGGCTGCCATGGTTCTTGTCCAGGAGATTAAAGGTCTGTTACCTCTAGTGGTTCTGGGATCTTTGGGCCTACTTGTTGTGGTGACTGCTGGTTTAAATTCAATGGCACGTAGTAGGTACCTAAAAAATGTTTGTTGATTGGTTGAATTCAACTAGTACTTATCAGTGCTTTCCGTGTACAAGACCCAGTGCCATATACCAGAGATACAACAAAAGGAACTCCAGGATTGAGTGGTCCATACACTGTTGCAAAACTATAGCACCTCAGCCCATGGTCTTTTGAGGTGCTCTGGATAAAAACCAATTCTTCATGGTGTCTATTCATGCTTTATGTTTCCCCATCAAACTAGGTTGGCCTCCAAGCCTATACCCAGACTCTCTCCCTACGGCTATCATTACCAAACCTTCCCAGCACTGTAAGACTTGCCAGAGCCAGAGTTCCACTGTCCTAGCTCTGGAGAACCCAGGCTCCCCTCCCCTCCACAATCGGTCAGACAAGAAGCATTTAATAGCCACTTACTGTATGGCAGGCACATGGCAATGAAGCCTTGATTTTACTTTGTAGAATGTTTAGGGTAGGTTCTGCCTAATTTTAGTCTGGGACTGAAAGAGCCCCATAATGGTTGGGTGGGGGATAGACCCACAGGGTTTTGGTTTGGATTAAGGTTTATTTTGCCTCTTGTCTCTTGGTAGGGAAAAAAATAGAGTTAAGCTGCTTACTTCTTGTGTGACTCTGGACAAATCACCCAATTTCCCATGGGCCTTAGTTTTCTCATTTGTAAAGATGCTTCATTTGGTTGACATGGCCTTTGAGGGCCCTTTTAGTATAAGATCTATGGTTCTATGATAAAAGTTTTTGTACAAATTAAAATGGAAGTGGAGAAGTGGAAAAATGAATGAATCTAGAATGGCAGGACCCAGGTTCAAATCTGCCTGTGACACTCACTACTGATATGATTTTAGTCAGGTCACTCACCTTCCCTTGAGCCTCAGTTTCCTCATCTGTAAAATGATGAGATTGGACCCCATGACCTCTCTAATCCTTTCAGATCCCAAGCCTGTGATCCCAGTTGTTGTGGACAACCAGATGTGAACATTAACCTTTCCCAGGCATGGCCTGGTCCTTTGTTCCCTCTTCCCTGTATTAGCAGAGTGAAGTTTTTGTCAGTTGATCATTGAGAACTCAAAGTTGGTTTGGCTCTTGCGTTTCAGAATTCCTTCCCTCTCCCACTTGGGGCGTACTTTTCATCTTGGGGCAGTATTCCAGTGTGTCTCCCTTGCTGCCTAGGTCATTGAAAGTACGCAGAAAGCTGTAATGAGAACCCTTGAGTTAGCGTGAACGCGGCTTCTGACTTAGTGCTTAAAAGTACCCAGAGAAGGGATATGTGGGGGCAGTTTAATCTGCATGGCATTTTCATCTGGGTCATCTTTTAAGTTGCTGAGCTGCAGCTCGTTCAGAAGGACAAGAGTTGGCTTTGCTGTGGTAAAAATCTATGGCCAAGCAGGTTAATAAAGGATATGGAAGCTTATTGAGATGTGCCCAGGTCTCAGAACAACAGGAACAGAGCTGAAAAGGACCCCAGAAGTCATCTAGGCCAAAGTTCTTTTGTCAAGACTCCCAACTGGTGGTCCCCTACTCAGCCTTGACTTGAAGACATCCAAGGAGCAGGAATCCACTACTTCTCCTTCCACATTTTGTAACATCTTGATCTAAAGGGTAAAGCCAAGGGCTTAGAGAAGGTCACAGGGTGCCCCAGAGATGCCATGTTTATTCTCTTAATTCTACAAATTATGGGAAGGAAATCTCTGCATGACCTTTGATTCAAGAGCTGTTCAGCACACTCCTGTTGTGAATGAGGCATAACGTGGCCCACATTCTTTATGAAATATGAAATTGTTTCTGCTGGAAAAATCAGATTATAAAATGTTGAGTTCTACCCAGTTAAAGAGTAATCTGGAGTTATTCTAAGCAAAATGACTCTTAAACTAAAACAAGACCAGTTGGAAAGAGCTTTGCTGGAGAGAAGGGGAAACAGGATGATCCATGGGAACCGTCCCCTGATTGGAGGGAGATTACCATGGGCTTTGAGGAAAACATCATGAGTCACCCCGTTGCTTGAGATTTTTCTCCTTTAATATACTAAAGGCTTGAGGAAGAAATATGGGGATGTAAGTAGGGGAAGGAGTACAGCTGCACAGTCAATGACTGTGTTTCCCTTGCCAGGAGAGGAAAGGTCGTGAGTATTAATCAGACAAAAAGAACTAGAGTTTTTTGGATTTTTGTTGGGTTTTTTAAAAAAATGCTGTGAAGACTTGAGTAGGTCATCCAAAGCAAAGCAACCTGAAGTGGTGGCAACTTCTGGCACCAAACAAAGCCATTCTGAAACACAAAACGGGGCCCAACCCCCTGGCAACAGCCCATGTACCCCCAGAAAGCTTTTCACCTAAGAAAGGATTCAGGTGAGTGAAGCTACTTTGTTTTTCTTTCACTTTTTCCAGGGAGAGGAAAGCCTGTGATATATTTTTCATACATATATATATATATATATATATATATATATATATATACACACACACATATATACATATATATAC
>CM053583.1:399551233-399566499 GCA_028627135.1 Pseudochirops cupreus | reverse complement strand
TGATCTGAAATACATGAAGTGCTGGAAGGTGCTCTCCAGTGAAGAAATGAAAACCTAGTCTCCCAGGACCAGAGTCAGCCAACAAAACATCCTCAGATAGTCTGACTACCTTTGCCAAAGAGGAGGGGCCGGGCTTTTGCTTTTTCTCCCCTTGCCTCCTTTGGAAGAAATGCTTTTCTGTGTGTGGGTACACACCAAGTGGGGACTTGTTCAGTTAGTGTGGCTTAGGCAGAGCAGGCCTGTAGCTATTAATCTGCCCTGACTTTGGGAGAGCTGTCTCCCAGCCCTTATCTATAGGAGAAATTCTGGGGGCGAAGGAGCTTAGACATCACCACGGGGCTGCTGGCCACACCCCAGGCTGCCTTCTAATTGGGAAGATGGAAGGAAAGAAGCTTTTTAATTTTTTTTAACAAGTCAGTATCTGACTCTGGATGCCCAGGCCTTAGATAATGCCCTAGGAAATGTTTGCCATTCATAGAGAAACATGGTTCATTGCCTGGGGTGTTTGTCTGGACCCTCCTTTCAGAAGCTAGAGAGCCTGACCTCATGAGTGCTGCTCTGACCCTCTCATTTTACAGATAAAAAAATTGAGGCCCTGTTTGGACCTAGACACTCTGATTTCAGATCAGCCTTCTCTACATCCCATGACCTGACCTGGCTTTGATTTTCCTTCTGTCCCTTCTAGCTGTAAAAAGGGAGATATAAAGAAGAAAAAAATCAAATCAGTATTTGGGGCCATTTATCAGTAGTTCTGGTAAATGGTTTGGTTTGGAGGAGGCTGAAAATGTTGGACTAACCAAAGTTTGGGGATTCTCTGAGCTAGACGCATCTAAGACCTTGTTCCTTATTGCCTGTCCCCTAAGAAAAGGGGGAATCAAGAAAGAATTGTAACAAACCAAGAGATTGACCTGCCCAGTGACTACATTAATGCAAAGGAACATGACTGTCCACAGATTAGATGCAGGGCCAGGGCTGGTTTTGAAGGAAAGATGGTGAAACACATTTCTCTCTTTGGAGTGGAGTAGAGAGGTGGTGGGCCACAGGTGCCGAATGTCACATATGCACTCAGAGGTGTTGCTGGTTCATTTTGCTTCATCTGTTTTTCTGTATTTTAAGGGAGAGTTCTCTGGTAGTTGGGGTATGAATGACAAAAGGCACACTTTAAAAAAAAATGACCTTGAACCAATAACATTCTATTCTATATGACTAGGTTCAAGATTTAATTCTTAAAATATCCAACTTTTAAAACACAAATACTTCTTTTGTGGTAGCAGAAATGATTTAGAAGCACTTGGTTGCTGCAGAGTATGTTACTTTAAAAATAATCACACCATATTTCTTTTTTTTTTGGAGGGGGGAAGAAGGGGCAGTTTGGGTTAAGTGACTTGCCCAAGGTCACACAGCTAGTAAGTGTCAAGTATCTGAGGTCAGATTTGAACTCAGGTCCTCCTGACTTCAGGGTCAGTACTCTATCCCCTCTATCCCCCACCTCACATTTTTTAGCCACTTACTGGGTCATACATGGAGCAAGTCCCGTTGTGTCATGCTAGCAAGGTCTCAGGTTCTTCTGTTGTCTTGTATGCCTTGTTCCTGCTTCCCTTCTCTAATGAACTGATTATTATGTGGTTAGGGGTGTATGCCTCTGATTTTCTTCCTTTTTGATCCTCATCACTGAGATTAGTCTCACTTGGGTAGTGAGCCCCGGCTTCATTTTCAAGTTTGAGGTTGTCGACACCAGAACATGTAGTTTCTGCTGTGGTTTGGCTCTTTGAAATTGGCAGCACCTGTCTCACCAATACCCCCATCCCTTCTCAATCTCATGAAATCCAAGGCTTCATCTAGTGATCTCTCAGCATTCTTTTTCTTGACCTGTGTCATGGGTACTAGGATTGGTAGAATCTTGTTTAAATTCTCATCTAGGACATCCCCAAAGTCTTAGAAGGTACACTTTAAGCTAGTAAAACCTCATCTCAAAACTTTACCAGTTTAAGTTATTGAAGCTTACAGTGGCATGAAGATTTTTGTATTAAAGTTTAAAATGGCGCTGGGACTTTTGGGGCACCCCATATAAACTTTTAGCCAAGACAACTTCTTTTGGGTAAATTACACTAGAGTAAATTAGTGTGAGACCCATGCCTTCATACCTTTGCTCATGGTGTGTCTCCTATGTGGAATTCCCTCCTTCTTTAATGTTCCCCAGGAAAAAAAAAAGTCTGACTCAGTTTTCTAGGCCCAGCTGAAATGCCATACATAGTTCCTTCGTGGAATCTCTCCAGGTCCCATTGCTCAACTCCCTAGCCTGAGCCTTTCCTGCCTTTGAAGGTCCTTGAACATTTTTTCTGGTATCTCTTTAATGGCACTTACTACAATCTGCCTTGCATTACTGTTATTTGGGTATGGGCCTTATCTTCCCTAATGCGTGCTCAACTATTTTGGAAGCTAGGGAAATGTAATCAGCTCTCCCTGCCCTAGCACCTTGACTTGCACAGAGTAGGCACACACACGTATTTTTTCATCTCCAAGAGTGAATGAACAGGAAATCAGGTTTCTAAACTTTCTAAGCCACAGTTAGGACTGCAGGAGAAGGAGGAGGGGGAGGGGTCAGCACCATGGTTCCGATTCATGGACTGGAATGAATTAGAAACGGAGAGGTAGGGAAGAGAGTGCCTTAAGTACCTGGCTGTCTCTCATGGCCTCTTCTCCATCTCAGCAGGGTCCAGATAGGTTAGTCAGGCATTTAGCAAAACTTTATTGAGTGCCTCCTGTGGGCAAGAGAGTGGGATTCCAGGCCATCTGGGCTGCTGTCCTGCACTAAATAATGCCATAGTTTTCTCTCCACCCTCCAAAGTTCTCTCCCATCTGATCTCAGCCTCTTTGGTAGCCTGGCTGAGGTCGCTACCCAGGTCTGGCTTTGAGCAAGACTGCTCTGCTTGCTTTTGGAGGTCTTTCCAAGAGGACCAGCACTCCAGGGAGGTAAAGAGGGTGGGAACTAGGCTGGACTCATTGCTTTGCTTGTTTGATTTTTTTTCTGGGCAGCTTTGATTCTGCTCCTGCAGTTATAAACAAGTGGAAACTATCGTGGACTATCTGAAGGGAGGGGATATTCAGGATGGTTTCCTGACTTGTTCTGCTTGGTGTCTTGGTGTTGTTTCAAAGATGGCTGACTGCAGCAGTGTATTGGAAAGGACCCAGGATTTAGATTTAGAGCTTCATTGAACTTAGTGATGGCTGCCATTTTATTGATTAGTTCTGGCCCCCTCAGTTTTACAGATGAAGAAATTGAGAGGTGAATGACTTATCCAAAGTCACATCCAGCTTTATTAGCTGTGTGGTTCTGGGCAAGTCACTTGATTTATTTTCTACCTCAGTTTCCTCATCTAAAAAATGGGGATACTAGCTCATTGTGAGGACCAAATCAAGATATTTGTAAAAATCTTTGCAACCCTTAATGCCCTATATGAATACTAGCCATTGTTATCAGTAATAAGTAGCAAAGCCATGACTTATGTCTATGACTTCTGATGCTAAATCTAGCATTCTGTTCAAATCATGGCCATGTCATTTTCTTCATGGGTAACTCTGAGCTCATAAGGGGTTCCTGAAAGCCCCACATGGGGAGAATGAGGGAGAAATCACAGGCAGCCTGTGCATTCCATTGGTATCCTTTGGGCATCAAGGAAAGTGAGGAAGAGCTTCTTCCCACCCCTCAGCATGTCGGGTGGTCCCCCTGTGGCAAAGACTGAAGACACATGGGATGGTGCCGGGTATTTGGGTGACATCTCTATTCTTCAAGGGAATACCCAAGACCTGCGTTTAATTCCTACCTCAGGCACTAGCTATGTGACCCTAGTTGTCCCTTTGCTTTCTATGCCTCAGTTTCCTCATCTGTGAAATGAGGGAGTTGGACTCAACAGTCTCCAAGGCTCCTCCTAGCTCTTACATCTGTGATTCTGTGAGTGTTTGGGTGACCTTTGCTCAGGGCTTTGCCTGCTCCCCCAGTCTCAGTATCTCTTCTTCTGTAAAATGAAGATCTTCTTGCCCCTTAATAGAATGTAATCACATGGAGCCTGTGGTGGGAGGAGTTTGTTGAATGGGTGGAACAAGAAATGAGTCAAAGCAGAAGGAGGGAGAGAGAGGACTCTGCCAGTCAGACAGCTAGGATTATGAGTGTTTGTGTGTGGAAAGGTTTGTGGAGCAGGGGGAAGGCTTTGGGATGGTGTTGCCTTCTGCAGTGTTATTGTATATAGATTTCTTTGTTGCTATGATGGATTCGGTTTTCTTGCATTGGGATTTGACTTTCTGGTGTCTGAATAAATGCTTTGCTTCTGTCTTCTATGTGGAGAGTGTGTTATATTTTGCCATTCAGACCTGCAGGTGTATTCATAGTCACCCTTGGTGCTGTGAATATTGCCTTGGCAATATACAAGGTAAGAGGATTCCATGATCTCTGAGCTCAAATTCCTCCGATTTCTCTGGAGAAACACTTAGACCCAAGACCACTCTTCTGTTGTTAGCTTCAGCAGAGGGACCTTTGCCAGGCACAATGTTTGGAAAGGAGAGTCTGTGGGTGTGTGTGGGAGATTGGGCTCTGTCCAGTGGGTCAGACCAAGATGGTCTGTTCAGGTGACCAGAGGAGTGCTGAGCCCTGGACCATGCTGGGCCTTTCCCTTCCCAAGTGACAGTACAGGGTTATCATCCTGTACTTTACTCCTGCCCCTGAGGAACATGGAGCCAGTGTTACCCATCTGGAGCTTCTAAGATCCCAGGTGGCTAGTTCTTTATTTCACCTCTCATTTGCCATGTGTTTTCTCATTTCTTTCAGCCTCCTCTATATTAGCATCCTTTCAGCTCTTTATAAATCATGGAAGAAGGATGCTTCCTCCAAGCACCAGAGCACCTCATTGACAGCAGCTGCTTAGACTGCAATTAAGGAAATTTACCCTGTCTTTTCCTCTCCTTCTTTTTCCAGGTTCATTCATGATATTTTCCCTTTTGGTGGAAATGGAGAGAGAGAGAGAGAAAGAGAGAGAGAGAGAGAGGGAGAGAGAGACAGAGAGACAGAGAGAGAGAGAGACACACACACACACACACACACACAGAGGGGGAGAGAGAGAGAGAGAGAGAGCGCGCGAGAGAGCGTGTGTGTGTGTGTGTGTGTGTGTGTGTGTGTGTGTGTGTAGTGCGTAGTGCGTAGTGCGTATTTTGCAGGATCAGAGTCTAGAGTAAAATTTCTGGAATTCAGGAGCTCCTCCTTTTCTGGTTTCATCTAGACCTTTTGAATCTTCGTTCCTCTTCCACCTGCCAGTTCAGCTCTCTAGCTGATCATTAATGGGAAAGAGGGAGTGCAAAGCAGCCAACTATTGGTGGCCTGGGACTTCTAGGAGGTGTTAGAAATGGCCTTTGTGGCTCTTTAAATAGCGCTAGTTAAAATATTTATAGTTAATCCTAGTATGAATGGTGGGAATCACAACATAAGATCTTCTTAGGAGAGCCCCAGGGGAGAATTATAGTGGATTCTTGACTGGGAAAGTAAGGAGTAAAAAATTGTGTAAGGGGGCGGGAAGAGGATGTTCCATACCTCTAATCCCTATTACAATTGGCCTGGGTATCTCTATTGAATCAATCAGAAGTGTACCTGGAGTAACTGTACTATCCTTGAGGTGTCTGAAGGTATGAACAAATCCCAGACACCTCTATTGAATCAGTCAGTAGAAGTATTGATTTTGGAGTCATCTCCCTTTCAAGATAAATCTATATATGCCAAAGGTTTTTGTCCTTTTTTTTTGTGCCATGGACCCTTTAAGTTTCTGGAGAGACTTAGGTAACTCTTCTCTGAATAACATTTTTAACCAAGTAAAATACATAGGATTACAAAGAAAGCCAGGTACATTCAAATCATTATCTATCTGTCTGTCTGTCTATCTACCTATTTATCTGTCTATCCATCCATCTATCTATCTATGCATCTGTCCATTGTCTATCTACTGGAACTTTCTCTCTCTTTCTCTTTCTCTCTCTCCCCTTCTTTCTCCCTTTTTCCTTGTCCCTCTCCTTCTGTCCCTTCCTTCCCCATCTATCTGTGCATCTCTCCATCATCTATCTATTGGACTTCCACTCTATATATCTATCTATCTCTCTATTTTAAAAGCTCAGCTCATGGACCCCAGTTTGAGATCCCTAGGTGTATCTGGACCTTTTCCTGAAGGGTCCTCCCAGCACATTTCTGGTACTGTGTGGAAAGTAACAGTCCTTGTTTCTCTCAAAAGGTGAAACTTGGTTTTGAGTAGAATTATTTGTCCTGAAGTCACAGAGGAAGTTCGTATTATGTTCAAAAAATACTAAATTATTATGAGTCAGTTCAACTTAACATCTTATTTTGGAAGATAGGTCAGCCATCTTCCAAACTCATTGCCCTCTTTCTAATCAAGTTCCTTTAATCACTCCTCAAATGGCATGGATTCAAGGCCCTTCACCATCTGCGTTGCCTTCCTCTGGATACTCTCCAGTTTATCAATATTCTTTTCCAAAAATGTCCTTCCTCAGTTGATTGTTTTCTTTCCAGAGCTGGGAGGGAAAGCTAACATTTTGGACGGCGCAGCCAGGAGCCCAAAATATCACGACAAGCTAGAACGTTAGGCCAAATTGAATAAGATGAAATTCGATAGGAGTAAATTGTGAAGCTTTAGTCTTTATGATGTTAACTTTTTTTTTTTTAAATAAAATGCAAGTACTGAGCTAGCCTAAGCATTCTACATGTTCTCTTAGAGGCAATAGGGAGCCACTGAAGAAGGAGATCTTTGAGGTTCAATCTTTAGGTCACTTTCAATCCAGCACCCATTTACTAGGTACCTACTTAAAGTGCTGGGAACAATCAGAACTCCATTTGCAGCTGTGCATAGCCTATCAGGCTGTTTTTAAAAAGCAGCTACCGCGTGCCCTACAAAGATGTGAGCCATTTAGCATGATGAATTTATAATTCCAAAGACTGCATTTGAATGTCATCTATATTATGGACTCGTAATTCAGCAGATGTTTTAAAAATGATAAGCATTCTGATGAAATATTGACATAGTATAGGAAGAACCAAGCTAGACAAAAGCTGATGTGTGACTGGCCGGCATGGTGCCCAGACGCTGGTGGGTGTCAGCTAATTGTGTTGATTCTGGGCTTAGGAAACTTCCGGGTGCTTATAAGATCCTACAAACCCTTGTTTTTCTTAAGGATTTTTGTTTGTTTGGTTTTGTTTTATGGTCCAGATCTGTGATTTCACTGGATTGAAGCCACTTCTAGTTTGAGAAACTCCCTCCTCTAATTCTGTAGAGCAATTCACTAGTAACATATATATAGTCTTAAGGAATTGTCCAGGGGTGGCTTGCTTAGGATCCTGCAGCCTGAAGGTATCAAAACCAGGACTTCCTGACTTGGAGGACACTCCCCTATCCTACTGCTGCCTGCTTTTAAACAAGCATTTTCTTTAAATCACCAAAAGCCCATTTTGGCACTTTGGAGGTTCACCAAAGGCAGTGAATTCACTGTCAATCTGATTCTGGTAATTTCGTCCTTTGGTATTGGGAAATTCCAGCCCTGCCTTCAACATTGGTATCTTTGCTATAAAAAAAGGAGGGGATTTCAAGCACCGCAGCTTGGGGGGAAAAAATTATTTTTAATGGCCTGATATGTCAGAATGACAGATTCTCCTAGCAGGTTTATATGTGGGTCATAAAATATACTGAGGTTGCCCCAAGCCTAGAGCATGAAACAGATCGGGGTACTAGCCTTTATGTTTCTCAATTTGAGCATCCCCTGCTTTTGTCTCCTAATCATGTAGAAGGAGCAAAAGATGGCTTTTGGGTGGAAAATCGTGTCCCTTGATGAAACTGAGGCCTATAGAGATTAAGTGATTTGTTCAAGGTCATCCAGGTGGCAAATATTAGGACCAGAATTTAGACCCTGGCCCTCAGGTCCCAATTCAGGATTTTGTTAGTTTGTTTCTATAGACTTTGTTTAACAGGAGAACAGTTACTACTCTGAGACTTTTGGTATACATGAACATAATGTAAGAATTGAGAATTGCCTTGACTCCCCAAGGCTTCATTGGGAAGGACCTGTATGCTAAAGGTTTAGGGGAAGTCTCCTGTTTTTGATCTCATCTTGTGTGGGGGCCTGTTGGATTGAGAGAGAGCTAACTCTCAGCCAGAAGAGATTGACTCTATTCTTTAGGCCACATCAGTGGTCCAGGATCAAGCCATAAGTCTTTGGCCTGATCTACTTCAGAGTGAAAGTTTTGACTCAGCCTGTATCTGTGGTACTCCATTTCTCATCTCCATGCCTTTGCAATGGCTGTGTCCTATGACTGGCATAATTTGCCCTCTCATCCTTGCCTTAGTTTTTCTGGACTTCCTGCAAGCTTCAGCTTTGATCTCACCTCACACAGGAGGCCTTTCCCCAGATCCCACAGCAGCTAGTGACTTTCTTCTGAGATTGCCTTCCATCTCCTGTGTTTATATCTCTAACAGACCTAGTTATTCTCACGCTGTTGCCCGAATTAGAATGCAGGTTGCTTGAAGGCAGGAACTGTTTTGTTATCTTTGCTTTGCACAATGTCTTGTACATCCTAAGCGCCTAATAACTGCTTGTTGACTGATTCACATGCTCCATTGGTATTCTCTAGATGTTAGAAGGCCCGTGAGAAATGTGGGGAGCGGGTGGGGAGTATGGGGGGGGGTCTCCCTCATGCTTAACACATTGGGGCAATCTCTATGATAAACTCATGGGAAGGAAGACAGTAGCTGCACAGAGTGGACACATGTAGATGGATTGTGAGAAAGATCCAAGTTCGATTCCTGCCTCAGACACTTCTCAGCTACTCGATGTGTTGGACAAGTCACTTAACTTGCATTACATTCAATTTTCTCATCTGTTAAATGGGGATAATAATAATACCTACCTTCCAGGATTGTCACAAGGCTCAAATGAGATATCCATGTGTAAAGTGTTTTGCAAACCTTAAAGTGCTATTGAAATGCTAGCTATCATCATCATCATCCTCATCATCATTGTGAGTCCTCAAACCAATGAGATGGACAGTGAATCCATCCTTCTCACCTAGCTTTCCCTGTCTCTGTTTCTGGAATGCCAAAATTTATGTGTGCTGGGGAGGAAAATACCTCCAGGGGAGCCTCAGCAGAAGCCAGATTCATTCCAAGTGGAAGATCCAGCTGTTGCAGAATGATGGCCAGGCTTTTAAAGATCTTTAATGTTCAGAAGAGTGATTCCAGAGACCAGGAAAACCCCCTTCCTTCTATTTCCATCTCATTAAGTATCACATATATTTGTACATGTAAAGTATTAGAGCCTCAGCACATTCTGTCTTGTGCAGAATTTTATCATCCCCTTTCCCAAATAAACTTAGGGAAGCGATGGGCCAAATCCTCCTCTTTCCTTGCTGCCATGCTTGGCTTCCTCTTGGTTTAATGGAGCCTGGTTTTCATTCACAGTCATTCAGTGAGGAATGAGGGAGAGGAAGGAAGAGGGGGAAAAGCCTGAGGAGGAGGAAGAAAAAGAATTGGATCTCTGTGGCCCTGTCATTCTGTAATCTTATGAAAAGAAGGGAGAATTAGCCTTGATAGCTAGCATCCAGTGGGCTTAGTCATTTAATGCTTTTATTTTGTTTTTATTATAACAAATGGGTACAGTTTACAAAGAAGTTGTAAAAAAACAACAACATTCACAATTGGGTCTTTTTTTTGTTTTGATCTAAACCAGGAGATCTTAACCAATTTTGTGTCATGGACCCCTTTGATAGTGCAGTGAAGTCTTTTGGCTCCATATCAGGATACTAATTTAAAATGCATAAAATAAAATATGGAGGAATATTGAAATACATTTATCAAAATAGATTTTTTTTTGAAAGTTCACAGCCTCTAGGTTAATAATTTCTGATTTAGCATTGAGGTTTTAAAAATTATGTATAGTACTTACCTAAAATCCTCAGCAGCTCAAACGCATCTGTGATAGATACATTCATACCCCATTTTGGGGGACTCTTAGGATCATGGGCTCATGGAGTCAAGCCCCATATTGTGCAGATGAGGAAACCAAAGCCCAGAGAGAGGCAAGGTGATTTGTTCAAAGTTGCCCAGGTAGTTACCTCAAAAGGGTAAGATTTGAACCCAGATCCTCTGATCCCAGAGCTAATGTTCTTTCCATTAAACCACATTATCTTTTGACCCTGTCTTCTAATAGGTTTGCCCAGCCTTGTTTACACAACATGCTGGAAGCCTTTCTTGTCTTTTCCATGGCTCACTCTGTCTATCCAATACCCAGTTACCTTTCAGTAACTATAACAACAACACAACCAGTATTTATACAGTGGAGAAGGTCTGCCAAATGACTCCACATAACCCTCTAAAGTTATCTTTTTTCTACTATGTTCTTGGTAGTTTCCTTCATTAGAATGAAAACTCATTGAGGGCAGGGATTGTTTTTCCTTTGTCTAGCTCGTGCCTGTCACTTGATAAATCGATTGTTGATTGGTTGATTTTGTTTTTAAATCACCCATTTCACTGAGTGCCAGCCTTGCTTTCATGTGAACTTAACACATCAGCCTCTGGTTGTATCTATATCATGCAGTTGAGGTCCATTGACCTCAGAGGGGAGGGCGAGGAAGGAAGAGTAGACTGAAACAAGGAGAACAGATTCTGAAAGGCTTTCCCACTGGTCAGATGGCTTCTTAGGAGTAGAAACCTATGTCTTTCAGGAGAAGATATAGAAAAATCTAGTTTTCAGAGACTCGGGTTTATTCTAAGGAACTTCAAGAAGGGATCCAAGTCTGGGGCACAAGGAAGGAATTTGAAAATGGTCATGATTGTTTCCCACTTAGTTCTTAGCAGAAGGAGCCCAGTTTTAGGTTCTGGTCTCCTCCCATATGCGTGAGCTCCCATACAGCCCATTTACACATATCAGTGAACATGCCTATATTCTGGGATTTTGCTTAAATGTTTTGGATAAATCCTTTGGGAAGGATAAAGACCATTGGGAGTCACAGGCTCCTTTGTTTTGTTATTCTCTCCTCCAGCTGTAATGGGTTATTAGAGCTACCTGCATCTGTACCTCACAACTATGGACTTCCATGAGGGCAGGAACCCTGGCTTTTCTTTAGGTATTTCCTCAGGTCCTAGCACAGTGTACTGAACCCTGGAGGGGCTTAATAAAGCTTTGTTGAATGAAAACACAGCTTCCTTTTAGAATTGCAAATCTATTCTTTTTTGGATTTGTTCCCTGCCCTCTCAGTGAGCTATAGCTTCAAAGATTATAAAAGAAAGAAAAAAAGCAACAAAAAACCAAAAACCCAGACCATTTCAGGAAAACCAATCAGCACATCAACTATGTTTGGGCGTATGGACCTTATTCCATACCCTTTCCACAACCTTTCCCCTCAAAGAAATGAACAATACATTACTTTCTAAATTAGTCTTGGACGAGTTCAATTAAAGTACTTTGTGATGACAGCTGACAATTTTACTTTCTTCAGGCCCAAGGCCTCAAGTCTGTGGCGGGTAATTTAAGTCAGTTCAATTTTAGGGCAACTCTTAAGGACTTATTCCAGAGGCTGGGGATGCCTGGACACAAACTAACCAACAAATAAATTAGGGACCACTATTCAGATGTGCTAGACTTGCCCTGCTCCTCCTTCTGGGGGGGGTTTGAGAAAAGCTCTCAGATGTTTTTAACTTTTCTAATATGTGATTACATTTCTATCTCGTTTTATACAATTTCTTTTCAACTATTTCCTTTGTCATTTTTTCATTTTAGTCTGTATTCTCTCTTAATTTCCCATTATGCTTTGTGATTTTTGAAGGCTTAAAAAAAAAGTTTTCCCTCCCCTGATAGTTTTCTTCTCTTGCTTCTGGTGTTGTAGCAGAAGGAGAAAAATCAACATAAGAGAATGGGAAGTTATTAGCATGACCCTAAGAAGGCGGCTGAGAGGGTTCAGATGTAGTATATTTCAGCAGAATTTGAAATAGACACATTTCTTCTATCCTGCTTGCTTGTGAAATTCCACACAGCCCAATACCCCTGGTACTTAATTGTTGTTATAAATAATTTAAACTGAAATTCTTCTCCATAGAAAAGGGCCATTTTAATCCCTTCTTGGCAAAAATAACTTTCCTTTCACCTACTTTCAGGCCTGTGTAGAAAAGCCAGTTTCCAGCTATTGTAGATGGCCAAATCACAGGTGAGAATCTTTGTTCTTTGGGCTTTTGTTCACTATCTGTACTAGGAATCCAGGAATGCAGATGAAGGAATGCTTTGTTTCTAAGCTAAACACTGAAGTTAATGTTCTATCTGGAGAGCCCCAGTGAAAGTCCCTTTACTGATAGGGAGAGATCCCAGGGCTGGGTGTTTGCTTTAGTGAGGAAGGGCTGTGAGGGGCTTGAACTAATTGTTGTTCATAAAATAAAGTTGGGGAACCATAGGTCAGATGTGGACTTGATGTCTACATGGAAATTCAATCAATGGACAAAGACAAGGTGGTCTTTGATTTTGTAGATTGGGAGGGAGGTCCTCTGGGTGTATAGATATTCAGTTAGCTCTTAGAGTAGCTGGGCAAGGAAGAATTTTGATGAAAATGGCAAAAAAAGGCTTAATTTTTGCAGAATTTTGTCCACTCTAAAGAACCATGGAAGCACCTGTTTACCTTTCCCCTCCTCCATCATCCTCTCCATCTCTCCTTCCACCCCCATAGCTAAATCATACCAGTTAAGTTTCAACTGTCTCAAAGTGACTTAGAGTACTTCTTAATAGGGAAATCCCTGGTTCATAGATTTAGAGCTGGAAGAGAGACCACAGAAACCATCCAGTCAAATATCATTTTATAGAGTAGGGAGGTTAGGGTTAGTTTAGGTCCAAATCACTCATGGGGGTGGGGCAGTATGGAACCCTGATCTTTTTTTTGTTTCTTTTTGGAGGGGGAAGGCAGGGCAATTGGGGTTAAGTGACTTGCCCAAGGTCACAAGGCTAGTAAGTGTTAAGTGTCTCAGGCCGGATTTGAACTCAAGTCCTCCTGACTCCAGGGCTGGTGCTCTATTCACTGTGCCTGAACCCTGATCTTCTGACCCCAGCATGGGTTCCTGGAGATGACTGAGGTCTTCTACATTTTAAATATTTTTAAAAAAATTTATTTATTTACTTTTAGTTTACAACATTCAGTTCCACAATCCCTTGAGTTTCAAATTTTCTCCCCCTCCTTCCCCATGGTGGCATGCAATCAAATACAAGATCTGCAGATACCTTCACATTAAACATTAGTCAAGTTGTAAAGAAGGATCATATAACCAATGGAGTGAACAATGAGAAAGAAGGAGCGAAACAAAACAAAACAGAAAAGAGAGAGAGCAGGTAGTTTCCTTCAGTCTGCATTCAGACTCTGTAGTTCTCTCTCTGGATGCGGATTTCTCTTTCCATCACGAGTCTTTTGGTGTTGTCTCATAGCCTTGCATCGCTGAGAGGAGCCCAGTCAAGCAAAGTCAGTCGTCACAGATACAATGTATCCATTTAAAATATTTTTATATGCCAAGTCAATGAGCAATTATTAAACACCTCCTATTTATCAGCTGCTGTACTAAGTGCTACATTGAAATCAGTCGAGTTTCTCCCTCACAACTTTTTGGCAGCTGTGTGATGTAGTGGGTAGAACACCAGCCTGGAATCAGGAAGACCTGAGTTCAAAATGGGCCTTTAGGTGTGTGACTTGCTAGCTGTGTGACCCTGGGCAAGTCACATAACTTCTGTGTGTCTCTGTTTCCTCATCAGTAATATGAGCATGGTAATAACATCTACCCCTTGGGGTTGTTGTGAGGATCAAATGAGATAATAATTGTAAAGCACTTAGCACTGTGCCTGGCGCATAGTAGGGACCATAGAAATGTTAGCAGCTGCTGCTGTTATTACTAAACTAGAGAGCTGACCCTGCTCCAGCCTCCACCTTGAACTATTCATCTCAGCCGCCTGGATTCCCTATCTTTCTTCAGGACTCAGCTAAAATTCTACCCTCTAAAAGCACCCTTTTCTAATCCCCGTTAATGCCACTTGCCCATTTCTTTTTTTTTTTTGGAGGGGAGAGGGCAGGGCAGTTGGGTTTAAGTGACTTGCCCAAGGCCACATGGCTAGTATGTGTGAAGTGTCTGAGGTAAGATTTGAACTCAGATCCTCCTAACTCCAGGGCCAGTGCTCTATTCACTGCACTACCTAGCTGCCCTGACCACTTTCTCATTTCAATTGTGTCCAACTCTCTGTGATCCCTTTTGGGTCACATATTGAATACTGGAGTGCTTTGCCACTGCCTTCTCTAGCTCATTTTACATATGAGGAAACTGAGGCAAACAGACTTAAGTGACTTGCCCAGAGTCACATAGCTAGGAAGTGTCTGAGGCCAGATTTGAACTCAGGGAGATGAGCCTTGCTGACTGCAGGCCTGGCTTTCTATCTGCTGGACCACCTAACTGCCTTGTAATGCCAGTACTTTCCCTCTAAGATTACCTCCGTCTTCTCTTGTATATATCTTATTTGTACATAGCTGCTTGCTTCTGGTCTCGCTCTAATGAGATTGTGAGCTCCTTGAGACCTTTTGCCTTTCTTTGTGTCTTTAATACTTACTAGAATGCTTAACACATAGTAGGTTCTTCATAAATACTTCTTGACTGACTAAAGAGGGCTATGACAGAATCCACTAGATTCTCTGAGGAGAAATGCCAATCCCAAATAGAGTTGAAATATGTGTTAAATTCAAGTGAATTCTGGTGTAGGATAAAAGGTCTGCTTAGTTCTGAAGATCACAGGGTGAGAGCTAGCAGGGATTCCAGAGGTTCATAGACATAGAGAAGTAAAGCCAAAAGGGACCTTAGGGGAAACCGAGGCCCAGGGAAGCTAAGATCCTTACCTGGAATCCCACAGTAAGCTGTAGAGCTGAGATTGGAATCCAGATCCTCTAAAAACAAATCCATTGTATCACATAGTTCCCAGGCCTTGACAGTGCCTCTGTACCTTTTTCATGCTATCTAAGTTTCTCCTATCTCAAAGGTGTTCTAAATAGGAGGTATGGATTCCTTGAAAAGGAATCCTATGCCTTTGACCATCACCTTCAGAGTCAAGAATGAAAAGGCACTTATGAAATTACAGGATGGTTGGGTTTTTTCTTTAAAATATCTGCTTTGTGTGTGATTTGCTCCACTAGGACAAAATAAAGGAATTTTAACTCAAATATG
>CM053583.1:399512638-399551133 GCA_028627135.1 Pseudochirops cupreus | reverse complement strand
TCTCAAATCCAGTGTTTTCTGATTGCAGCTTCTACCAGGCATTTGAGGAAGGAGGGGGGGGGGGGTAAGTTGTCAAATTCCAGACCTACAAATGAGATTTGTCTGTGAAGTCTCCTCTGAGCAGCTCTTACTGCCATACCCGCTCTGCTACTGCTAATGTCCTTAGGGGCTTTCATAAGCAGTGGTATGCTTTGCCCTATTTCAGCTTCTTTTTTGTGTGTGTACTGGCTTTTCCCTTTACATTGAAAACTTCTTAGAGAAGGTACTGCGCTCTCTCTCTCTCTCTCTCTCTCTCTCTCTCTTTCTCTCTCTTTCTGTCTCTCCCCCTCCTCTCCTGTCTCTTTCTTTCTTTCACTCTGTCACTTTTTTCTCCTCCTTCTCCTTTTCTCTCTCTCTCTCTCCCCCTCCTCTCCTGTCTCTTTCTTTCTTTCACTCTGTCACTTTTCCTCCTTCTCCTTTTCTCTCTCTCTCTCTTCCCCCTCCCCCAGTACTATGGATAGCATGTAGTGGGTGCTTTATAAATGTTTATTCACTGAATGATTGGTGTGAATTTCATCAGCCAGATTGACATTTAAGAAAAAAAAAGGAATTCTTCCAAATGAAATCTGCTGTGGGTTGCACAGAACTATGTAAATCTCTGCCAAATTTGGGCCCATGGACCAGTGTGACAGCAGTAATAACAGTAACAGCAGCATAGGATGAGGTTCAAATGGAAATGGTCCTGGGAAAAGTCACTCTTTGGTTGTTTTTCTTTCATATTTAATGTCCTATGGATGATTGCACGAGTGGAAAAAAGAACTGCCTCTTGTAGTTGAATAAAAATATGAGGCTGGAAGTTCATCCTTTATAGGCTCACTTGGTCTGGCTCCAGGAGCAACCGGGACTATGGGCTGATATGGACCACAGTGTCTCCTTAAGCATGGGAGGGCTGCACAATTCCTTAGTGACAGGGGAGGAATTTGAACTGTTCAGGGTTGGACCCTCAAGTCCAGCCTGCTTGTGTGCAAAGAACTGGCACCGGTGCAGGAGGCTTGCTAAGACCTGACTCTTGCTGATCCCAACTCTGCCAGCTAGAACTCCTGTTGAAATTGGCCACATCTGGGTGGTAGCATGTTTTTAGCCATGCAGAATTGCACTTGGGGGCAGGTGGGGGAAGCTGGTCTTCCAAAGGAGATTGCTAACACGACATCATCAGCTACTGAGGCAAGCTCTGACAGTAGCAGGTCCACTATGTGGATGGGTCCCTTGCTTCTGTAGCTGCCTGTTGGATGTTGAGACACCATGCAGCTGCCATGGTCAGTTTGTCCCATTAGCCCTAACCTGGAAGGCATGAGAGAGGATCACAATTTTCAAGCTGGAAGAGGCCTCAGAGGTTGCTTAGTCCATTTTATAGATGAAGAAACTGAGACCCAGGGGAAGAAATTATTTTCTCAAGGGCACTTGGAGACTAAGTGGGAGAGATGGATTTGAAACCAGATCTTCCTCCCAGTTCTCCTATATGACCCTGCCTTCCTTTATAAACTGAAGGAATGTCTTGCTATACCTGGCAGCAATTTCTTTACCAAGAGCAGGAAATGTGGATGTTCTCCACCCAGCCCTGCCAGACAGGAGTGAAAAGGAGCAAATTAGAGAAAGTCTAACAACTTATTTCGTTCTCAGACAGACTGGGAATGAAATTCAAACATTTGAATTCAAATTCAAACATTTGAATCTGATGTTTGGGGTTTGGTGGGTGGGTTTCTTTTTTTTTATGCTTTTACATTTACATAAGTATATGCAGGTGCTAGATGTATCTCAGTTGGCCCTTTGGCATTTCTCTCTCAATCTGTATTTGAGGAAGTGTACAGAATTATATCACCTTAAAGATGAATTTATGGGTTTTTCCAACCCATTCCAACAGGCATTTATTCAGCACTGACTATGTGATAGACATCTCTATAAAGAGGTATTATGGCATAATAGCTTTGGAGCCAAGACAGACTTAGTACTGGTTTTAACCCCTCTTGGTTGTGTGGCCCTGGGCAAGTCATTACCCCAGGCAACTTCCTAAGACCATATGTTTCAGAGAAGGTACCAATGACTTGCCTTGGTGGGGGGAGCTTCCTCTTTTGGGAATTCTGAGTGCAAGGGAAATCGTGGGTGTGGCCCCCATCTCTGTTATTCCTACTCACAAAAGGCCAACACTTCAGGCCTCAAAGGAACTTCCAGAAAGGGGAATACGAAATATAAATGGAGTGTTTCTTGTTCTTGCTGTAGGGATTCCTCTTTTGAAAACTTCCTCCACTGCCGTGAATCAGTGCCATGATAACTTTCAGCCTTTAGACCATTGCCTGGGAGTCCTGATGATCTGAGGCTTGGTGTGCTCTCACATTTGTATAGAACAGTGGTTCTCAACCTGTGGGTTCTGTTCAATTTGTAACAATAAAATACATCCTGCATATCAGATATTTACATTACAATTCATAACAGTAGCAAAATTACAGCTATAAAGTAGCAACGAAAATGATTTTATGGTTGGGGGTCATCACAACATGAGGAACTGTAAAAGGGTTGCTGCATTAGGAAGGTTGAGAACCACTGGACTATAGAAGGTAGGGTGTAGAGCTGGGCCTTTCTGACCTCTCAGATAGACACTGGAATGAACATACGTGATATTCGGGGAAGTATAGAGTTCTAATAATGAAGGGAATCCCAAAACCTTCCCATTGGGGAGGCACCTGAAGACCTTGAAGGAAGTTAGGGATATAGTAGGTAGAGACGAAGGAGGCAGTGCATTCTAGGCATGGGAAACAGTCTGTGCAAAGAACGGTCTAGGAGGTGGGATGTGGAGTTCAGGGAATAACATTGTTCAGCATGGTTCTCCTCTTTCATTGGCATGGGTATTTTTCCCACTGAGGCACATCCCATCCCGTGTACAGTTTCTTGTGTACCACTCTTATCTATAAATTGTTCTGTCGATTGGTGCTGCCAAATGTAGCTAATGCATTGACGGCCTTCCTCTAGTTCTTTTGAGTATCTTAGAGATAAAAATGTGGCAGCTGAACTTCCTGTCCTGGGATCAGAGCTGGAAGGGGTCTTCTAGGCCATCCCGTCTAATGCCCTCAGTTAGGAGGATGAAACTGGGGAACAGAGAGTGATATTACTTGCTTAAGGTCAGAGGCAGATTATGTGGCAGGACTCAGAATTTTTCAGAATTTGAAACCAGTTTGGCTGACCCCAAATCCAATGAACTACGTGGTGAATCTCTCTTATTCTAGCTTCTCATTCTTGATGCATGATCTTTTTTTTTTTGTGAACTCATGTCCTAAATGAAGATTTTTTTTAAAAAGGGAAGGGAATAAATACTTATTAAGCACCTGCCAACATGGGATAGCTAGGTGTTACAGTGAGTAGAGTGCTGGGCTTGAAGTCAGGAAGACCTGAGTTCAAATCTGGCCTCAGACACTTACTAGCTGTGTGACCCTGGGCAAGTCACTTTACCCTGTTTGCCTCAGTTTCCTCATCTGTAAAATGAGCTGGAGGAGGAAATGGCAAACCACTCCAGTGTCTTTGCCAAAAACCCCAAATGGGGTCACGAAGAGTTGGACATGGCTGAAATGACTGAACAGTGGCAATATGCACCATCACTAGTATTGTTTGTCTGCCCAGTGGCATCCCAGACGCTGAATAAATATGCACTTTTCATTTGTCTTCCATTTGTCTTCCACGTATAGATGTTTGATGAATCTAGAATCACAAGATTTAAATGGAGCTGGTAGGTGTGAATTACCTCACTAACCTTTTAAAGGTTGGGGGACTGTTTTGCTTTGGACTTTGTATGCCTGGAAAATGGTAGGCACCTAATAAATGCTTATTTTATTGATTGGCTAAGGAAGCTTAGACATCAAGTAATCCTAACTTTTTGTTTTGTAAGTGAGAAAACCAAGACCCAGAAAAGATTAAATGACTTGCCCAAGGACTCACAACAAGTAACATAATTAAGATTTAAACCCAAGATTGCTGAGTCTAAATGCAGTTATCTTTCCAGGCGCTCGGTTTATGTCGTGCAAGATACCATGTAACACAGCAAGGTACATACTTTGGGAGATACTATGATACCAATCTTGACACCGCCTTCATTCACCTAGACTGGAAGAAGCCAAGAGCTACCTTGGACCTTAGTGTAGTTAGTTCTTAATGTCTTTGGTTTCATTTACATAGAAGGAGGCTGATCTGTAACATGGTGAATTTCCTCCAGCAGTGTATGATCTCATTGGGTGAAGAGACAACACTATGAAAAGTGAAGGATCTTGGGAGCTTTAGCCCACTTTGCTGCTTTTTCTGCCTCGTCAACCTCCCCCCCTCCCCCCATGACTTTAGGACTAGGAGGGGCTCACACAGGCCTGGGGGCTTTTTGTATTTTAGTCTACTTTATGGGTCTGTGGCAAATAGTTCACTTTCTGTTGGCTAAATGAGCTGGGCTGGTTCTTGGACATTAAATACCACATTTGCCTCTAGGCTAGTATTCAAAGCTTTTCTAGCTTGATAGATTCTTTAAGCTAAACTTGTCCTAGCCTACTGTATTTTAGTGGGTTATTTAAGTCAAGTCAAGAAGCATTTGTTAAGTACCTACTATGTACGAGGCAATGTGCTGAATACAGTTTTCATCCTGGATTACCAAGTATTTCTATGTTTAATAATCCATCTTTCCCTTTCACGTTCAAAATTTCATTTGGCACCTCTTGAAGAAGGCCTTTAACTTGGCCTAGACTGCTGACTCAGACCTGTGCCCCATAAGGCTCGGGGGGAAAACCAAGGCCTGCCTTTTTCAAGAAACTTTCCTTGATCTCCCTTTCATTCCCTCTGGAAGTGTTCTCTCTCTTTCCCACTTCCTCTTGTTTCTACCTCTCTGGTAGTAGCTATCATATCCTATCATTGTTTTATAGCTATCTGTGTTTGTATCCTTTCTTCCTATTAGAATGTAAGCTCCTTGAAGGTAGGACCTATATCCAGTGACTCCAATATATAAAAAACAATAATGCTAAAAGGCATTTGAACTCAGATGAGTTGCAGTAACCAATCCTGGGCCAGGAAAAAAGATGATGAAAAACATTTCCCTCCTTTCATTGGATATGTATGGGAGGCAGAATGTTGCTTAGTGTCACATGGGATCATTGCATCAGTCAGTTTTCCTTGATCCTTTTTCTTTGCTACAAGAGAGGGTTTAATGGGGGCAGGCAGAGGGGAAAAGACCGTTTTCAAAGTGATGCAGTGAAATAAAAAGAGTATTTTTTTTTAAAGACAAAGATGTATGTCTTAATCCTTTTTCTAACCAACCCTTTCAGTATCTAAACCAAAGTTTTGTACCTAGTAAGTGCTTAATAAAAGCTTGCTGAATGATTAATTAAAGTTCTAAAGGCATGCTACCCAGAATCACTGAAGGATGGATTTATAGTTGCTTTGAATACTAAGGATACTAACATAGATGAATATGTGCAATAGGGGTATAGAACCCAAGGTGAAGATTTAATATTCATGTGGGAAAGGTTATGAGAAGTTGTACCATCCTAGAAATACTGTAAGCTCCTGGTGACAATATATTCCCTCTCCCCCCTTACCTATAATTGTTTCATGGATTACCAGGCCAAAACCAAAGCCAAAACATTGGGATGGCTTCCATATGCATCTTTGGAGGGAATTCCAGGATTCTTTTTAAGTATTTGAGAGGACTTATTTATAACTGAGGTAAAGAAGATCTCACTACATAGTTTAGGCCTTGAGCTTGCTGTTTTTCTTCTGTTAACTTGCTTTATTTTTATCCTCTGTCTGGAGTAGGTCTTTTTCAGAAGCCTGTGAGCAGAAAGTATACCCAAAGGAAAAGGGGGTAGGAAGAATGTGACCCTCTGGTCTATCCTTGCCGACTGTAATGTTTTTTTAAAGTTATAATTATCCTCAGCCTTCTTTGTGACCAGATCTGCCCATCTTTTAGCTTGTTCTAGGCCCCAGTGCTTGGGCATATTTGTGCCACTTACCTAATGATGACTCAGGTAACTCCTGATGATGGCTGAATGCCTGTGGGCATCCCTTAGCAGGGGATCAGTCTTCCACATGGCTTACACTTGCTCTTGAAGCAATTGCTTATCTCTTTGGCCTTTCAACACTCGGTAGAAATGTGTTGCCTCTTCCCATGAGAGCAAAGATGAGGCACCAGGAGACACAGTGACTCATTGGAAGTCACCCAGCAAGTGTCTGCCAGGGTGCAGCTCAGTCTTTGCCCTTTTAGCACAGCTGTTTGCTCCTTTTGTTTTCTGCTTTAAAACACACACACACACACACACACACACACACACACACACACACACACGACTGTCTATGCAGTCATGGGAAAGTGGTTAGTTACTTTTCTGTTTAAAACAACATATGGGATGGGAACAGGAAGACCTGGGTTAAAATCCTACCTCTTTCACTTGTTAGCTGTATGACTCTGAACAAGTCACTTAACCTCTCTCTTTCTGTGCCTCAGTTTCCTGAGTGGATTTGATGGCTTCTACTATCCCTGCTAGCTTTAAATCAATGACCTTAGAATCCAGCATACCCAAATTCATAATGGTTACATCAAAGGACAGATGAGTGGATCCCCAATTGGCATGGCTACATTTATCTTGCTGTTCTATATCAACATAAGGGTTTTAAACTTTTTTCTGTGTCATGAAACTCTGAAGCCTGTGGCTCTCTTCCCAGAAGGATTATGTTGTTGCATCCATTCATAGTCAAAGGAAATGCTAAATTTCAGTTAGAGATGAGTGAAAATAAAGATGTCATATTTTCCCTTTCAATTTCCTAAGGCCCTCAGAAACTTTTCTGGGGATTCCAGGTTAAGAATTCCTGCTCTAACTGGTCTTTTTAGATGATAATTTCAGTCCTGGAGCAATGACATAGTAGATAGAGTTCTGGACTTGAAGTCTGGGAGACTTGAATTCAAATCTTGCTTTAGGATTTTTATTAGCTATGTGACTTTGGGCATGTCACTTAACTTATGAATATTATTTTCCTCATCAGTAAACTGGGGAAATTAATACATGCAGTACTGACCCCACAGAATTGCTGGGGAGCCCAAGAAGATAATACACGTAAAATATTTTGTGAACTTTATAGAGCTATATAAAGTCCAGTTATTATTTTTGCCATATTCTTCTGTCTCCTGGCTTCATGTGCGTGTCCCTTGCCCATCCCAGGAGATTTTAGACACCTTGAAGTCAGGGATCACTGTTTCATACTCCTTTTGTATCCCACCATGAAGATTAGCACAGTCTGTACTGTACTGGTTTTTTTGAAGTCATAATTGACCTCTCATTTTAGGTTGAAAGCATGGGAGGACTCGTGCCACTTACCTAATCATGACTCAGGTAATGCTTGCTGATGGCTGAACCCTTCTAAGAGCTCCATTAATACTTGTTGAATTCTCTGATTGTCTCATGATTCCTTTAGATGGCAACAGACTACTGTACTGAGCAGTGGTATGCTGGACCCATGTCTTTCTCTAATGGATAAAATCATAGACAAGTGCTTGGACCCATCCTTCTGAGGAATGGAGGAAGATTGAGAGAAACAGCTGGGAACTGGCTATTTTTTGATGTGATTTCAGCTGATGATCACATTCAGACTTATAACTAGCCATTTCACCACTTGGGGCAAGAAGCTGGGAATAAAATTTCGTATCAGCTTCGTTATTGATTAAAATAACATAAGAATTAACTAAAAAGTTGGTTAAGTAGGAGGAAGAACTAGTTATGGTAGTGACTTCTACTTTGATGAGGAGTTGATGTGTTGAATTTTTTGCACCTTCTAAATGTTAGCGCCCTTGAGCAAAGCTTCGTTTGTCTCATCCCAGTTACTGCTCTGGTGCTTATAATATGTATCCCTGTAAGTGTCTCCATTCACAAGAGATGAGGATAATGAATGAAATAGTGGCACCTCTGTATCATAAACTGTATGTTTGCTGAAATATTTACTGATTGATAGCTACTGTAATATCATATTGTTAAGTTGTCTCTTGGTTATGGAAACTCTCTTTTCAATGTAGATGAGTAACTTGTCTGTAATTTATAGACCTTGAGAGGTTCCTAGGACCTCGAGAGGGTATGTAATTTGACTAGGACATATGTCTGAGATGGGCTTTGAACTCAGTTCTTCATGCCTTGCCACAATCCTCTATCCATTAAGCCATGTTGCCTCTTTCCTACATTGACTGTGCTGATATAAATTTTTTCTTGGTAAGGCAGTCAGGGATGAGTGACTTACCCAGGGTCATACAGCTATTAAGTGTCAAGTGCCTGAGACTGAATTCAAATTCAGCCCTTTCTGACTCCAGGGCTGGTGCTCTATTCACTACACCACCAAGCCGCCCCCTTGATATAATTCTTAATCCAAATCTGTTCTGCCTAGAGGAGTAGCACAGCAGATGCCCAGACTGCCAGCAAGTGGAAAGAAGGGCCAGGAGTTCAATGGGCTTGGCATTTCCTGTCCTCCATGATCTAATGCTCACTTACCTGCCCAGTGTTCGATCACAATGTGCTACTTCTTTTTCTACACTCCATCTAGGCCGGCCTCTTTGTCTTTTGTTCTTTGAACTTGGCATTCACTCTCCATCTCCCATGTCAGTGCCTTTGCCCAGGCTGTGCCCCAGGACTAGAATGCCCTCCCTCTGCATCTCTTCCCCTTAGAATCTCTGGCCAACTGCAAGGCTCAGCTTCTGGGGCATCTCCTTCGAGAAGCCTTTTCTGATCATCTCTTGTTAATGCTCTCCTTTCTCTCAAATTAGCATGTATCTGTCTGTCTTTATTTTTATCTATCTATCTGTGTGTATGTATATATGTATATGCATGTGTA
Source organism: Pseudochirops cupreus (assembly GCA_028627135.1). Lineage (NCBI taxonomy): Eukaryota > Metazoa > Chordata > Mammalia > Diprotodontia > Pseudocheiridae > Pseudochirops > Pseudochirops cupreus. The sequence continues at coordinate 399,542,265 of CM053583.1, read as the reverse complement.
TATGTATATGTTGTAGCCCACCAAGTAGAAAGCAAAGTCTTTGATGTTTGGAACTATTTTGTGATAGAGTAGAAAGGTCATTAACTCTGGAATCAGAGGATCTGCGTTGAAGTCCTGACTCTGACATTCACTTTGGTTAAGTTACTTAACTTCCCTTGACCTCAATTTCCTTATTTGTAAAAAGACAGAACTGGACTAATGGCCTCGGGGGTCCCCTTCCACTTCAAAGCTATGATCGTCAGCATCTCCTCCAGCCCTTGTGCACACAGTAGGTATTTAATAGATGCTTATTGGGTTGAATTGACTGGGAGAGAACTCGTGCTCATATTGCTTCTCTTTTCTGCTTGTGAGGGCGTATCTTGACCTACCGAATCACAGCTCACCTGGAGAATTTGTTGTATCCTTGTAGATAGAAACATATGACTTGGCATATGGTGTAGCTTTGTAGGGGCATATACAAACCTCTTTCCTTTCTGCTTTGCATATGGAAATGCTGATTTTATTGGGTGTTTGTGAAGCTCAGACAACATTTTTAAAAAATAAAGTTACAGAACTTTCTAATGCAGTCTTATCTCAGTTGTGCCAGATTGGGGTCCTTTGTGTGGGGGAGGGGACTTGGTAGGTTGGGGGAGCCTTGTAGAGTGTTTGATCTGCAGAGAGGTGAGGAAACAGCACTCGATGACACAGAAATGGGGCATTCGGTCACAGTTTACTGTCCACCTCCTATATGGCAAATTGCACGGCATTGAGTGCATATCCAAGTCCTGTTGGAAACAGGGAAGTTCTGTGCAATTGTTTCTTCATTGCCTAGAATTCACTGTAGCAAGATCAATAGCACTCATTCTATGGGTATGGCCCTAGTTCTGTTCCCCAGATGTCACCTCTAATGTCATGGGGCTTTGCCTATTTTTATCTGCTGTTTAGGAAAGCTATTTCAGAGCAGGCAGTGGTGTTACTGGAGCTGAAATATAGCCTGGGCGTTGGCATCAGGAGAATTCCAGATGGAACAGCTCAGGTACCTCTAGAAACGCCCCCAGAGTGAGCAGGAGGGATGCTTACGTGGTTTGTCAAATTCCTTCCTGGGTTGTATGCTCTGCCCAAATCCATTTCTTAAATAAAAATGGAATTTTTTAACACTAAAATTACCAGTGTAGCCCAGCCCATAGTGTACCAGGTGTTTAAAAGCATATAGTTATGAATCATCTGAAAACATAATTCTTATGTGAATTGTGTCTGAAGTATAACTGCATTTGCGTAGCCATAATTATGACTCATGCTTCTGTGGACTTCTAAGGTTTCTGAAACAGTTTTTTCACAAGCACCCCTTTGAGGCAGACCACATTTAAAGTGGATTTGTTATTTTTGACTGGATCTTTGATGGACTTGGCATTCCTATTGTTTAGAGGTAGAAAAGGAGTCTTGGAGAGGTTGTGACTGATCCAAGGCCACGAAGCCAGTCAGTATCGGAGCCCAGCTTTGGACCAGGGTTCCTGCCTCTAGAAATCCAGGGCCCTTTATGTCATACCACACTGTTATAACAGTGACTTTGTTGTTATTTGATGTCATTCCACCTTGAAACTTAAATTAGGTTGAAGAAATGTAGGCTCAGCACCACCTCTGAAACTTGAAGCAAGTGTTTCAGATGGGTCTGACAAACTCCTGGGGTTATAGCTGCTTCTGCCAAGTAAGGACAGCTTCTTTTTTTTTCAAAGTGGGGTAATCCTTTGGCAGACAAACTTGTTAGATGCCAGGTGTCCCAGGGAAGGTTGCAGATTGTTTCTAGAGTCATGCTGCTCAGGCCAGGAAACGGCTCAGAGAAGGAAGTTGGTATTGGTGCCACTCCCATCCCTGATCCAGTTCTGATGGTAGATTTGCCTATTTTTGTCAGTGGCATTGTCTTAAGATCCAAGCCTGGACTCATTCTTGGTCCTTCCTTTTTTCCTCCTCCCCCTTCCCCATACCTGGCTAGTACTTAAGTCCTATGGAACTTGAATAGGGGTGACTCCCTCAGTTTGTCCAAGGCTTTTGAGTTGAAGAAGGATTTGGAAGTGCTTAGCTTTCAGAAGAGGTGCTTATAGGGGATGCCTTTTAGCTCTTTTCAAATATTTGATTGGCCATTAGGTGTAAGAGGGATTAAACTCTTCTAGCCAGGCCACCAGAGTGCAGAAGTAGGGGCATTGGGTGGAATTAGGAGAAAAAGAGTTAGGCTTGAGAAAAGGAAAAGAAGCTCCAGATAACAAGAACTATCCCGAAGTGGACTGGGCTTACCTTGGAGCCAATAGCTTCTCCCTAGCCTCCCACTGGAAGCCTTCACATCATGCTGGATGACCCCTCAGCGGGTATATTGTAGATTGGAATCCTTTTTTCAGGTTTAGGTTTGACTAGATTGTAAGCTCCTTGAAGGCAGGGACTTTCCTTTTTGTCTTTGTGTTCCTAGCATCTGGCACAGGGCCTTGAAGGTAGTAGGTGCTTAATAAATATGAGTTGATCGATTGACTGCATAAAAAACAATATCAACAAATGATAAATATTTAATATAAACAGTCAATATATTGACTGTGGAATAAATATTAATGAATGATCAACATTCCTCGGTTGACTATATAATGAACAAGATTAACACAGAATAAATGTTTCTCAATTGATTGCACAATAAACAAATATTGACAAATCGATGCTTGTTGATTCAGTGACTGTATAATAAATAATAACAAATCATAAATGTTTGTGCATTGATAGTTACCGAGAGCTTCCTTCCAACTCGGAAATTCTGGGCTTCCTGGGGGCCTGGACATTCTTCCCGTACCATTTTCCGCTTGCTGTGCCTACAACTGTCCCCAAACTAGGCTCTTAGCACTTCATGCTTAGACTATATTTGTAAATCTCCCAGCTGGTCTCTAGTTCATTCTATACATACACACACACACACACACACACACACACACACACACACACACACACACACACACGCACACACACACACACGCACACACACACACACACACTCTCTCTCTCTCTCTCTCCCTCTCCTTCTCTCTCTCTCTCTCTCTTTTTCTCTCTCTCTCTCTCTCTCCCTCCCTCCCAGGAGAATCTCTTTGAATGCCTTTGCACACGTAGCTCTTCTCCCCCTTGGGAAAGCTTCTATGTCCCTCCACTGCTGAGAGGCTAGAGCTGAGCGGTCTTTGCTGGATATTCCCGGCCTCCACAAACTGACTTCTTTGCTCACTGCTCCCTTGGAGACAGACCCTCGACTCCAGCCGGATAGACCTCTTCCTGCTCCCTGCTCCAATTCTACCATCTGATATTTTCTTGATTTGAATGTTTTAGGAGATTGTTGAAAATTCATATGATGAAAAGTGACAATGGTGGGTTGATTGTTGGGATGGGAGAATGCTTCAAAGTAGGTGCTGATACCCGAGTCAAAGCTTGAGAAAAGGAAGATAGGGAACAAGCATTCATTAAGCACCTACTGCATACCAGGCGCCATAGTGAGCATTTTTACAAATATCTCATTTGATCTGTACAACAACTTTGTGAGGCCAGCACTCTGATCATGCCCATTTTATGGTTGATGAAACTGCCCTAGTTACACAGCTAGTATCTGAGGTGAATTTCAATTCAGGTCTTCCAGACTGCAGGCGCAGTGCTCTATTCGCTGAACCATCTAGCTGTTGCTAGAGAAGAAAGGGTTGTGAGAGGTGGAGATGAGGAAAGTGGTAGATTTCAGGCTTGTGGGCATGCATAGAAATGGTAAATAGAATATTCTATTTAGAGAATTGCTTGTAGTCCAGTTTGGCCAGATCAGGGAGTAGTATGAAGTAAAGCTGGAAAGGTAGGTTGGGGGGACATCGTAGAGGACCCTGAATGCCACTTATTTGTCTAGTAAGCTTATCCTGCCTTGTTTAGGTTTATAATTTTCTCTACTTATCCAGTAGGTATGGCTATAAGGAGAATGAATGAGTTAATATATTTTTTAAATGCTTTAAGTTCACCTGGAGAAAGGCATTCTATAAATATAGAACAATTTAAAAGACCTACTAATGTTCCCCAGAGATCGGTGGGGCATTGCACCTGGACCTCAGAACTCAGGCCAGCTCTGATTTGAGAGTGTATAATTAGCTGGAAAGGATGCTCTCAGGCTAGGGATGCCTAAAATTAGATCTTCCTTTCATATATTTCTCAGGTGCAGGGGCATCACATGTGCCATACACCTCAGAGAGAGCTGGGCTCTGGAGCATGTCAGCCCCTTGCTCAGTGGAGGGAATAAAAACTTGTGGAGCTGGGGAATGGCTGGAAAAGAGACTAGAGGGGGTCAGTGAGGGAGGATTGGTGGGACGATGACAAATAAACACAGGACCAAGAGATCACTAACAACTGGGTCTCAACTTTGCTTTGTAGCATTTTAAAATTTTATTTATTTTTAATTTTAAAAAAAATTTAGTTTATGGAATAAAACAAACATTTCCATAACATAGTATGATAATAATAATAATAATTAAAAAAACTATGACTTCACATGAAGCTGCCAATTTAGTATGTACAACTTGCTATTCCTTTTAAATATATGATAAAGTTGTCACGTAGCTTTCTTTCTTTCTTTTGTTCCCCTTCTCCATTCTCCCTGCCCTAGAGATGGCTACCATTAGACATAAATATATTTGTATGTGTATGCACACACACACACCCCTATATGTAAAATCTTCTATACATGCTTCTGTTTATCAGTTCCTTCTCTGGATGCAGATAGTGTCTTTCTTCATCTGTCTTTTGTAGTTAATTTGGGTATTTAGAATAGTCAAAATGACTCAGTTGCTCAAAGCTGTTCTAAAAACAATACTGCTGTGACCGTAGACAGCATTCTCTCGGTTCTGTTCATTTCACTCCTCATTATTTCCTGAGTCTATCCATGTTTTTCTAAGATCATTATTTTATGCCGTTCTCCTCTGTCGTCCCATGACATAGGGAGTAAAAGTTGGATGACTGCAGAAGGCAAACTGAGGCAGAAAGATTCTCGGTGACTTGTCCAGCTAGCACTGCCTTGACTAAAACCCAAGTCTCCTAACTCAAAGACCAATGACTGTTCCTCTACATCTGGGGTTCCTGACGTGGGGGTCCAGCAACATAAAAAAACCATGAATAATTGCATTTCAGTAAAATTTATTTTGTTTGTAATCCTGTGCATTTTATTTTATGCAGTTAGAACCATTACTCTGAGACCTGGTCCACAAACTTCATCAGAAAAGCGTTCCAGGGGCCAGAGACACAGCAGAATTTCTTCAAAGCCCCTGTTCTACCCTCTCTTTATTCCACCAAATAACCCTGTGTAGTTTATGTGCTCTGAGGATCTTAGATTAGAGCTGGGAGGGGCTCCAAGGCCAGGTAGTCCAACCATTTCATTTTATCAATTTGGAAATTGGTCCTGAAGTGAAGTGACTTAGTCATATGGGTTGTAAGTGACTCAGGAAGGATTTGAACTCAGATCTGCTGGGACAGCTAGGTGGTGCAGTGGATAGAGCACCAGGACTTGAGTCAGGGAGATCTGAGTTCAAATCTTGCCTTAGACACTTACAAGCTGTGTGTGAGTCACTTAACCCCTATTTACCTCAGTTCTTCATCTATAAAATGGGAACACACTGGAGAAGGAAATGGCAAACCACTCCACTATCTTTTCCAAGGAAACCCCATGGACAATGTCTGTGGGATCATGTAGGGTTGAACACAACTGAACAACAGCAACTTCCTAATGTTTATCACTCTCTCCAGTGTATGCAACTGCAAAGGAAGGGTGATCTGGGAGGTCTGGCTTTCTGATAACATGATTCATAAAAACAGCTCTTCTTTGGAATAATACTTAGGAATGTTTATTTTGAGTTGGATGAATTTTGGGATCCAGTCTCCTATTTTTACAGAGAATGAGAGCTGGGATTCAAACTGACTAGGAGTCCTCTAATTCTGGGTCTCTACTGAGTAGAAAATTCATTAGCAACATTTTAGCTGTTCTTCAGCGATGAAGAACAACAAAGTGACTGGTTTTCAAGGCTAACAACTGAGTTTCTTTCTTCTTTCCAGGCCCTCCCCCCCCTTTATGAATTTATAACACAAGCAATACAACAGAAATAGAATCCGCAACTCTGAGACCTTCATTTGTGGTTTTCTTGGCTTGGCTTAAGTCCTGGGATCATAGATGGAGGCTTTAGAGTCTATATGCTTTAACCCCTCTCCCCCCTTCACTTTACAGAGGAAGAAACTGAAGAGAGGCCCAGGTGATTTTTGCTTAGAGTTATCCAGGGCTGGAATTGGAACCCAGGCACTCTGACTCCCAATCTAGCATCTCTTCACTGCATCTTTTGGTACTGAAGACTGTGCAGATCTTCAGGCACAATAATTACCAGAAAGATGACTTCCTAGATCAGCGGTTCTCAACCTGTGGGTTGTGACCCCTTTGGGGGTCGACTTTCACAGGGGTCACAGGGTCGCCTAAGACCATCGGAAAACACATATTTCTGATGGTCTTAGGAACCGAGACATGGCTCCTCTATCCATCTCCAGGTGGGTCCGCCCACATGCAGATATGCCCACATACAAGTATTAAAAGGTCGCAGCATTAGGAAGGTTGAGAGCCACTGTCCTAGATCATTCTTCCCTCCCTTTCCCTGTGTGCTACCTGGGTAGAGAGAACACTGGACTTAAAATCTGGAAGTTTGATTTTCTTTCCACAGTACCCCAGATTTAAAGTTTGTGATGATGATGATGATGATGACGATGAAGCTAAAATAATAAAGCATTTAAAGGAAGGAAAATCAAAGTAACATCCTTTTAAAAAAAAATTAGCACTCTGCATCACCCCCCTGACTTTTTTTTTTGCCGTGTGTGTAGTATTACTTCTTTTCCTCCATGCCTTTACTTGGCCCCATCCCTGGAATGTACTTCCTGGTGAATGTACTTCCTGGTCACCTCAACCTCAGAATTTTTACCTTCCTTTATAGCACTTCTCAGACATCTTCATGTTCAGGAGACATTTCCTGAAACATTTCATTCTCGGGGTGTCCTTTCTCTTAAATTCACTTTGTATATACTTAATCAGAGTTGACCTGTTTGTACGTCGTATACCCTCCCCCCCTCTCCAGAATGAAAGCTCTTTGAGGGCAGGGACCTTTTCATTTTTGTTATCATTCCTTTATCACCTAATATAGTACCTGCCACACCGTTGCCACTTAATAAAATGTATTGGGTTGTCCAGTATATGCATTCATTACTAGATTTAGCAAGCGTTTATAGTTAACGGATAAAGTGTATTGTGGATGGTTAATTCAAAGACCATTCTCTGACCTTGGTAATTATAAATTGAGTCATAGCTCAACGGGCCCTTTCACCTTAATAAATATCATTGGCTTTCATTTATTTCAGCTGTGTAAATTTCACTGAAATGAAAAAAAATGATAGAAATGCATTTTAAAAGGAAATGAAAAGGTCGGTCAGATTAATCAATGAATCTCTAAGTATTTATTGAGCATACAAATGAGATAGTATAAAGGAAAGTACTTTGTAACCATAACCATCAGCACCTGCTCCTGTGGTGGGGATTGTGATTGGTGCTGTGGACAGAAATGTCAGACATGAGCCCGGACCTTTTGGAAGTTCTTGTCTTTGGGGAGAGGGGAGGAGGCATTTCAGCCTCCAAATCTAGTTTGGCTTTACTCCCATAAAGTAAGGCACCTATAGAGGGGGATTGTCAAAGCATGCCTTAAGGCATCCTGGGAGTGGTGAGACTCTGAACTCTAACTGTTCTATCCCCTTACCCACCCCCAGAGCTCCTTTCTACTCTACTCAAAAAAGTATTTGGAAAGTGAAAGTGAAATAATGATAGCCTACCACACCAAGGCTCTTCCTGCCTCCTTTCCCTCCCTTTCCCCTTTTCTCTTCATACCCATAACTATCTATAAAGATATATGTATATATATATATAGTTATATACATATGTATATATATAATAACTGACACAATAAGCACTTACATTTGTAGGGCAGTTTAAGTTTGCAGAACATTTTAAATATATCATCTCGTTTGAACCTTACAACTGTTGTGTTTTAAGTGTTCTGGGAACTTTGAAATTCAAGGGCAAAAGGCATGGGTGTCTGCCTGGAAAGAATTCCACTGCACAAGTCTCCTTTCAGTCCAAGTAACAAGGTTTATTGTATCATCAGTAGAAATGGCAATTTAATAGGGGCAAGATGGACACTTTCATACAGAAAGACTGTGGGAAGATCTGGATGTGATCTAGGAGCGGCCAATAGCCTGGGTGATCTGGAGGTAACTGAGAAGGGGTTTAAATGGGATTAAGGTGGGAAATAGCCTGGGGTGGTCTGGAGGTAACCCACAATTTATTTTATTTAAAATATTGAATCCAGAATTAAGGGTTGGGTGTGGAACCACAATGAAAGAACAGTTGAAAGGATTACTGGGATTCAGTCTGAATGCCAGGGATTGGGTCAAGTGGGAAAGTTCAGGGGCTTTTCCTTTTTGGGGTCCAGATCCCAAAGACACAGTCCTTCCCTTTTAAGGGTTCAGATCCCATCCTCATCAACAACAGCTCTGTGAGGTAGGTACACATTGCCTTCATTTCACACAGGAGAAACTGAGGCAGAGAGAGTTTTAATAATTTGCCCAGGGCTACACAGCTGGTGAGTGCCTGAGGCAGTTTGTCTAGTGCTCCACCTACTATGATATCTAGCTGCCAAAGACGCATGGGGGGGGGAGGAGGGAAAGAGAGTTCCAAAAGTCTTAGTTTAGCTATGAAAGCTTACATGAAGACTTTTGGGAACCTTGGCTATATTTCTGCACCCATTTACTCTTTCACTTTTTTGGGTCCTGGAGGGACCTTATCAGTCACTTGTTACATGGTCTCTCTCTCACTGTCTCACATTCTCATTTGCTAAGAATACTGAGATCTAGAATCACAATGAAGGAAAATGTTGTCAATGATACTTATGTTTGTTGTGAAGTTCTTTTAAAAATCCAGTTTCGTCTCTTATTGAATTAGATTCTACATCACTAGCCCTTTAGAACCAGATTGACTTAGCAATTGTGCATTTCATTCTATTTATATTTCTTTTCCCCTAGTTCGAATCATGCATTTTTTCTTTTCCCACCCTTTGTAGTGATTATTTTGCATCATGGTAATTAATTTCCTCTTATTCTGTTGTTCTGAAATAAACATTTAAGCAGAGCCTATTGACAAAACAATTTTTGTCTGGAAGTGTATGCATCCGTGGTTTGCCTTCTCTGTGTTGAGAAAAGAGGTGTGTATATTTCAGCATCTGTTGTTGCTTTTGTTTATTGCAGATAGCTACCCTTTTGTGTTTTCGTTGACAGTGTTGTTGTCTTGTTGGGTTTGCTTTGTTCACTACGTATAAGTCCAAGCAATTCTTTCCATATTTCTCTGAATTCTGTCCAGTTCATCCTACAGATAAATCAGCTGAGACCCAAGAAAGGTTAAGTGACTTGTGCAAAATCACAATGCAAATCACTGCCAGAGTCAGGACTCAAACCCAGGTCTTCAATCTCTAAATCCAATGCTCTTTCTATCCCACCACGTGGATCCTTGTCCTACCTTCCATTTCACTCTAGGGAGGGAAATATGACCATTTTTAGAATGACCTAGTAGATGTGGATGGCTACAAGAGATGGGTGAGTAGTTGGAATCCCTGGTTTCAGTCTCAGGAGCATAGGATAATAGGAATTTTTACCTGAAAAAAATGTCACTTTTGGGAATTATGGCTGTATGAGAGGTGAAGGCAGTGAATTGGATGGAGTAGGGAAGTAGAAATTGAGAGCTCTAGAAAACTATGGGAGCCCTTTCTCTCCAGATGTGGAAGGCATTGGTTTTAATGTAGAAATGGTGATCATGGCAGGAATCAATCTTTTTTTGATGATGACCTAGCTCCCCAGGGCCGACAGTTTGTTCTGAGCTCTGTCTTTGAATTATAGAAAACCATGGCCAACATCGAGGCAGATTTCATCTCATCCTCATGAGATGGGCTTCATTGACTGCCAGCACCTGGGGACTGTCAAAGATTGTGGAAAGAGGATTTTGGATTGAGGAGATCTAGGGCTGGGAGTATGTGAGAGGTCACTTCAAGTTGTGTCCCTTTATGATAAAATGTCCTCTAGGAATTAAATCTCAAACTCTCCGAGGTTCTGTATTTGAGAGCCTTCGGGCATCCAGTCATCCCTTAATGCTCCTTGAGGGCAGACTTTCATTTTCTTTGTATCTTTCCCCCAGCATTACCTCATTCATGCTTGCTTTCCTGTGGACTTGAATTTAATTGGGTCACTTGTAAAACATTAACTTTAGATTGTAACAAAACCCCCATTAACTCTCCATGTTGGTAATTTGGTTACAGCTCAGTTTTCTCATCCTTAAAATGGGGATACCAAAAGCAGCTACTTCATTGCACACTTTAAGTACAATGTAAATCTTGGCTGTTGTTGCTCTTTCAGTGCTTGTATCTGATTTTCTTGTTTATAAAGTAAATTATCCAATGTCGCAGCGGATCCTGAATAACCCAACTTTTGAGATGGTGAGGTGGCAGCTGAGATCCCAAGAGGAGAAATAACTTCCGTGTTCACAGACTGACTTAGTAATTCCAGGCCAGAACCTAAGTCTTGTGATTTGTAATTCAGTGATTTTTTTCTTCTTCCTTCTGTTACCCTTCAACTCCTTGTTGCTTTGCTTCTGCCTAGGATATGTTCAAAGGCTCTCAAGCTGGTGTACCCTGGACTCCGCTCTGCAGTGCAGTCCCCAAAGGGCTTGTCTTAGTAGTGGTGCAAAGATAGTTGGACTGGGAATTGGGAGATTTGGCAGGCAGCATGGAGGACAGTAATAGTGGCAGGAGAGTAGTGACTGACATTAGTTATGCACTTTCGTGTTGGCATTATAATGAACTTGAACCCTGTTACCTGAATCAAAAGGAAACAAACACCTAGGATCTGTTAGTTCCAGTGTGGGGTGAATATGGAAAGATGACTTCTCCTGTTATCACCCTCTTCTTGTTAGATGGGAGGAAGATTTCTTGAAGCCATTTTAGTTCAGTTCAACTAAGCATTTAGTAAGTAGCTACTAAATGCAAGGTTTTGTGCTGGGCACAAAGTCAACAATTACAACAGTCCTTGCCTGAAGGAACATTACATTCCACCGGGGTGATCTATTATGAGATAGATCCATCCAGCATACTGGAGGCAGCTAGGTGGCTCAGTGGATAGAGAACTGTCCCGGAGTCAGGAAGACTCATCTTCCTGAGTTCAAATTTGACCTCAGACACTAGCTCTGTGACCCTGGTCAAGTCATTTACCCCTGTTTGCCTCAATTTCCTCATCTATAAAATGAGTTAGAGAAGAAAATGGCAAATCACTCTAGTATCTTTGCCAAGAAAACCCCAAATGGTATCACAAAATGACTAAATAACAAACTATCGTAAGACATTTAAGGGCATATATTTATTTTTTATTCACTGGTTTTGTATATGTTCAATGCTAAATAATATCTAGTGTGCCTGGCACATAGTAGGGACTTAATTATTTATTGAATGAATGAATTCACTGAATTTAGAAACTAAAGATCTCAGTTCAAATCCTAATTCTATCCTTAGTATCCAGGACAGTGCCTGCCACTTAGAATGTGTTAAATAAATGTTGGGTTATTGATTAAAAATAGTAAATACAAACCATAGCAAGCATTTATACACAGAGCTTCAGGGTTAACAAAACACATTACATATGTCATCCTATTTTACACTCACAACCAACCTGGGAGTTGGTTCTTTTGTTATCCTTGATGTACAGATGAGGAAACAAGCTGGCCCTGGGGGTCACACAGCTAGTTAAGTGTCTAAGGCATGATTTGAACTCAGGTCTACCAGTCTCTAAGTTCAGTACTCTATATACTCCACCAATATCAAGTAGAATTGAGTTTCTAATACCTGGGAATGAGTGGACATCCAGATTTTGTGGTCTTTTTCTTTCTCCATCAATGAAGAGTGCTAATATATTTTTTTAATGTTTCTCAGGAAAAGAAATGAACTTAGGCACATGAATGGATTTCCTATTTGACATGGTCATATGCAATGAAACTTTAAACCTACCCTTGAAATGTAGTCAAGCCCATCTAGGTTACATTCTGTTTTTTCCTTTCCTCTCTGTCTTCTGTCTCCTCTCTCTCTTTTCCTTCTCTTTCTCTCTTCAACTTCTCTTCTCTTTCTCTCTTCCTCTTCCTCCTCTTCCTCCTCCTCCTCTTCCTCCTCCTCTTCCTCCTCTTCTTCCTCCTCCTCCTCCTCCTCTTCCTCTTCCTCCTCCTCTTCTTCTTCTTCTTCTTCTTCTTCTTCTTCTCTCTCTTTCTCATTCTCTCACTCTCTCATCTCCTCCCCTTTGCTTTATCCCATTCTACTACTTTTTAAAAAAAATTCATCTGTCAGGCCTTTGAGGAAGAAGTTGGTACATGACTCTTGGGTACTGGCCAGAGATTAACCAAAACTGTGCTTTCAGTTTCTGTCTCACAGAAGTGGCATCATTTGCCATGTACGGTGGTACCCTGGTGAAGAGAAATAATCTCTTAGCTGAGTAAAGGCATAGCCTAGGTGATTTCCTTCCCTCTCCCCCCCCCCCATTTTTGCCCCAATGGGCTAAAAGTGCCTTCCTGGTAAAGCTAGAATAAAGATCTGTTTAACAATACAAAATAATTGGGCCAAAATGCAAAACAAAACCGAGAAAGAAAAGAACAGCAACAGAACATCTAACAATCTGTGGAAGAAAGCAAAAAGAAGTAAGGAAAGGGTTATAAATAGGGCAGTTTTGTTAGTACTGTGCTAAATTTAATACAGACTGCAAAATTTCCTACGAAAAAGAAGTCCACAGTTTTATATAGAATTATTGCTTTTTTTTTTTGTTCATTGCTTGTCAAAATGTTTGCACTGATTAAGTTCATGATAAAAAGGAAAATTTTAAAAAAATTGATCAGACCATAGATTATATGCAGCATAGAGTTAGACAGCTCGGTGAGACAGAGTACTGGGTCTGGAGTCTGGAAGACCTGAGTTCAGATTTGATCTCAGATGCTTATTAACTGTATGACCCTGGGCAAGTCACTTCACCTGTTTCCTCAGTTTCCTCATTTGCAAAATGGGGATAATAGCACCTCTCTCCCAGACTTATGAGAATCAAATAAGATAATAATTGTAAAGAGCTTAGCACAGCACTTGGCATAGTAGGAACTATATAAATGTTAGGAGTTATCATGTTCTCCTTGAGGGTAGGGATTGTTTTGGTTTCTGTATCTATGTCCCTAGCGATGAGCACAGTACCAGGTAAATATTAGGTGCTTAATAAATGCTTGTTGAATGAATGAATTCTTTAATTTAGAACTTTAAGGGATCTTAGGGGTCATTGAACATAATGCCCAAATAGAGGACTTATCTCTTTATATCACATTCCTACCACACCTACCCATCTTGCCCTTCCATCAATTTGCCCACAGGGTTTGGTTCCATCCCATGCCATATGAGTCTTCCTCCAGTTCCCTTGACATTGTGAGCAATGGCAGTGTTATACACAAGCTACTCTTCAGTTCCATGCCCAATTCCATGGGACCAGCCCATCTACTTTTTCTACCATACAGGTCTTTGATGACACCCCTCATGCTTTCTCCTGTGGAATCACATGTTTCTAATGTGTTTCTACTTGCTCATACTCCCCATGTACCTCCCATGCTATCCTTTGGGTGTCAATCAACCTTATTTCTCTAGAGACTGTAGTGTTCCCATCTAGCCTGACTGCCTCGTATAACCCGATTTGGAAACTTGAGATCTCCCAATTTGGTTAAGTGACTTGCTGAAGGTCACTCAAGTAGTAAGTATCTGAGGGAAGATTTGATCCCAAGTTCTTGGATTCCAAAACTAAAGCTCCTTCCTTTGTACCTTGTTTTCCCATTGGAGCAAGTAAAGTAGCTTAGATAGTCAAGCAGGGACGTTTTCTTGGGCTCCTTTTGCTGTGATCTCTGGTAATATTTTTCCCTCTTTAATCCTAGCTCCTTTTCTAAGGTTTTTGCCCTGAACTCTTTAAATGAAGTTCTTTTGTTTGTCTAATTCCAGCTCCACTTTTCCCGCATAGGCCCTCTTTGTGAAGATTTTGGAGAGTATGAGGAAGGAGGCATTCTCTGCAATTTATGTGCTTGGGTTTCAGGAGACTGAGAGGGATTCATGTGGGTTAAGTACTGGGAGACAGCCAGGAGAGGAGAGCATCATGTCAACCAGTCTCTCCTCTGTCTGTCTCTCCCTGTCCCCGCTTTTCCCCTTCTCTCTGTCTCTCTGTCTCTTTCTCTCTTTCTGTAGCTCTCTCTGTCTCCCCCATCGCCCTCCCTTCTTCCCCTCCCCTCTCCAGAGGGGATGATAAAGACTTTCAAAGATGAAAAGATATTCAGCAAAGTCTTGTTCTTCCTTTTAACCCTTATAGTTCCTTACATCTAGTAGGTATATAAATGCTTGTTGAATGAATGAATATGTGAATGAACCCATTAATGCATCCTCTTCACTGGCATTTTCAGCCTATGTATGGCTTCGTTACTGTCTAGGGAAAGGGTTCTTAACCTTTATTTTATTTTATTTTACTTTTTGGGTCATGGCTCCCTTTGGCAGCCTCATGAACCCTCCCCAGAATGTCAAGTTGAGTCAGCTAGCATTTAGTAAATCTATTAAGCTCTTGCATTACTTCTCCCAAAATAAGAGGGAAAAAAAAATATCCTCAGAACTGAGCTAAAGTCTCAATAAACAAGATATGCAGGACCTAGTTAATCCACTCAGTTTTAGAAATCCTGTCCTGGGGCCTAGCTGTCTTGACTGGAGGGTGAGTTCCTACTCTTCTAGCTCACTAGGCATAGTTGGCCCCAGGCCAGACAGTGCTTCACCTCCCATCCAGTGGTGCACCCCACCCACCTTCTTGTCCTTTTTCCTGACACTGAGCTTCCCAAACGTTCATGAACCCTCCTTCCCCCCATCCTGCTTTGTGCACAGTCATCAAATCTATACTGCTATGGAGTCATTCATAGCAGCTGGGTGGTGCAGTAGACACAACTCTAGACCTGGAGTTAGAAAATCTGAACCGATATTTGACCTCAAATGCTTGGGCAAGCCACTTAACCTCTATCTGCCTTAATTTTTTCTTCTGTACTAATGATGGCATCTACCTCACAAGGCTTTTGTCAGGATCAAATGAGATATTTGTCAAGGGCCTGGCACAATGGATAGAGCCTGGCACATAATAGGCACTTAATTAAGGTTTGTTCCCTTCCCTGCTTGTGTTCCCATCCCTGTGCTTTGTTAGACCAAAACTCCCTTCTCTGGCCTCCATTCCCCTGTATATGTTTTCCCTCATTAGAATGTAAACGGCATGAGGTCAGAGACTTTATCACTTAAAAAAATGTCTAGCAGTTAATACAGTGGTTGGCATAGGACATAATGCTTTTCCAGTCATTCATTCATCTAAGAAAAAGTGGTCCAGGACTCAATTTCCTCATTTGAAAATTAAGGAAATCCAGTTATATGATCTTTTCAGGTCCTTTTCAGTTCTGCCATTCTATAATTTTATATGTGGATTTAATTTTTTGAAGAAAAGTTTTGCTGATACTCTTTTTAAAAAAATGCTATCATTTCCCAGGGTATCTCTCTTCTTCCCATAGAACACTCCTTTGTCACAAAGAAAAACAGTTGAGTAAAACTAACCATCACAAGAACCACACCTGACAGCAGAAACAGCATCTTCTCCCTGTGATCTCTCACTTTTTCTCTCTAGAGGACTTGGGGGAGTATCTTCCATGATTCTATGATATTTCCACTTGTGAGGTATGTGGTCTTGGGCCATATGACTTCACCATTCAGGGCCTTAGTTTCCATATCTATAAAAAGCAGACTCCATGACCTCTGAAGTTCCTTCCAGCTCTTAATCTTTGACCCTTTGTCCTTTATTGGGTTATATTCCCTGATAATGGATGTTGTTCTGACAAGGAATGTGATCTGAGTTTTGGTCATGAGTTAAGCTGTTGTTTGTGTAGAGCAGTTGAAACTATGGTTGTTTCCTATTGAAGAAAATCCATGAATTATGTGCTGTTTGGTTTGGAAGGTTCTGAGGGTGATTTTGAGCTCTGGTAGAGGGCTAGAGGCAAGTTAGCAAACATTCATGAAGTGCTTCCTGTGCTAAATGCTGGGAAATCTGACTCAAGCAAAAAGATAGACAGCCCCTCCTGGCCTTCAGAGAGCTTACGTTCTGAAAGGGAAGAAAACATTGACAAGATGAGCTGAAAAGCAGGAAGTGAGGCATGGACCAGTCTGGAGATTTAGTTAGGGGAGCTGGGAGAGCAGTGAGGTGGTGCCCTGGCCTAGGCTGGCCACTTCCACAACATGGAGGTTCTAAGAAGATTTCCCTCAGGGGAAGGGGCTCTCTCCAGGGATCCTTCCAGGGTAAGAAGTATGCTGGAGCATGGAGGAGAAGTCTGGAGAGTTGGGACAGAGTTGGGAAGACTGAAGGGGTGAGCATGGTTAGCCTGGGCACTCATGCCACGTTATGGCAGAATGAGCTTTTCTGTCCATGGATTGTGAGTTGCTTCTGTTCCTGCAGCAGAGGACACGTTGAGAAAACCTGTCTGCAGCTGGCTATCAAAAGAGTTTCTTTCTCTCACTTGGTTAAGCCCTCTTGGAAGCTCAAGATCAGTGAGAATCAGGGAGGCTTAATAAGGCAAGGTGCATCAAAGCTGAGTTTCCTTGGGGAGTTCCCTAGAAGCAAAATCCGCCCTAAGCTCTTGGATTTGCATGATTCTTAGAGAGACTGTTCAATGGGATGGAGGTGTGAAAATGCTTGGAAAAAAAATCTGCCTTCATCCATTTAGTGGGAAGCCACATGAAGTTGGTGAGTTGAGCAGAGTGTTTTGTAGTGGTTTCTCTGGGGAAACAAAATCAAACAAAGCCACATATTCTCACCATAAAGCCTTGGCCATGATGTGTACTCATCAGAAGTGAGCACATGAAAAAGGTGATTTTCTATTTCCTAGCACCTAAGGTCGGGGTTATAGATTTAGGCTTGGCCATCTACCCCAGCTCCCATTTTACAGATGAGAAAGCTGAGGGCCATAAAAGATAAAGTGACTGGTTTAACATATATCCTTGTATCCCCTGCACCTGAGGTGGAGTTGTTGAATTGTTTCTGTCACGTCTGACACTTTGTGATCCCATTTCAGGTTTTGCCACTTCCTTCTCCATCTCATCTTACAGGTGAGGGCCTGAGGGAAACTGGAGTTAAATGACTTACCCAGGGTCACACTTCGAGTAAGCCTCTGACTCCAGGCCCAGCTCTCTATCCACTGAGCCACCTAGATACTTCTCAATGAGGAAAACACATGTATAATGACCCAACCAACGAGCCTCTCCTATGTGTCTGGCAATGTGCCAGGTCCCGGGAACAAAAAGACAAAAATGCACCACTGTCTGCCCTCAAGGAACTTCCTTTCACTTGGAAGGAATAATAGAAACAGACACCTGAATATATAAGTAAATAGAAGACAACTTGGGAGCATTAATTACATACAAAATGAATACAATGTATTTTTGGGGTGAAGGGAAGAACATGAGCTCTTGGAAATCCATCCAGGCTTTGTGTGAATTAGTTCAGATTTGCGATTTTATCAGGATCTAGGGGGTCTGGGTGGGAATGGTGGGGGGTGCGGAACTTCTGTTAGTGAAACTATGGATTCAGATTAATAACTCACCTGGGGCTTAAAGCCTTAAGAGAATTGCCTTTTGCAATAGTGATATCTGATGACTTGCAATAATAATGTTTTATTTTAGGGCAGTGACCAAACCTGTGATTTGATTGGTGGTAAGGAATTCCCAGCAAGGACTCTTCATCTACCAAATCTTTTCTGTGACTCCTAGTCTTAGAAAGTTGCTTAGTGCTGTGACCTGCCCCTGGCCACATAGCTAATATGTGTAAGAGGCAGAACTTGACCCTAGGCTTAACACTGTGCTTGGCACACAATAGGTACTTAATAAATGTCTATTGACTGACCGATTAATCCATGCTGCCTTTCAAATGGCAGGATGTGGAAAGTCAAGTAAAGAAAGGTCAACTTGTGCTTAAATTTCTCCCTCTACATAACATTGACACTAATTTCAGAAGGATAAAGTCAATTAATAAACTTTATTAAGCACCTACTATGTGCTAGGCACTGTGCTAAGTACTGGTTAATAAGTTTTTTTTAAACCCTCTAGGAAAGATCTTGAAGAAGGGTCCAATTACAGAGTAATCATGGGACACCATAACTTGCATGGTGTTAATTTGCAGCAGTGGGGGAGGAGGGAGGGTTTCCTTAAGCCTTTATCCAAATCATCTGACACATTCCATCTTTTTAAGAACCAGTACTGCTCTTTAACATTTCCTTCGCTAGAAGATGAAATGAGCTTTCTCTGCCTGTTGTTTCTTGATGGTTCATATAGATTTAGCAAAATTGATTTCCTCTTCTTTCCCGCCATTGTGGATTAGAAGGGACCCTTATTGTTTTTTTATTGGGGGTTACTCAAAACTCTTGGACTTCTAATCTAGAGCAGTATGATATCCATTAGGACAAATGAAGCAGATTTGATTATTTGAATCCTGGAACTCCTAATAATTGAAAAGATAATGAAGGAAAAAGGGAGGAGGGAAATAAATACTGAAACTTAGCAAGGCAAAGCATGGAAAATATATCTGTGGAGGAGAGAACCTCTGTGAAAAAAGACAGGGAACCAACCCATCTCGCAGGGGACTCCCAAGTCCTTTGCTTTGCTGACCTGTTTGGAGATAATCTATAAGATAGCATGTTTATTATGCTTATCAGCGAGGAATAATATTTTGGAAGTGTGAGCACGAGTAATGTGGCACAGTGGAAATTGTGCTGTATTCCCAGTCAGAGACCTTGAGTTCAGTTATTGCCTCTGCTACCTTTGTGACCTTGGCTTTGAATTTCCTGCTCTGTAAAATGACAGGGGAGCAGTGGGGGGCAAGGTGGATTATATCTGACAATGACAAAAGGTGTCTATCAAATTTATTTTAAATAGAGGAAAAGGATGAAGAATAATAGAGGGTTGGGTAGATTTTTATGTTTCTCTCCATCACAAAATCTAATTTATTAACAATAAGTTAATATAATCAATTTAATTTATTAATAGTTATTAGTCTAATTTATTATTTTCTACTTAAGTAGAAGAGGCCATTGGAATTTTTCACAAACTAATATAAGTTAATATAATCACCCTCCTTCCACCCCAGATGAATATAATCTCTTAGAAGGCAGGGGGTGTTTCTTTTGTTGTCTTTGTATTCCTTTTTTTTAACCTAGAATACTACCATAATACCATAATGAATGAATGAATGAATAACTGTAAAAGCATTTATCAGGTGTTTCCTGTGTACATGTACTCTGATAAGTATTGATAAAACAACAACAAAAGAGAAGTAGGTAGCTCCTGCCCTCAATGGGCTTATATCCTAATAGGTGAAGCCAATACATTTTTATAATGTAATGGGGGCCAGGTATTAGTGGTAAGCGAATTTGAAGATCTTCCCTGCCCTTTGATGGGCCTCAGTTGGAGCCCAACAAGAGAAGCTTGCTTAGGGGAGCCTTGTTTTTTTTTTTTTTTTTAGGAAGGCCCACACCTTTTGTTACTTTGTAATTAGGCGGTGGGTCACAAAGGTTGTGATGTTCTCTGGTCCTGAAGAAGGCTACACACACACACTCTCTCTCTCTCTCTCTCTCTCTCTCTCTCTCTCTCTCTCTCTCTCTCTCTCTCTCTCTTCCTCTCCCTCTCTCTCTTGAAGAGAGGTTTTGTGTTGGGTCTCACTTATTCGAAGAATTATGTGATTTGTCCAGATGAGACTCTGGATAGTTGCTGAGACCACTCCCACCCCACTTTGAAAACCCAGATGTTGGTACTTCTCTCTCTGGAAACTATGTATGTATGTAAGTAATGGTCAGACAGCTAGAAGCCCTGTCTGTTGGTCTGTTGGATTGTCATTTTCTCTGTCTGTATTTTTTGTCTGCTTGTAATTTGTGTTTGTATTTTCTCTGAAGTTCAGGGTGCTAAAATTTTCCCCTGAACTAAGTAAATGATATAAATGTTTGATTAAAGTAAGATTGTTAACTCTTTTTGAGTTGCTTTTCTTTAGAAAAGCAGATCAAAGAACCTGTGCTAATAGCCATCCTGGATATGCTAGGGTGCTTGCTGTTACACCAGAGAGGGATGCCTTGGTCTGGAAAGTCAATGGAATGGTAAATGGAATCCTAGAGCAATTCACTGATGATCATGTTCTTTTCTACAATGATTGTATGGATTTGATTCTTGTCCCTAGAGTAAAGAGGTTGAAAAATGCTAGGGGCATAGCATGAAACTGGCTTTGACCCTGAATCTTGAAATAAACCAAGGGTGTTAGAAGGCAGAGGTGAGGAAGGAAAGCATTCCAGGCAAAGGGCCAAAGAGCAACAAGTAGACCCCTACTGTTGGATTGAAGAATGCATGGAGGCATAGAGTATGTAGACACTTGGAAGGTTAGACAGGCATGGGTTGTGAAGGGTTTTCAGTGCCAAACTGGGGACTTTATATTTCATCTTGGATGTAATGGGAAGCTACTGGAGTGTATTGAATGGGTGGGGGTGGTGACTAAACTTAAGGAAAACCATCTTGACCATTGTGTGTAGGCTGGCTTGGAGTGGGGAGGGGTTTAGGGCAGTGTGACAGTTAGGAAACCATTGCTCTATTCTTAATGATGAGGGTTTGAATTAGAGGAATTGCTGTATGAGAGGAGGGAAGAGATCATCTGAGAGATGCTCTCATATGGTTTTGATTTCTTTTATTACATCTCTGTGTTTTTAAAGCTGTTCATTTCACATAGTTTCAAGATTATGAGTATTTGATATGGTGATATCTATTGAAAGCATTTACTTTAAAATTTTTTATGGCCCAATGTTGTCTGCAAACGATTTGAGGCAACAGTTTTCTCTGTAATAATGTTCTGGTTTCAGGACAGAATATTTGTTGAATTTTCAAGGATATTGTAAAGTCTGTATTTGTAATAAGGGGGAATTGTCCTTTTTTAGTTTATGAAGGATAGCAAACTATTGCTATATAATTCTGGCCACAGGGATTTGTCTTGCTGGTATTTCTGCAGGTGCTAAATTTTTGCAAAACAAATTATTGTTATTTTGAACAGTTTTTGCCTGCATAATTTGTAGTTTTATTTTTACTAGACAGATGAAAATATTCCTGCTGAGTCACTAACTACCTTATTGTGAATGAATTTAGAGAGAGATGGGTAGCATGAGGAAAGGGAGGGGGACAGGATAGGATGGAGATGGTGTCACATCCTTATTTTTTTTTCTTTCCATTTAGAGTAAGTCCCCAGGATAGGCAGTTTAATTTTGTTGTTGTTCTGAATTCCCAGTGACCATGAACACCCCTCCCCTCACTCCCCCATCCTCCAGCTTCTCAGAAAACTGCCTACAGTGTGAGGTTTGGGAGAAACAAGAGATCCAGACAGCTCTCTGCCTGCCCATGCCTTCCTTGACCCCTTCTCACCAAGGGATGTCAAAACCTCCAAGAAGAATCTTCAAAATGTGAACTCTGGCTTAGTCATATGGAGCTCAGCAACATTGCCTGGGCAGAGCAAGGATAGAAGAAGGAGAAAGTGTTATTTGGATAGTTCTTGTAGAGAAGGATCTCCTGGAGGAGTTGTCTGGCACAGTGAGACTGGTTTCCAACTCAGATGAGCTTGTCTGGCCAGAAGTGGGTTGGGAATGAGGCTCCGACCACTTGCAGAATGTCAGTCAGTCATGGCTACCATTTGACATAGATATGTATATGTATATATATGTGTCAGTGTGTGTGTGTATGTGTGTGTGTGTGTGTGTGTGTGTGTGTGTGTGTGTATTTATTTATTTCACTCTATAACCACCAAACACATAATAAGAACCTCCTTTGTGCCTATCACTGTGTTAGGTTCTATGGATACAAAGAAGTAGAACAATTCCTAGTATTGAATGTCTTACAGTTCAGCTTATTTAGGACGTAAGATGTGCATGTATAGATATACATGGAACATATACAAATTGAACTAGACCTCTTCAGAAGTCTGTCTGTTCCATCTCGGTGATCTGATGAAGCACAGCATCTTGGAATATTCTCTTTGGATAGACAGGCAAGAACAGACTGCCGTGGTAGATAAAGTTTTGGAAAACCTGGGTTCAAATCCACCTGTGAAACAAATTGCTTGACCATAAAGAAGTCCCTTCATCTGAACCTGTGGCAGCTCTCCAAGGTTTATCAGCTGAGTTAGAGAGGATCCATCTACACTGATGGAGGGAGGTTGATGTTGGCATTGGTGGAGAGAGTTCCCATGGGCAGGTAAAAACCACAAATCCTTGAGGCGCTGACTTTGTTCCTAACACAGGATTGCATTTGGAGCTTGGGTCAGTGCTTTTTGCCAGGTGAAACACTGTCTGGAACCATTTGTATCGAATATAATGTAGAGTAAGGATAAATTCTGAGTGAACATCTTGTACAATGTAGTTAGGCTGTGTGCAGGCCCTTGGGATGACTGGGGCATTTGTTAAGCATTGCTTTGTTTCTACACCTGGAAAAATGAAATGTGGTGGTGTTAGAAGCAGTAGTTGGAAATTTAGTGCAATACAGCAAGCATTTATTGAGTGCCTACTGTGTGCAAGGTAAAACAACTCCTATACGATGAAACAGCCCCTATCTTCGGGGAGTTATCATCATCATTATCAACTTTATCATTATTATCATTATTATGAGACTGGACTTGGGATTTCATTGGTATAAAGAATTTATAATGAAATTCCTCCTCTCAGTGCAGATGGGGATTTGATTTTGTTACAGACTCAGAGGTTATATGGGGGCACTGAGAGGGAAGGGGACTTGCCCAAGGTCACCCAAGCAGGATATATCAGAGACAAGACTCAAACCCAAATCTTCCAAGCCTAGCTGATTGTCTTTCCACTTTGTTAAACTGCCTTTTGGAGCTTGTCTTCTGCTGGGCAAAACCACCATGTACACTAATAAAGAGGTGGAAAATATATACAGAGTAATGGAGAAGGGAGGATCAATACCGTGGAGATCAGGAAAGGTATTGTGTAGTGTGTGGTTTTGGAGCTGAGCATAGCAGGGAGCCAGAGATTGTTAGAGGTGGAAGTCAGGAGGAAGATTGTTCCAGACGCAAAAGACAAAAATGTACAGATTTGTCCTGAGTTTTTCTGACTGATTGATTTTGACTGAATTCAATTTGGCATGCATTTACTAAGCACCTACTGTGCACCAGTCACACATGGATGTATGTATGTATTGTATGTGCGTGCATACACACACAAATCCCTGACCTCAAGCAGCTTATGTTCTACTTGAAGTAAACTAATATGAGCACAGGCAAGAAATTCAAAATATATGCAGAGTAAATAGAAAGTAGTTTCAGATGGCCAGATGGAAAGCATCAGGAATTAGGAAAATGAGAAGGGCTGTATGTAAAAGTAGCACCTCAGCTGGGGCTTTTCCCCGGCTGATGTGAGGAGAGAGGGCTTTCCAGGCTGGACTGGAGGTGGGGAGGTGGCATGGGCAGAAGGCCTGTGAAAAGCCCAGTGCCCGGGGGAGAGGTGGAGGAAATAGAGAACTTGGCATTTTTTTCTTTAGGGGTGATGGGGAAACTCCCTGAAGCAATCTTGTGAGAGAGAGTAACTGGGTTACATAGGGCTGCCCCGGAGCCAAGGATCAACTGTTAAAATTTCACCTTGAGCTTTTCCACTACAAGGCAGCTCCTGATTTATTGCTTTGTTGATTGTGTAGACTTGAGAAAGTGATGGAGAAAATGTTTCCACTGAAGATTAAACTTAAAGTGTTTCATGCATAGATTTCCCCTCTTAAGGAGCAGGGTCATTAAGCATTTACAAGCACAGCCCTTGATCTTTTCATTGGGAATCTCACCTTGGGAGCTGTGTGGAGGATAGGCTCCAGATCAGAGGTCAGAATTGCTCTGCTTGTGTCTGATCATTAGGTCTTTCCATGCCGTGGGCCTGTTCCATGTTTGAGGCGGGACTGTTTTTTTTACCTTTCTTTGTACTTGTGGATCTTACCATAGTTCCTGACGAATAGTAGGTACTTGATAAATAATAGTAATGGCTAACATTGGCACTGTGCTAAATACGTTACAATTATTATCTTACACTTATTGATTTAATTAGTGCCGTCTTCAATAAACACAGAGCAGTGGGGCATAATTCTCCAGCTATCAGCCTTAAGTTGTTAGTGATGTGCCAGTTTCTCTTAGTCACTAGTGTGAAGAATGGTAGCATGGAGCATTACACGTAGTAGGTGCTTAATAATAGTTACATTTCATTCTTCAATGTTCAACTTCCTCCGTGAACTGAGCAGACTTTAGGCCAAATACAAAATGGCTTAACCCATGCAACAAAGAAAGACACATTTTCAGAACTCTTCCCAGCTGTAAGCCTCTTTTTGAAGTGGATTATCTGAGTGTATTTCTTCAGTAGCCACAATAAGCTAGTCTTTCTCCAATAAAAAGAGTTGGGTTGAAGTTGAAAGCTGAAAGGATGTCTCTGTAGAGCTGTTGCAGCTTGTTAAGGATGTCAGGAGAGACTCATCTTTTCTGCCTGACTAAATTTCCCCATGCAAATACCACCATCTTTCTTTTTTACATGAAGGTTTTATGAAGTTCTCTACCCATTTCCCCCAATGGCTTTTTATGCCCATTTTATGGTATCTCTGTGTCTTCCTGAAGATAAATGAGGCCAAGGACTGGGAGCCCTTGGGTCCTCAATTAGCCCAACCTAGCCCCAGTTTACTGATCTTAGGTCCTGTTTGAATTGAACATGGTATAGTAGAAAGAGAGTGGGAATAGTAGTCCAAAGACATGAGTTCAAATCCCAGTTCTGTGACCCATGTGGGGGAGGGTCACTGCATTTCCCTGGGGCTCAGTTTCCTCATCTGTAAGATGGGACTAGAAATGGGGGTTTCTTCATTTTTTATGTATGTGACTCGTTTTGGCAGTGTGGTGAAGCTTTTAGATGTCCCCCCCCCCCGAATAATGTTTTGCAATGCATAGGATTACAAAGGAAACCAATGATATTTAAAATGTACTTATCAAAATGTTAAATAAAAAGCAAAGTTGAAGACGTTCAGTCCCCCAGTGTAAGAATTTCTAGATGAGATAAACTTTTAGGTTGCTTTCTGTTCTATTCAATGATTCTATACTGTGAAGTCAGGCAGTTTGATGGGGGAAGTGAGGAAGAATTGGGAGGGGGGTGCAGATGGTTCTTTTGTTTTGGAGACCTCCTGTCTACATTTATTTATGTTTTAAGGGAAAAAAATCATCACACTCAGAGCATTAGACTCCAAAACCCAGTAAATGTTGATGTCTGGGATCTACCTTTTCTTAGTCCTATGATGTTTTTATGCCCCGTTGTTCAGAGAGTGGGCATCAAAGTCTAGATGCTGAATGTGAAGTGTGTCTGTGTGTGAGCGTGAGTGTGTGCACACGTGCGCTCTCACAATGGGGTAAGCCGGGAAGAAGGAAATATGTTCTATATTGTTTCTGACACTGAAGATGTGGGTTTTCCCCCTTGTCAACCATCTGTATCCTCACCCAAACAAACAGATTCTGTCAGCTAAGCACCCAAATATGTTGTAAGTGCTGGTAGTATTTTCCTTCGCCTTCTCTGCTTTGGGAATGGCTAACGAGGGCCGTGTTTGAACAGATCAGTGACTGCCGATCTGCTAATTCAAAAATGTTGCCAAGGCCAGAAACTAGAGGCGAACCCCTAGCCAGCTTTTCAGTGGGTTGGTGTTGTATCAGCCAGATCATTGCATCTAGAGCTGGAAGGTATCTCAGAGGTCATTTAGTCTAACCCTGGCATATCATTTTATTGATCATTTTGTTTTTATATAGTGGTCATTTTCTGATACCTTCCCTTCTCCCCCATTGAACTCTCTCTTGTAGCTAGAAATACAATCAAAATCTTAGCTAGCAGCTGGATAGAACTTTATGGTTTACAAAGTGATTTCCATAGATTATTTTAATTCCTCCCTGCAACATCCCTGTGAGTAGGTACTAGAGTACGCCCATTTTACAGATGAGGAAACTGAAACTTGGGGAATTTCAGTGATTTGTTTAGGATCCCAGAACTATTATGTCTAAGGCAGGTTTGAATTTAGGTCTTCAAGTATCACACTGTATTCGCTATACCATATAAATGGGGTGGGGGGAAGGTTTGGTAAAGCAGACTAGCACAGTAAACATAGTCGATAGGGTATGTAGCCTTCTCTTCCCCTAGGCCTTCACTCGTCTTCATCCTCTGGGGAAGGTAAAGAGAGGTTTAGGGCTAAAAGCAGAAGAATAGGAAAAATGAAAGGAAAAATGCCTGGGTTTTGGTCTCCTCGACTTTGCAGGTTTATTGTGACTTTGCTCCTGGGGTTTGGAATAAACTCTTCCAGCATCCAGAAAGCTCCGTTTCATTTCAGTGGGGTTATTTCTTATCCTTCTGCTCCGTGTTGGGTTTGCCTGGAGTCTGAATGGAGGAATGAATAATGCCAGGATGTTAGTGATGTAACCACTCATCATAGAGCTAACAATAACTTAGCCTAGGTGGAAATTGAACTGCATGATCCCCAGAGTTGGTTAGTTAGCATGGCAGGCCTGGGCTCTGAGCTTCAGAATGTCCCAGCTCCCTCTGGCTTGCTGCCTTTGAGCCATCTCTCTGTGTCTCTCTGTGCCTCATTGTCTCCTCTCCCTCTTCCTCTCCCTTTCCTCTCCACCTCCTTTCTTTCTCCTCTCCTCCTTCCCTTCCTCCCTCTTTCCTTCTCTTTCCCACCGTCTAGATTCTGAGGCGAGCTGTGGGAAACCAGTGACTCCAGAGGCTTGAAAACAAAAGCGCCAACTCTAACAAATTTGATCTGGCCCCAAAAATGTTATTAGTGAGAATTTTGAAAATATTTTCTTACAGGATTATTCCCCCAAGGTTGTTAAATGTGTGCAAGCTCCAGGCCTATCAGGCCTGACTTTTTACCCTCTGGTGTTGGATTGTTCTGTATGAGAGGGCTGGAGTGTGGGGGCTGAGGCAGAAATGATCCTCTGGAGGAAATGAAGTCATTCCAAGTTATGTTATAGCCACCAGTGGGGCTTGTATCCCTTCAGAAAGGGCTTGCCAATCTGGACAGCCTGGAGAAGCTTTAACTGAGTCCTAGAGTCATTTTAAAAGTTAGTGTTTTTTTTTTAGAGGGGAGGCAGGAAATTTTTCTAACCCCAGTGATTTTTACTGTAAAGTTTCCCAAACAAGGATTGGTCACCTAGATAAACATTGTTGTCAGGTTACCCAAGACTAGCTTTCCGAGGTTGGCATTTGAAAACCATTTGACTTGGAGTGTTCAGAAGTGTCAGCAAGGTAAAATGTTTGAGCTGCCAGAGACATTCTTATCAGGCCTTGGCACCTCTCATTCAACACTACAGACCTTCACTTGTCCACAGGAGGGGAGAATGTGACACTGTGCACCTGTTTCCCTGGATACACCTGTAGGACTGGTTTCACCGAGGAAGCTTTCCTCCTGAGTTGTTTAAACAGGAGGAGCCTCTCAGCCTTGGCAACTGAGGGCAAACAGGAGCCTGGTCTCCCTGGAATAGGGTTTTCTCTGTCCTTTCCTGGATCCTGGCTCCCACTTCTCTCTAATCTCCCTGACAATGGAGGTGTGAAGTCGAAACTGGGTCTTATCAGATCTCTTAGGTTCTACTCAATAATTTAGTGGAGATAAGGGAAAGAAAGTTTCATTGAGGTATCAGTAGTGCCCTGAGATGATGACAACATTCAGCTTTCTTAACACTGACAGCATCTGCTTTATTATTTTGATTAGGAAGCTGGCTTGTCAGTGGCCCCCAGTGGAAATCCTTTTTTCCTGGGCCTAGCAGATTTTCAACAAGGGCCTTAGAGGTCTCTAGGTAAGCAGAGTTCTGAGAAGCCCAGATTTCAAACTGGGACAAATTTATAATATAGAACATCTTAATAATAACAATGGTACTAATTGTTACACTAATTCCACCAGTAATATATAATTACAGTAACATAATAGAGAATAACACAATATATAATAACAGTAGTAACATAATATAGAACATCATAACAATAATACTAATTGTTACATCAACATGGCTACTAATATAGTAACAGTAACAATAATAATGTAATATGATAATAACAGTAACAGTAGCTTGTATGCAGAGAGGGCATTAAGGTTAGCAAAATATTTTATGTAATCTTATTTAACCCTCACAACCACCTTGTGAGTGGGTAGTTTTATTTTCCTGTTTTACAGAAACTGAGACTCAGAGGACTTGTCTAGGTAGGGTCACTCAGCCAGAAAGTGTCTCAGGCAGGATTCAAACTCAGGTTCCCCCTGATTCTAAGTTTGAAGCTCTGTCCACTGTGCCACCTAACTGCTTTTTCAGTCCTTGGTCATTTCTTGGCCCTTCCTGGCAGATCTAGGAGAAAGGGGGTGGTGGCAAAAATGACCAGAGGTAAATTTATTAATTAAGGTAATTAATTAAGGTAAATTAAGGTAAATTAAAGAAAAGGCTTCCTGATCAGTCAGTCAGTCGATCAATGAGCATTGATTAAAGGCCCCTATGAGCCAGGCTTTGTTTGAGGTGCCAGTGCTGAAACAGTCCTTGTCGTCCATTTTACACTCTCCACTTTGTATGTGATGCCCACCTACTATCAGCTTCCTAAGGACATATTGTGTCTCTTGATAGAATTCCACTCCTTAAGACTATGATGCTGTGTTATTATTATTGCTAATTTTTGTAAACTAGCATACAGCAGGAGCTTAATGAAAGCTGCTGATGGATCCATTTACACAATATATATTTTGTACATATATAGTTCAGTATGTCATCTCCCCCTCTAGAATATAAGGTCCCCGAGGCTGGGGACCATCTCCTCCCCCACCCCCTCTCTTATCTCCAGTGTTTTTTGTAGAGACATTAATAAATACTTGATTAATTTATTTGGGGGGGTAACAATTTGAGGTGTCCCCCAAACCTTGGAGGGAGCTTTGGGAGCTCTCCCCCCTCTGTCTTTTGAAGGTCTTTATGCTGAGGCAGGATTATCATTTACTGTCAGAGAAGATTCCATTTCGAGCTGGGTGGGACATTAGAGACCTTGAGGCCAGATGAAGGAATAAAAATTTGTCCAAGGTCACACAGATAGTAAGTGGTAAAGTTAAGATTTGAATCCAGGTGGCAAAAAATTGGAAAACAAGGGGATGCCCATCAATTGGGGAATGGCTGAACAAGTTGTGGTACATGAACGTAATGGAATACTATAGTGCTATAAGAAATGAGGAGCTGATGGACTTCATAATAACCTGGAGAGACTTATACAAACTGATGCTGAGTAAGAAGAGCAGAACCAGGAGAAATTTGTACACAATCACAGACACAACATATGTGTGATGACTAACTCGAATAGACTGGGCTTCTCTCAGCAA
>CM053583.1:399488222-399504727 GCA_028627135.1 Pseudochirops cupreus | reverse complement strand
GCACCCCACAATTGCGATGTGACCCCATAAGAAACAATCTGATGGAGATAAGTCAGGGAGCCAAACGGGCCAAGCAAGTCAGCCTAAGTCTGTTGCACATGCACGGCATAGTGACTGAACACCCCTTCTCGTTAAATTAAAAATTTATTGTTACAAATTTACAACATCAAATAAAGGGGGAAAAAAGCACCTAATTGAACTTTAAATAATGATTTTTTGGGTAAGTTTGTAGCATTTACACTTCTGAAATTATTAAGGTTCAAAATGGCTTTAAGAATTTTGGGACATGTTATAAATATGTGTGAACCATAGATACATATAGGAATTATATAACAATCCACAAATCATAAAATCCATGGATCTCATAAGGGAGAAAGCACTACATCTTCATGGAGAGTATGAGGGGATGTGGAGGGAAAATCAGTTAAACACCTTGTAGGAAACACCTGAGCAGTGCTATAGGGAAAGGTGTGTGTGTGTGTGTGTGTGTGTGTGTGTGTGTGTGTACAGAGACATGATTACATGTATATATTCCAGATACATATGACATAAATCACATTACATACAGCACTCTAGGAGTAACACAGACATGAAATATACATGTGAAGTATGAACATATAATACACACAACATACCCACGCTCACCTACATATGTGCATGCATATACACGTTCATTTATGTACACATATGCATATGAATCACTGGAGTCTTAGAGCTCGAAGGAACCTTATTGGTAACCTGGCAGGACCTGCTTATTGTAAAGGTGGAGAAACAACCCTGGAGGGAGAGCTGGTCCACACCTGTGAGTTAGGTAGCAGCAGAGAATCTACGTCTCCTGACTCCTTGACCAGCTGTGTGACTAGTTCTGTCTCATAGAATCCATGGCTTCTCCCAAAGCCCAGCTCAGGTGGCACTGCCTCCAAGTGGCTTTACCTACCTACCCCCAGCCCCTACTCCTCAAGAAGGTGCAAGCTACCCTCTTACAGTTAAATATTTTGACCTTATACTCACTTTCTATTAATTGTATAAATAGTCCATCTAGTATGAGCTCCTTGAAGACAAGATTTGATTGCCTAGCACTCAGCAAGCACAGTGCCCTCCATGTAGTAGGTGTTTAATCAGTGTTCCTTGATTTGTTTCAGTATTATCATTAATTTCCTCAGGCTCAGATGCAAATGCATAGAGCTATAATTATTGTCTGTGGTCATGAACCGATTCCCAGTTGTCAGAGGGAGTTTTCATTTTCACCTCACTTCACTTTTAAAAACTGCCTATTCCTTTCTTGGGCTGAGGACTCTGGTTTGGTTTTGTTTTTATATTTGGTTCCCAAACAGATGGTATTAAGCATTAGTCTGAATGTGGCAGTTCTCATGTTCAGCATTCCGTGGGCTGTGATTGAACGCATGTCCAAGCTCCTCCCGTAGATGCAGTCTGAGGAAATTGCATTCTTTCTGAATGCTAATGCTCTTCCTTTAATTTTCAGAACCCACCAGGGAAATCCATTTCCTAAAGCTTTTTTCCTTGCTTGGGGAAGAAACTGATAACACAGATCCAAAGCTGATTGCCCCCCAACTCAGAAACAGTGGCTGCCTTGGCTACAGACAGTGAACTCCTTGCCCTGAACCCTGATGTAGGGTCCTACTGACTGAGTCAAAAGAGATCGGATACTTTTTCCTTTGATTCAGTTTTGTTTCCAGTACAGTACTGAAATGACCTCATGATTATTTTGTATGGGATGGCATTAGACCTGTGATTCTTGAACATCTTCTACCAATGCAAATTGGCACTTGCTCTTCCATTTATGGCATAGGAGTTATGTGGGGAGGGAGAGCTTAATAGGCTCCCTAGGGGTCCCACAGCCAGGTTTTCCTGACTTTAGGATCGGTTTTGTATCCGTTGTGCCATGTGACTTGTTTTGTATTTATTTATTTATATATATTTGTCTCTGTCTGTCAATCCATTAATCACCAAACATTTATTAAATGCTTGGCATCTGCCAGCCACCGTGGTAGGTGACGAACATTGAAAGACAAAAATGAAATAATTCTTGCCTTCAAACAGCTTAGGGTCTTTGGTTTCTGAAATAGAGTGTGAGATCCTTGAGGGCAGGTGGATCCTTAAGAATGGAGTTGCCTTGATTCCCAAAGGATTCAGTGGGAAGGAGCAGCACTCATTCCTGACAGCTCATGCCGTGTGTGTGTGTGTGTGTGTGTGTGTGTGTGTGTGTGTGTGTGCGCGCGCGCATGTGTTTGCTCCAGGCTTCAGAATTACTTAGTTATTCCTCTGGGCCTGGGGAGAAATGAGCAATAGCCAGGAGCAGGGCACTAATTCTGGATGCTTAGAATTTGGCCTGCAGTCCTACTGGTAACTTGTCTAATTATTGATTTCCCTACAGTCAGTACAAGGCATCTTGAAATGTCTTATTTCCTTACCCCTAAAGCATGTGTGGCCTGGGGAGAATGTGCTTCTGACTCCTAGCCCTGGGGATGTTTAGAGGGCTCTGTCTCTGGAGATGGAAGGGACCTCTTTTAGTCCAACCCTTCATATTATAGATGAGGAAACTGAGACTGGCCCCAAAGTCCCGTAGGTAGTAAAGCATCAAGAGTGGGATTTGAACCTGTCTTCTGACTCCTAGGCCAGTGTTCTTCTGTGTTATTCCTGCATTTGCCAACCATATAAAGTACACATACAAAATGGCTTTTCATGACTTCTGGAGAGCTTTTTCTGGAGAAGAATGATCACTTTTTTTTTTTTTTACTGTATGTAAAGCCTGGAAAATAGAATAAGAGTTTAAAAAAAAAACCCAACAGGAAAAAGTGGACCATGAGTTCTGTTTATCCTCATCCACAAAGCTGCCATAAAATATGCCTCATTTAAATATATACATATATATGTGAAAGTCTTACTAGTAATAAGCTGTCAAGATATGCCTCATTATTATTTTTTTAAAATTAAGTTTGTAAGAAAATCTTACTAGTAACAGTTGTTTTCCTGCTGGCTTAGTGACTATTAATTGAATGAGTTAAACATGACAGGATATTACAGCAGGAGAAGGTTCCTGCTATTAACCTCAGCCTGTGGCATCCTTGGTCAAGTTGATATAGCTGTCCTCTCTGGTACAAAGGGTGTGTAGGAAGTGAGGAGGGTTTTCTTTTGTCACCGAGGTGGCTGTTTTCCATTGTACCTTGTCATTTTGGCACAATAAAATGATTGCAGTGATGTGGCCGATTATTTTGGGAAATGTGTAATGAGGCTCAGGAGTACTGTAAATAAACCTGATGTCATGGTTTCCCCCAAAGTACAAATACATCCTTCAGGCTGGAGACTCTTAACCTTTTCTGTGGCAGACTGGGGAAGCCCAGAGAGCCCTTCTCAGAGTAATGTGGTTAAATTCATAAAAGAAAATATAAAGAAAACTAGTTACACAGAAATGCTGTTATCAAAATAGTTTTTTAAAAGTCAGACACAAGCTCAGAGATCCCAAGGTAGGCCCTGTTTCAGACCTTTGCCACTCAGGTTGTTACTGCTAAGCACATTATAAACTCTGTAGCCCCAGTAGTTGGTGGTCAACATTTATTGTTATGAATGCTGCTGGTGTTGTTTTCATATGATTAATATTAATATGATAACAATAATTTCATACAATTAATTATTAATTAATAATATAATAAAATAATTAATAATGACATTAATAATGCTGGTTTTTAAACAATTCTATTTATTCTTGAGACGGATTTGTTCAGCTGTCATAGGAACATAGTTCTAGAACTGCTCTGGTCTTAGACCCTGTCTAGATCAACTCCCTCATTCTATAAATGAAGACACTGAGGCCCAGGGAGTGAAGGAATGCAGGAATTGGTGCTTTTTGAAAGAATGTAGTTGTAGGATTGGTGTTTTTTTTTTGTTTTTTGTTTTTTGCTTTTGGAGGGGAGAAGGCAGGACATTTGGGGTTAAGTGACTTGCCCAAGATCACACAGCTAGTAAATGTTAAGTGTCTGAGGTCGCATTTGAACTCAGGTCCTCCTGGCTCCAGGGCCAGTGGTGCTGTATTCAACTGCGCCACCGAGCTGCCAATGGGGTTATTTTTTTAAAGGTGATCGTAGGTTTAGATATGGAAGGAATATTAGGTCATCTAGGCTGGATTTTACAGATGAAGAAACTGAGGCCTGGAGAAGCTAATTAACTTACCTAAGGTAGAGATTGACTTGTCCAATAGAAGGTAAACTCCTTGAATGCAGAGAATGTTTCATTTCTGCTTAGATGCTTACAGTTATGTGGCTCCTTTGATTCTTCATTCAGTGCCTTTTCTGTTGGACCACCCAGCTTTCTCCACAGACCTATGCTGTCTTTTGTCTTTAGGCAGGAGGATGTCCAAATTGTCCCTCCCAAGCAGGTGAGAATGGAAGCCATCTCTACTGATTTTCCCAAGGTGATGTTGCAACCTCCTCCAGGCACTGTTTGTTCCCCCAACTACCAAAAAATGGTTCTTTGTATCTCGCCAAATTCTCCACGCTGCAAAGTAAACATGTTTGCACTTTCATATTTAACTTAGATTCAGCAAGAATTTATTAAGTGAATGTGTGCAAGTCACTAAGTGTGTGATAGTTGC
Source organism: Pseudochirops cupreus (assembly GCA_028627135.1). Classification (NCBI taxonomy): domain Eukaryota; kingdom Metazoa; phylum Chordata; class Mammalia; order Diprotodontia; family Pseudocheiridae; genus Pseudochirops; species Pseudochirops cupreus. The sequence continues at coordinate 399,500,118 of CM053583.1, read as the reverse complement.
TGGGAATACTGAGAGGGAAAAGTTATGTGTTTCCTGTACTCAAAAGGTAGGATGGTTGGGTAAGAAATGTGAGAGGTCCCCCAAAGGAGTGTAACTCAAGGTAGAATGTCAAAGAAAAGACTCTGAAAAAGTGTTTTAAGAAAATTTGAGGAGGGAGGGGATATTTGCAAAGGGTTGTGTGGCTCAGAGATATCTTGTTGGAAGAATAGATGACTGAACTGGACCTTGAAGGAAACAGGATTCTGAAAGGCAGGGATGAGGATAGAATACATTCCAGGCATGGGGACCTTTGCCAGTTGGAAATGATGACTCATAGCTAAGCTTCCTTCAAAGCTTAGCTCAAATACCATCTCCTACAGGAAGCCTTTCTTGATTTCCCCAGTGGTTCATGAGTATCCTTTCCCCTGGAAAAGGCTTTGAATCTCCTTTGGATCTGTTTTATATAGTGTATATGTGTGTGCGTGCATGTGCACACACGTGTGCATGCGTGTGCATATGTGTGCATGTGTGTGTGTGTGTTTGGGGGTAGGGGGGGGATGTTGTTTCCCGCCAAAGAATGTAAGTTTCTCGAGGGTGAGGATAATTTTTTATTTTTTTGTCTTGTACCTTCAGTGCCTAGCGCACTCCCTGGCACAGGTAGTGAGCACTTAGTCCATGCTTGTCTGTATTGCAAACCTTGAAGCATTCTATAAATATCAGTAGTTATTATTTATTAAAATAAGATCTTGGTCCAAGCTTGTAATTTTTTAAAAGAAAAAATAATGCTAATTATTAATACACTCACACACACATAGGTATAAAATATAAATTAATTAGATAGGCTTGTTTGATTAGTTGACCTGGACTGGGTTAATATAAAGACCCCTAATGAAGGTGAGGGGCAGTGTATACCATTCTGGCTTGAAGGCATTTCATCAGCATTTCACATTAGCAATCTCTTCTCACTGGATAATATTAAGTATCATTCTTAGCTAGAGAATTATTTCTTAAGCCAGAAAATTAGTGTTGGATAGAATGGAAGGGGAGGGGCAGGGAGAATTCAAGTAATTTTTTAAAAAGACATTTGGGGCAAGAGCTAGGATGTGCTGTATTTTGGTACAAAGCAAATCATATAGTAAACACACATACAGCAGAATGCCACAAGTCACAGAGATTTCCTGTCGACGATCATGTGGTCAGCCCATCACAGCTTGATTTGGCTGGCAAGGTTGTTCAGATCCCCAGAGACAACCTGCCTTCTCACACTGTGTACAGTCTGGCCAACCTCAGGAAAAAACTGACTTCCAAACAATTTCCTGGTGGGCCAGCTGGTGAAAGAGGGGATTTCCTTCACTCAGCCTTCATTCGCAGCCAGAGATTTAGTTAGAGTCTATTCTAGGCTAGCAGTTCTCTCTCTGGGCCCCTCAAAAGTGGTCTGGCTCTTTCTCTGTGGTATCATGTGTAAGGAACAGCCCGATAAGATGGTGAGATTAAGTCCATAAGGAGAGTTGGGCACACAAAGAGAAATAGAAAATCATTAGCGTCTATGAAAAATAAGAGTACTCACATCACAAACAAGGGCCATTAAAGTCCTCTGAAAAGTTTTTCATTGTTTATCTGCCCTAGGGAAGTGACATTTGGCTAGAGATAGGAATGGTTTCATTCCTTTCCAAAACCAATGTAACTGTCCTGGGAAGAGCAGGTTGGAACATTTTCATGTGTTCCAAGGCTGGTATTAAATCTATCTAGATTGTGGGGGATGTGACCCAGGGCCTCACTGCTGAAATTAATGTCTCTGTGTGTGACATTTATTCATTCCAACAGTATTTATTGAATATCTGTTATGTGCATAGCTCTCTGAGACCATAAGAAGGGACAGAAAAGGTGAGTAGATTTTATCCCAGAAATGATCGTAGAAGCCATTTCTTTAGCTGTGTGATCTTGGTCAAGTCACTTAACCCCAACTGCTCTGCCTTTCCCCCTCCAAAAAAGACCAAAAAAAAAAAGAGTCATTTCTTCCAACTACCTCATTCTACAGGAGAGGAAAGTCAAGCTGAGAAAGGTTACATGCTTTGCCTGACATCTCACAGGCAGTGCAAAGTAGAAGTCTCCTGACCTCACACTTTGACTGGTTTAAAAGTTTTCTCTAACCCAGCTGAAGGGGCATTCCAAGGAGGGAGCCCTCCCTCTGGGATGTCTGGTTCTGGGGCCCTGGGAAGCTATGACTTCTTTCTGGTCCTGGGAGTCAGATGAGGTGGTTTATCAGTTGGTTTCCTGATGTGTGTTTGGCAAGATAAGGTTTCGAAGATGCCCTCGATAAATTATTCCTTTTGGACCCCACTGTGGCACATGGTAGATAGTTGTGTGACCTCCCCTGCTGCCCAGGTCTTTCCTCCAAAACATGTTGGTGGTGTTTTAGCATGATCTCGGGGGTCCCTCCCAAATCCCATGTCTGTATGTTGGATTATTTCATGTGTGTGTGCATGTGTGTACTGACTTGACAATATAGCTTGGAGTATTTGGGGATGAGGAAGGACGTGACTGAGCAAATAAGTAGAATCATCTCTGCTTAAGGGGAGAGAAGGCAATCCTATGTGATGTTGATGACATGATAATAGATAATAGCTAAGAGGTTAAGGTTTTGCAAAGCACCCTCCATATCCTTTGAACTCTCTGCTTCTTCACTTTTGGAGAACCAGGCAGCTCAGTGGAAAGAGTTCTGGGCTTGTTGTCAGGTGGACTTGAGTTCAAACCCTGCCTCAAACACTTACTACCTTTGTGACCTTGGTTTCCTGATCTGTAAAAGGCAGGGGTTGATTGGATGGTCCCTATGGTCCTTCCCAGCTCTTCATCTCTGATCCTATGATCTTCACAACAAACCTGTGTGGGAGGTGTTATGATTATCCATTTTTTACAGATCAGGAAACTGAGGCTGAGAAAGCTAAGTGACTTGTCCAGGGTCCCAAAACAATTGTCTGGGGTGAGATTTGAGCTTACTTTTGGTAGATGCACTTTATGATAATGAAGTGTATCACTGGAACACTCAGTTTTTTAAAGTAGAGGAATTTTATTGTATTGAGTCCTAGTTGTGCTTTGGGATTGAGGTTATTCTATCAAAAATGCCTGCCTAGCCTAGCCTGCCATCATGGTAACAGCCTGAGTAATGTTACCTGTCAAGGATGCACACATAAGAGATGTGATGTAATAGAAACCACCTGAGTTCTAGTCCTGCCTTTGGCACAAATTTCATCTCTTGGTCTTGCCTCTGAAATTCAGAGGTTGAACTAGAACAGGGGTGGGGAACCTGGGGCCTGGAGGCCACATGTGCCCCTCTAGGTCCATGGATGTAGCCCTTTGACTGAATCCACAATTCACAGAATAAATCCCCTAAATAAAAGGATTTGTTTTGTAAAATTTGTACTTGATCAAAAAGGCTGTACCCTAGGAGTTGGAAGGCCACATATGGCCTGGAGGCCCCAGATTTCCCTTCCCCGCAACTCTCACATCCTGGCACTGTTGGCTCCTCAAATGCCTGTTGTACCTCTTAGATTGTTCTTCAAAACAGGCTAAGCAAGGAACACTTGGGAGCCAGGCTGCCTAATGAAAAAGTCAAGGGAGCATCACGAAGGAGAAGTGTCAGGGTGGCAGATCATGGTCCTGGAAGATGCTGGAGCTCCTCGGAGGACAGAAATGCTTTAGAATCTGACCTGGAAATGAATTCTGAGTCTTTGGAACCAGAATGGGCCTTTTTTGGCCCTGCCTTGAATTAGGTTAGACTCTTGAATGCAGTATGGGAGGAGAATGGTAGCCCCCCTGAGGGCATGGATTGTTTCTGTTTTGGAGCCTCTTCCAGAACTTGGCCTAGAGGAAGCGCTTGGAATACCTTCTAATTGACCTGAATGACTCTGATTAGATCCCCTTTCCATGTTGAGAAAGGGCTTTCCGTTGTTAACTCTTTAGGCTATTTTCCCTCTCAAGTGTCTGTGACTTACTTAGATCACCAGGCAGAAATGTCTGAATGATTGAGTCATTTTTTTCAGGTCAAACATACCACTGGCAAACAGGCAGCTGGGCTACTGGAATCTGGCCTCCTCCCTGGAGTCAATTCCTCTGTTTGGTAGAGCACAAGGGGACAGTGAATCAGAGATTTCTCCAGGCTTTCTGTTTGGCTTCCTTCATGTGCACTGGAATAACTTCACACTGTCCCAGAGAAAAATCTGAGTTTTTCCCCAGAGGCTTTGCTGTTGTTCAGTCGTTTCAGTCATGTCTGACTCTTGTGATCCTGTTTGGTGTTTTCTTGGCAAAGATACTGGAGGGGTTGGCCATTTCCTTCTCCAGCCCATTTTATTTTTGAGGAACTGAGACAAATAGGGTTAAGTGACTTGCCCAGGGTCACACAGCTATAAGTGTCTGAGGCCAGATTTGAACTCAGGAAGCTATTCCATGTAGCTGTCCTTCGACTACTTTGGATAGCCTTCTTTTTAGGATGAGCACTTTACAGTTTGTGGAGAGCTTTGCCTGCAGTCATACCAACCGTAAGTAGCCTCCTAAGCATTACCCCAACTCCTGCTCTCACAACCGAATCAGGTTCCCCCAGAGCAGGATCAGTCTCCCCCTCAGCATTCTAGGATATCCTTCTGTGGTCGCGGGCATCTCTAATGCTTTTGGCTTGAGACCTCATCCCAGTGGGTTCTCCCTAGTATTATGAGCAGATTATTATTTAATCAACTGGCCTTACGGAGCTTTTAGAAAGGGCGTCTTCCCATCATATGTATGACACATCCTCCCACAGACTCTGTTTGTACATGCAGAGTCCAGGGGAAAGTGAGTTTATTTTTAAAGTACACGTGTGGCAAAGGGACAACATAGTTTCTGGTTGCTAGAAGTTCTTACTCCCCTTTCTGGGATGTTCAAGAGGTTTTCCTTAGAAAACCCTTTCAAATATAGTCAGTAAGCATTTATTAAGACCTACTATGCGCCTGGCCCTGTGCTAAGTGATGAGGATCCCCTCCCCCACAAAAAGTCTCTGCTTACAAAGAACTCATAGTCTAATGAGGAATGCAAATGATTGTGAAACAAGATGATATATCTATATCTATATTTACACACACACATATATATGTGTGTGTATATATATATATATATAATTTACATACACACGCACATACACACTCACAAACACACACATATGAAAACCTAAGAGAAATGATTCTCACTAATATTAAGGGTGAGCAGGAAAGGCTTCTTCCAGAATGTTTGAGGCAGCTACATGACATTATAGACAGAGTACTTTGCCTGGAATCAGGAGGAACTGAGTTCAAATGCAACTTCAGATACGTACTAGCTGTGTGACCCTGGGCAAGTCTGTGAGGTGCTATCTGCCTCAGTTTCCTGAACTGTGAAATGGAGATTATAGTAGCAGCTGCCTCACAGGGTTGTTGTGAGTATCAGATGAGACCATAAATGCTTAGCAGAACGCTGGCATGTGGTGGGTGCTCATTCTCTTCCTCTTTCCCTCTTCTTTCAAGAAGATGGGATTTTAGCTGAGATTGGAAGGAAGGCAGGTGGCAGAGAAGAGGATGGAGAGAATTTTCAACCTGGGGGACAGCTATTTTGAAAATGCAAGGGGTGGGGAGATGGAATGTTTTGTATGAAGAGTATTAAGGAGGTCAATGTCATTGGATCATTAGGGGTGTGTGTGTTGGGGGGAGACTCAGGTGTAAGCAGACCAGAAAGGTTAGGAAGGAGCCATGTTAGGAAGAGCTTTAAAAGTCAAGGAGAGGGTTTTATATTTGAACTTGGAAATAAGAGGAAACCATTGGAGTTTATTGACTAGGGAGGGTACCATAATCAGACCTGCATTTTAGGAAGATCAGTTTGATAGCTGAGTGGGGGATGTCCTGGAATGGGGAGATACTTGAGGCAGGTGGCTGCTAAAGTTTGTTAGAGCTCCAGAAATTAGCTTCAGAAATAAAAAAGGTAAATACAGACACAGGTAGTTAATTTTATTAGAGTCAACTCACATCCTAATGAAGACTGCAGCTATCGGTAAAATAAACCACTTAGCAGCAGAGAATAATTTGCATATCAACCCAGACAGGTACAATGTGTGTGCGTGTGTGTGTGCACACGCGCGTGCACTCGAGCTACATACCACTTGACCTCTCTGTTCCTCTTCCACCCCTTCTCCCAGGTTAATTTTTAAGAATATAAATTGGAGAGAATAGAGCACTGGCATTGGAGTCAAGAGGACCTGAGTTCAAATCTGGCTTCAGACACTTAACACAAAAACTAGCTGTGTGACCTTGGGCAAGTCACTTAACCCCAATTACCCTCCAAAAACGAAAAAAGAATATAAATTGGAGAACAATTGTCTTTATTCACTGGTAGAGATAGTTTTTAGGATGGCAATTCCCTACATACTACTCAATAGAGTAGATCATTCAGTTTCATGGATAATCAGTCAACCAATCAATGAGCGTTTATTATCCAAACCATTGCTGACTCATGTTTCTGTCTTCACAATATCTTTCCTGTTTGTCCTGTTCTTTTCATCCCTTTTTCACAGCTCTTATCTGAACAGTTGCAATAGCATTTTAGTGTTCTTTCCTCAAGTCTATTCCCACTTCCATTCATCCTCCATTTCCCATGCCATCCTCCTTCTAATAAGCATCAGTAGATCTCTCTTACTTCTAGCACCAAATATAACAGCCTCTGTTTGGTATTAAGCACCCTTCAAAACATGGGCCCTTCCTGCTTTTCCATTCTTACACTTTATACCCTCCTATGTACTCTGTGTTCCAGCTACACTGGCCTCCTTGCTAATCCTGACAAGTCCCCCATTTCTGGAATGCTCTGCTCCCTTACCTTTGCCCGTGCCCTTCCTTGGCTTCCTTTAAAGCCCAACTGGAAGTCCACCTTCCACAGGAGGCCTTTTCCCTGTTCTCCCAGTTGCCCAATGCCTTCCTCATTTAGATTCTACGTGACCCTTTATTTACATTTCTCCCCATCACTAACTGGTGGCCTCTGGTACAGGATCTATTTGAGCATTTCTCTTCTCCTTGGAGGCACAGGTGCTATTCCAATTGCAGCCTCCATTTTAGGTTCTTCATCCAAAGTGAGTAGAGTTCAGTCTACCATTTTGTGTTCCTTGAAAGCACATCTTTATTCTCCTCCCCACTTTCCCTCAGTAGATGCTTAATTGACGCTTGTTAAATTGAAGTGAATAAAAAGTTGAATTCACATAGAAGAAAGTATGAGTACGGTTTGCCAAGGGAAGACTTTCTCAGCAGTGCAGGTTGTTAGAGGCTGTAACAGATTAATGAAGGGACTCGTAAAGCTTCCTCCCCTTGGGATCCTCATGAGGAAGATTGGTGACTGTTTTTCAGAGATAGCTGAGGTTGGGCACAGTCTTGCCGGGAGGCAGGCAGGAGTGGGAGTGAGGGACCTCTCTCTGTTACTGCTTTCCCCCTTGATACGACTGGGAAATGGTGGTGAGATTTTTTGTTTTCTATTTTTGTTTTTATTTTTTTAGTTAAGAATGTATGGCTCAGGTTTCAGTTTGGGGTAGTGATTTACCAAAGCTTAACCAGGAAATATCCATGAAAATGATCATAAACATAATGGCTAGCCACAAAATTAGGCAAACATAAAATACAGAGAGAATCCGACTCTAAACCCTTAGCCTTTAACAAGGCAGAACTAAATGGATGGACACACAACAGAGAGGCAGAGAAAATGGATTTGTTCTGTGTTCTCTTCCAGATCTGCTTATCTTTGGCTCCAGTTTCCCTTCTTGAAAATATCGGTCAACATCTCTGTCTATCTTCTTTTATGGATAGATTTCTATATTTGCACCTAGGTACATACACATATATCATAACAGCAGCAGCTCACATTTTTAGGTTTGAAAAGCATCGTGAATACATTATCTCATTGCCTGTATACAGGTATGTTTTTGTTTATTTCACTAGGTATCACCTTGTTTAGATATTTCCATAGTTGTCTGTATACTCCAGACTTACTGTATTTTGCAGCTAGGTGACTCACTACATAGAATGCCAGGCCTGAAGTTAGGAAGACTCAGCTTCATAATTTCAAATCTGATCTTAAACCCTGAGCACATCACTTAACCCTGTTTGCCTCAGTTTCCTCATCTGTAAAATGAGCTGGAGAAGGAAATGGTAAATTAGTCCTGTTATCTTTGCCAAGAAAACCCCAAATGGGGTCAGGAAAAGTTGGACATGGCTAAAAATGACTAAACACCACCACCATTAAGTTCTATTAGTGAGGCAGCATGCACGATCCATTGCCTAGGCAGTTGGGAAGAGCTGGTTTCAAGCCTGGTTCTGCAACTGTGGACAAATCACTTAATCTCTCTGTTCTTCTTCCATACACTACTCTAAGGTTAAGTTTTAAGAATATAAGTTTCAGAACAATTGTCTACACTGTTAGAGAGAATTTCCACTGTGGGAGTTCCCTATACCTGTACTGATGAACTAATAGCACACTTTCTCTCTGTCTCTCTCCATCTCTTTCTCTTTCCTTCTTCCTCCACCATATATATATGTAAAAGATAGGCAAATGTATAGAAACATAGGTAGCTAGATCCAAATCTATGAATTCATCAGTATAGCAAATCACTCATTAGGAAAACAGGCAAGACAGACAGTTCAGAAAGAGTGGAGAGCCAGTCTCAGTCAGAAGACCTTGGTTTAAGTCTTAATTCTGATACATATTGACTGTGTGACCCTGAACCAGTCACTTAACCTATTAGTTCCCCAGGCAGATCTCTGTGTATGAACCAAAAAAATTTATAAGAAAGATTTAGTGTGGCTATCACCTATATTCTAAAATTATTGCCTTCATCTAAAGCAGTGGTTCTCAAACTTCCTAATGCCGTGACCCTTTAATACAGTTCCTCATGTTGTGGTGACCCTTAACCATAAAGTTATTTTCGTTGCTACTTCATAACTGTAATTTTGCTACTGTTATGAATCGTAATGTAAATATCTTATATGCAGGATGTATTTTCATTGTTACAAATTGAACATAGCCCACAGGTTGAGAACCACTGATCATGAGCAAAGGCATCTAGAGTTGAGATAGTGAAAAACTTGTCTGCTTTAGTGAAGCACAGAGTATGTTGTGGGAGGGCAGCATGGGAGCACCTGGGACACTTGAGATAAAGCTGAAAAGGCAGATTTGTGCCAGATTGTAGAGAGCCTTGAATGGCAACCCAAAGAGTCTGAACTTTACATAAGTAACAGGGAAATTATTTTGAATAGACATCGACCTCCAAAGCAGCTTGGGAATGCATCCTAGTTTAACTTTAAACTTTTGTGGGTTAGACAACAGTTTCAAGATCTTTAAGGTCTGTGGTAGATATTACTCAAATTCACCTAAAGCAGTGTTTCTCGGGAGTTAAGAGGAAAGGGTTGTCCTCATATGTCTAAATCTTGTCATCATCTCGCCCCCACCCCACTTTGAATGGAAGCTCCTTGAGGGCCTGCATTGTTTTATTCCTTATTCTTACATCCTGGCAATTCCTGGGACATAGCAGGTGATTACAAAATGCTTACTGGTTGATTAGTCTCCTATCTTTCCTCATGTTGATTTTTATCTTAACTGGGTAAGCTCCTTGAGAGCAGAGATTATTTCATTCTATGTTCTTGTACCCTGGCTTGCCCAGCACCTTGTGGATGCTTAGTAAATATTTACTGTTTGATTAACTGAAGAATCTGGGAGCTTTTTACTCTTTTCAACCACTAGACTTTCCCCCCTAAATAGAGGAGTTCCACTTAAGCAGGGCATTCAGTCAGTGCGTGAATATATTTACCAGACATTAACCTATTTAAAATATGACATCCTGACCTGAATATGAGAATTTGAGATGAAAATTCTAGCAATGATGCTTAAGGCAAAACCACAGTTATAAAACTGGGAGATTTCTGTGCCCAAGGCTACTACTACAAGCCATACCAGGAATTAACAGTATTGTGTTTCTGCCATCACATAGGTATGGCGAAATCCTGTCCCACTAGGGCAGTGGTTCTCAACCTTTCTAATGCCATGATTCTTTTTAATACTCGTATGTGGGTGTATCTGCATATGGGCGGACCCGCCTGAAGATGGATACAGGAGCTATGTCTCGGTTCCTAAGACCATCAGAAATATGTGTTTTTCTATGGTCTTAGGCAACCCCTGTGAAAGGGTCTTTGGCGACCCCCCCAGGTTGAGGACCGCTGCACTAGGGGAAGCCAGAGGCTGTGTAGGACAGGTGTGAGGCCAATTCTGGTGAGGCAATGGAGGGAGTTAAGCATAAACAGGATGGTGCCAAGGAAGGATTCATACATGATTGCTATTCTAGCTAGTTATTATTGCCTCTAGGTACCAACCACTGATTTCTGTGTTGTTGAAATGCTTCATGTGTTGTCAGCACCATCTAAATTGAGTTACTCGGTATGAATGTTCAGCTACCCCGCCCTAAGTTACAGATTTGGGCAAAAACTTCCATGCTGAATTCCCTATGAGAAGAGAAAGGCTCCACATTTGTTGGTGTATCATCATACCCGTCATGAGAAGTGGCTTCTCTTTTCTGTTCCCCTTTTGCCCCATATACACTGATTGGGTGAGGGGTTGGCCTGATAAACAGCCCAGTGGTTCACTATTAAACACATCATACACATGCAACATTATTAAAGGCCTTTGAGTGACCATTTATTAGGCCATACATTTACAGATATACACACACACAAGACGTTGATTCTAAGACAAGTCAATGGGGAAAGGGGAGAGAGGAAGAGAAATTATAGTTGATGCTTCAATTGATCCTGTGAAATTAGAAGGCTCCTTTGTACTGCAATAAGGATAGTAAATAGGATGCTTCCAGGAATCACAAAACCTTTTGCCCCAGTGATTACATTACCACGGACATCATAAAAAAGGAAACTAGGACCTTTGGTTACAAAAACACCCCAAGTTGCTTCATTTGTGATTTGTTCAGCCATTTTTCAGTCGTGTCTGGCTCTCTGTGACCCCATTTGGGGCTTTCTTGGCAAAGATACTGGAGTGGTTTGCCATTTCCTTCTCCAGCTCATTTTACAGATGAGGAAACTGAGGCAAACAGGGTGAAGTGACTTGCCTGGGGTCACACAGCTAATAACTGTCTGAGGCCTGATTTGAACTTGGGAAGATGAGTCTTTCCGATTCCAAGTCCAGTGTTCTCTCCCCTGTGCCTCCTAGCTGCCCCTTTATTTGTGATAGCAAAATACTAGACACAACCTCTATGCCCAACAGCTTGTAAATGGCTGGATCACAGGCTCACAGATTTCAACCTGGAAGGCCTACTTAACTTCTCTATACCTGTTTCCACATTTGTAAAATGAGAGGATTGCACTTCATGGCTTCTTTATTCTTGATTCCAAATCCCTCTCTGTTACTGTAAGCTGCTTCCCCCTCTCTCCCCCCGCATTGTCACAACCCCTCCTGAGAGGGGTCGTGAATATAATTGTTCTGCAGGGTCTCAGACCTGAGAAAGCCTTTAGCTTAAAAAGACCAAGGTCCCCCACTGCATCTGGGGCCATCGCCAGTCATCCTGATCTATATCTGGCCCCTGAACCCAGATGGCTCCTAATGATAAAGTGAGGCTGGTGACCTTGCACAGCCCTCCTTCACTTAAATCCAATTCACTTGGATGTTGTGGCATCACCTCCCTGAGGTCGTGGTCCTCTCCAGGAATGAAAGACAGACAACAACAACAATCTGCAGGGTCTACTTAATGTTCAAGAAGGATTTGGTGCCATAGGACAGATTGTAGCCTTAAAGACTCCTTAGTCTTGGTCACTTCTCCAAATGGCCTTTTTTAGCGTATGACAGTTTGAACTCCTTAATACCTGGGTACATGTCCTGATCTCCT
>CM053583.1:399473321-399488122 GCA_028627135.1 Pseudochirops cupreus | reverse complement strand
CCCATTGAGGCCAGCAGTATAATGTCAGTTATACGTGTGAAGTCAGAGCATCATGTTGAAGAAGCCGGTATAAAAGGACCTCAGACTCCTGATTCTGTAAGGGGACTCACTGGCATTTTTCAGGAAATGGGGGCATGCTTTGTAAGTGTGCGGTGTTTTGCTGTTTGTCTTAGTTATTTCTTCTAGGGTGTCATTCAAAGAAAGGGAATGGAGACTTGAAAGAATGGCCTGAGATTTCGATTTTCATGTAAATTGTCCAGAATTCTTTATACTAACACTGTTTAGTTATATAGTCCTTCCTCTGTGATAATGGAATCGTTTCTGAGACTCTTTTTGAATTTAATTGATAAGGAAAGCCAGATAAGGTTTAAACTAAAGGACCGATGGTCTACAAATCAGTTTTCTGTCACTTTGTGATCATCAAATCAGCAGAAAGGCATCAATTTGCTAACTACATATGCCCTTTGTCCATCTTCCCCCCCTCCTTCCTGAATTGTATTTTTACCAGAGAACTCTCATGCCAATGGCAGCTGTATTTAAAGTAATTTGTCATTTTCAACCTTCAGTTAAATGACTCGCCTTCCTATGGAGAAACATGAGGTGGAAAAAAATTCCATTGTTTTGCCTGGAGGCTAAAAAGATAGGCATACCAGTGGCGTAGGTTTCATTACCTAGGAACTCACATTATTGTTACTTTTGGATTTGAAAAAGGAGATTTAAAATGAGAAACCTAGACTTCGGGTTTTTCAAAAAGTAAATTGGATCATTTTCCTGTAGATTAAAATGATCAAAATTGGAGTGAGAGGCTACTTGCAGCAACATTTTTGTAGGGATTTCCTTTCCAAGGGTCTTTCTTTCTCCCTTTCCTACAGCTCCATCCGATTTGACCCAACCCAACCAGCCCAACCTAATCAAATCCAATAAACTCTCATTTGGTGTTTCCTTTTGTACTAGGTGCTGTGTTAGATCCTGGGTAAGCAAGCCAAGTAAGGAGTTCCTGCCCTAGAGGACTTACCGTCTCTCTTCTTTTCCCTTTTATTGTGCTCTCTCTTTTGTTTTTCTCACTTTTAAAGAGGGGTGCAGACTTCTTTTCTTTTCTGGAGCCCATTGTCTCAGGTCTAGCTGTTTGTTTACTGGACAAGACAACCTAAAGTCAAAGTACTCTCTGATCTCATTAGAGATCCTTTGAGCACATGAGTTGAACATTTCAGTTCGAACCCATCAAGCAAAAATAAAAATGACAGAATCCTAGATAATGAAAAAGACTTGGATGTAGATGCTGCCATTTTCTACAAACAAATAATTTAATCTGCCTGGGTTTTAATTTCCTCACCTGCAAACTGAGAGATCTGCTGTTGATGGTCTCAAAAATTCCTTCTAGTGCCAAAGAATTTGCTCCTACAGAAGAGATTTGAGCAACCATTTTCTCTAAATTACCTCTTAATCAACATACTTATATAAAGAGCCTACTAAGTGTCAGGTACTTTACATCCCCAGTGCTGAGGGATACAAAGAATACTGTCCTGTTCCCCTGCTGTTAATCCAGACATCCCTTCTAGAATGTCCCTGACAGATAGATATATAGACATCCATACTCCTCTTCAGTAGCTATGGCAGGCAGCCTGCTCTGTACTGGTTAAAGTTCTTCCTTTTTTGAACCAAAAGCTACCTCCCAGTAAATGCATTGCTTTTTTTTTTTCCTAGTCTTTGGAATGAGAATAAGTCTCCTTCCTTTCCCAGAGGCAAAGGAGGGCAGGGCAACCAGACCTTTTTTTTTTTTTCCAGAGCCCAAAATCTAAAAGGATGTTGACCTGACTTTCAATGCTTTGGTAAAGTAGGAACAACTGAGTTTAATGCCTGGTTGTAAAACTTTTCTTGAAATCTTCCTTCTGGGCAGGTCACCAGTGGCCATGTCTTTCTTTGGGTTTAGACTAAGTCTGAGTCCACTAAAAGTCTAACTTCTCTTTCTTCTTGAGCATCTGTTGGCCTAGGACTTCCCTGTTTTATATCTGTACAATTACCTGAAAGTACCTGCAGATTTCATCTTTACCTCTATGTTTCCTTGCTTCAAAATCTAAAAAATTAAAATAATTTATTTTCTGGTCAAGTCATTTTTTCATGGGTAACATCTTGGTCCTTCATAGACTCACAAAAGAAACTGTAGGTCCAAAAGTGGATGTGGGGATTTCTGGGATTCATAGCATCGTAGCTTCAGAGCTAGAAAGTACCATTGCATCCAGGTAGGCCAACCCCTTCATTTTACTGTAGAGGAAACTGAGGCCGAGGTAGGGCAGATGATTGCCCCAAATCATCAGTAAATGGAAAAGCCAGCATTCAGACCTGGGGCTTGGGACATCAATTCTTGTTCCACTTTGCCGGGCTGATTCTCTTGCATCTAAATAAGACATTACTTTATTTTACTTTATTTCTTTTGAGGGGAGAGGGAGTTTATTTTATTCCAGCTGTTTAAATTGGTCTTAAGTTGGTTTGTTAATTCCTTATCAGTAATCAGTGTATACTGGTTAAACATGAACAAAGGCTCCATTGTTTGTTTGTTTGGGTTTTTCTTTTTGGAGCTTGAGGACTGTGTCCTTCACTCTCTGGCTTTGTTTACAGTTGTCCTTTCCTGTCCAAGGTGGTCTTTGCCCCACTGAAGCTGGGCTTACTGCCCTCTATTGTTGTCAGCCGTGACCTTTGGCTCAATGACTCATGAACAAATAACACACACACACACACACACACGCCACCTGGACAGAAACCTCCCATTGCATATTGCCTTGGTCACAAGGGAAAATGACGAGATGAGAAAGCAGAAGCTCCAAGGAACTTAACGTAAAAGCTCTTTGGATTCTATTGTGTCCTGACTCCTCATGGAGCATGGGGGCCATTTTAATCAAAGTGTAGGATCCAAAAATGTAGGTATAGAAAGATAGAGCTTTCTCCAGACCTCCAAACAAGGCTTACCATCCGTCTGCCTCAGATCGAAACCTGCTTTCTGATGAGCAGGGTGATGGGCCAAGGACCGAAAAGATTTCCATGGCAAGTCACGTACGTGGTCAAGTGCTGACCACGTGATGTTATCTCTCTTTGCCTCAGTTCCCTTATCCGTAAAATCAGAAAGTCAGGCCAGAGAACCCTGGAATTCCTTTCCAGCTGGAAATCTCCAACCCTCTCACACAGTTGCAACGGGCCTGGCCCTTGTTTTGGGAGACAGATGAAGGATGGAACTCAGGGAATATTGAAATGGTTCTTGCTTAAGAAACTTGTTACTGACACTTGGGTAACTAATATCTTTGTCCCAAAGAATTTCAGAACCCTTAAAAATATAATAAAATAGAAGATCATAAATTATAGCATAACAATACGACCTGTTTTTATACCAGACCTTGTGCCTGGCTTGCATTTTGCTGTTTTGTGGTAACTTCAGCTCTCGTTCTTACTCCTCCACTTCTCTGTCCCTAAAAGCCTGTAAGCTCTAAGCAGCTTCCATGCTCAGCTGGGGACTGAGAAAAAATGAAACAGTCCCTGCTTTGAAGGAGTTTCCAGGTTAGGCAGGGCAGATGTTGTGTTACCAGAAACTTTCCTTGCTTCCTTTAGCCAGATGTGACCCTCTCCTCCCACACACCCTTCCCTGCCACTCTACTTCCTATTTTCCCTGCCTGTTTCCCCCTCCACTCTCTATTATGGCTAATTTTGTTACTATCCAATTTTGCCTCTGCTAGATTGGAAGTTCCTTGTGGGCAGGGATTATGCCTTATTTATCTTTGAATCTCCTTCAGTTTCTATTGCAGCAGGACTGGAGGTATTCTGATGGCAGTTGTGACTTGAAATATATGTTCCTATGGTAGAAAATGCAAATGAAGTCTTTGCATATTTTTAGACTCTGTAGAAATGTTTATCATTTATTCTTCAATCACTTATGTTGCCCCTACTTGGGTTAGAAAAACAAAAAAAATGAATCAGCTCCTGCCCTCAGGGAGGTTACATTGAATATAAGAATAATGATCGTGATTAGCCTTACTATAATCATGCAATAATAAATATATTAAAATATTAAATATATTATTACTATATTAATATAATATATTATAATATAAATATATTGTTATATTATTAAATATATTAAAGTATATTATCATGTATGAGTACTGCTTCTCCTCTAGTGGCTCTAAGGCATTGAGGTTCAGGAGAAAGGACACTGGAACTAGAGCCAGAAGATGTGGGTTCAAATCCCACAACTGCCATTTGTTTTCTGTGTGACTTTGCAAGCCCCTTCACTCATCTGGTCTCAGTTTCCTTATGTGCAAAATAAATTTTTAGGGCCATTCCAGCTTTAAAGGCATAATTGCATATGGGACCTCAGACTTGAAGCAAACTCTGTTGGCCTTAGTTCCTTATCTGTATGAGGCTGGGCTGGCTGGGCTAATACAGACCTGGGACTGTATGAGGCTGGGACCTCTGGGCTCTGGAGTTGTAATCCTTTGAGCTCAGAATAGGATTAAAGAATCTGTTTGTAATATAGGTCACTCTTATCTTTCCACATTTGCATCTGTATCATCTGATTCTCCAGTGAGTTCTCTTGTTCCTATTCTCCATGGGCCATCTCGAGACATCTTGATTGATATCTGGTGCCTGGACCCAGATGGCTTGAGAGGAGAAAGTGAGGCTGGTGACATTGCACAGCCCTCCCTCATTTAAATCCAATTCACTTGCAAGTCATAGCAACGTCTTCCTGTTATCCTGGTCCTCTTCTCCAATGAAGGACAAAGCACACAATCTCCAGATGGGAATGTGGTTTTCTCTCTGTATTTCTTTATTAACATGCCAGACATTTTTTAATTTGAACACTTCCCTTCAGTTCTCTATTGTACCCCCAGACAGGTTGGAAGTCCTCTCCATGACCCTGTTTTGCTGAATGCCTCTGTGATGATTTCTGTCCAGAGAATGATGGCTTCTTTAGAATCCTGATGTGGTAGAGATCCATCTCTGTGAGATGTGCTACCTTGAGTTCTGGCCAGAAACTCCTAGAGCCACAATAACATAATTTAAAGTGGCAGGTCTAATTTTTAAACCTCACTTGTAGTGTGCTGGGTGAAATCATGATGGAGAGCCCCAATCTCATTATTGAAACCTGGCCCCTTTCTGGCTTAGAGATCCTCAATGAATTCTCCAAGAGTCAAGATTTACTTTCAGGGAAGACAAGAATGCCTGAACAAGGAGAGTGACCCCAGATGGCCGCAGTGGAGCAGCACTGCGATGGTTCTTAATGAGGGTATTTATAGATTTTTAAAAAGATGTTTCCATTTTATTGTTCTTTCATTTTTATATTAACTTCATTTCTTAGTAGAGCTTTCCTTCTTCCCTTCCCCCGTGAACCGCTCCTTGTGACAATTTGTAAAGAGAGAAAAAAAAAGGAAACAGTTAACAAAACCAGCACGCCAATGAGCCTGAAAGTATATGCCCCGTTCCATACCTGTGGACCCTCACCTCTCCAGTGAAGGGAGAGAAATACATCGACAAGTCAGTCAGTAAACAGTTATTAAATGTCTATTACATGCCAAGCACTGTGCTACATGCTTGGAATACAAAGAAAAGCAAAAGATAATAGAATGCTGGACCTGGAGTCAGGAAGCCCTGAGTTCAAATGTAGCCTCAGACACTAGTTGTGTGACCCTGAGCAAGTCACTTAACCCTGTTTGTCTTAGTTTCCTTATCAGTAAAATGAGCTAGAAAAGAAAATGGGAAACCACTCCAGTGTCTTTGCCAAGAAAACCTCATGGACAGTATTGGTGTGTGATAGTCCACAGAGTCACAAAGAGTTGGGCATGACTGAATGACTGAACTACAGACATGCCCAGCTACATCAGGGGGAGATCATGCATTACAGAGTAGCTCACTCAGGCCCTGGTAAGCTTCTGGCAATCTCACCTGCGTGTCTGTGTGGGAGATTCCAGCTTAATGCAATAATTTCTTTCCAATAAAGATCACACATCCCAAATGTGCTCTCTTGCATTTTTGTTAGCCTTATCCAGGAGGAAAAATGCAATCTTTCCCAGCAATATTTGATGCACCTGAAATCCATTTTGAAAATTGCTGGAGACTGAAACTGTAAGTGGATAGCAGTTTAGGATAGTATTTCCAAAGCAGCTAACTATGGCCAACACACACACATAGATCTTCCTTCTGTGGATCATGGGCATTTCAGGGGGGCTTGTGTCATTGCAATGTCAGACAGTGTCACTGTGAGGTTGGGAATATTTCCCTAACTGTCCCAACAATTCATGTTCCTTCGTTCAAGAGTTTGCTTACATGGAGCACACTTTCATTGATCATTCCTTTCCACCATTGGTCCCCCATGGCTAGAAAGTGCCTCCTTCACTCCTCCCACTAGCCTCCTCCACTTGGGGCTTTCTGATCCCAGCCATTTCTTAGCACTTAGGCTCTTGGCCATTATATTACTTGGATATACTTTGTGTTACATGTGCACATGTTGTGTTCCTCTCTTCTCCAGCGCATCGTTGTCAGTAAATGAACCAGCATTTATTTATCCCTGGTGCCTCCCAGAGTGCCCTATCCGTGCCGTTGTTCAGTAACTGAGGCTTGAATCTAATTGAAATGAAGACCAAGACAAAACCAAAAACCAACCCCTGCTCTCAAGGAGTTTGCATCCTACTAGGAAGAACGTACCATATACAAAAATGTGATACGATGCAGGGAGTGATGGGGGCAAAAGAGAAACCCAGAGTACTTTTGGAATATTTGCAGAGGCAGTATTCTTTGTGACGCTTTCCCTGGCTATCCCCGCTCTGCTCTGATTTACTACCCTTTTCTGTGTTTCCTTCAAACTTATTGTACCCAACATCTAATTATCATGATTGTTCAGATGTTGAAGGAGACTTTCTTGAATGTTAAATATTGATAATTGCCTAACCCCCTCCATTAATGCTAATTTTTGGAATACGTATTATAACCAAAAGACTCATTGGAGCTGCTTGATGGCTTTTGAGGTAGATGTGGGCAGTGTTAGTATCCCTACTTGGGAGAGAACAAAGGCATGTTTTGTCCAGGCAAATAAATGTTGGAGGAAGACTTTGAGTCCCTTTTTACACCTTGGGTGCTTAATGAATTTATTAATTAACCAAATGAATTTATTTATTAACTGGATGAAGAAAGTTTAAAAGCATAGATCAACTCTTGTTCTCAGAGTTATTGTCTTGAAGTTTTTCAATACCTTTGGGCCCTGTTTTACAAAACCTCAGTGTTCTGTACTGTGAGTTTAAGAAACTGATAAATGATGGATTAAGAGCCCTGGCTAAAGGGACATCTCTCTAAAATCAAGATAAAACATCTCTGAAATTAGAATATAAACCAGCAGGAAAATATGATCTGATAATAAAATCTGATTTATTCTCAACTGTTCTGGGACCTATTTATCTTGTAAGCAAGACACTTTATATCAACTTTCCACCACTTATACCAAAGCCACATTGTAGAATTTGGGGCTGGATTGGAAAGTGTAACCAAAGTTCACACGTTTGCGTTATCTATTCAATTATAGATTCCCTAGGATTCTATTACAAGAGTGAAACTGCTACGAAATTCTTCCTTTACTCACAACCCATTACATGGTCTTTTAACTGCCAAATCCGATGGCCTTTCCTCCATCCTCATCATTCTCAGACTCTGTGAAACATTTGGTGTTGTTGATCACCTCCTCCTAGACACTCTGTCCTCTTTGGGTTTCCATGACTCCCCCCCTCCCCTCACCCTCCTTTCCTCCCTCTCTCTCCCATTTCTCCCTCTCTCCCTCTCCCTCCCTTCTTCTCTCCCTCCATCTCTCTCTCTCTCTCTTTCTCTCTTTCTCTCACTCTTTCTATCTCTAGACTCCTTTTCGTTCTCTTTGATTATTGGTTATTCACCCATGTCACATCCACTAACTTTGAGTGTTCCCCAAGGCTCTGTCCTAGACCCTCTTCTTTTTTCCCTCAGTGTTATGTCATTTGGTAATCCCATTAGCTCCCATACCTTCACTTGTCATGTCTCCCTACTTGATCCCCAGATCTGTGTATCCATCCCTAGTCTCTCTCCTGAGCTCCATAACAACAGAAGCCAACTGTCTCTTGGATGTCTTGTATGAGATGTCCTATCAGCATCTCAAACTCAACATGTCCATAATAGAACTCATGATCTGTGTACCCTCTGCCTCCTGAACATTCACATACACATAAATATCATCTTTTTTCTTCTCACCTAGCCCACCACCAGGTCAGGCCCTCATTATCTCTATCACTAAGGATGCCTTGGCATGCCTCTTAAGAGGAGAGGAGCAGCACACCACATTTGATAATACTATAAGGACTGTCTGAAGAATATTTGCTAAGAACTAAACAGTCTTTCCTGTATAAATGAAGTGACAAGAGCTGATGAGTGTTGGCAGGGAGAAGGGTATCCCAGATTTTACCTGACACATCTTGTATAGCTTGTAAGAGATAAACAAACTGTTTGCTCTGTTGTTTTGTGGGATTGCTTAATGTTGAGCAGAAATAGAGCTTAGGACCCTGTGTACTTGAATGTTTGGTTTGGGTCTTAATGACCATTTTGGAGGTCTTAGAGAACTTGCTTTTACCCCTGGTAAATAAAATGGTTTTCCTTAAGCCCTAAAAAAAGGACACAGTATTCTTCTAAGCAGGCGTGCACGTGCACGGGCACATGGTACACATACATGCTTGCACGTATGCACACATGCATGCACACGCACACAATCCATGTCTTGGAACAAAGGGAGTAGATGATCCCTCCTTTGTAGATGCATTTATCCTTAAGAAGAATCTTATCTTTTTCAGAGCCAAGAATGGTTTTTGCGAAGAGTTTGATAAATCTCTTCTTTTGTCTATCTTGCATTTTGATCTCATAGGTGCATAGAATCATAGATCTGGAGCCCGACATGATTTATTTCAAGGCATTTATTTCAATCCGCTCATTTTAAAAACAAGGAAATGGAGGTCCAGGAAGGTAGAATGACTTGCCCCAAATCACACACTTGATAAACAACAAGATGGCCGGTGGGTTGAACTCTGAACCTGGGGTTAAAAAGACCCGAGTTTGCATTTTGCCCTAGATATGCACTAGGTGTGCGATCCAGAACAAGTTACTTACGTTTTTACCTGCCTCAGTTTCTTCATCTGTAAAGTGGGAACAATAATGGTACCCAGGGTGATTATGAGGATCAGATGAGATCTGAATGAGATCGTTATGTGATTTGCAGCCCTTTGAATGCTATATCAATATTGGTCATGATGATGATGATGATGATGATGCTAAGTGTGCTTTGAAGCTGGGTCTTCTTACTCGAGAGCCAGTGTTTCTGTGCACAGTTTACATCTGTGAACACAATATGTTCAGATATTTCATGCTAAAAATGCCTTCCTTGGGCCATTGTCCCTTCTGGACAATTATCCAGAAGTCTGGTTATTAAGCAGCAGGGCCCAACCAATTCAACATCTGGGATGCGAATTGGGGTCCAACACATAGTAGGTATGTATACCGAGCCCTACCTAAAAGCCATTTTATTATTACAGATGAAGTGGGGATGCCCATGCTTTGGGGCATCATGATAGAGGGAATGGAATCCTGATCTTGCTGTCAGGACTAGTTGGGTTCAAATTTGGCTTTGGACATTTCTCTGTGATTCTGTAGGTTTTTCCTGGAAATCGGTGATAATAACATCGCTCATCTCTCACTGGGCAATTGTGGAATGGGTTTTTTCTGTAAAGCAAGACACTGTATATCAGCTTTCCACTAGTGTGCTAAAGCCACGTTGGAGAAGTCTGAGTGGGATTTCACAGTAGAACCAAAGTTCTCGTGTTTGCGTTATCTGTACAATTACAGAATCCCGGGGATTCTGTTACAAGAGTCAGATGGCCCCAGAGCTGCTGGAGGATTGCTGTGAGGATCAAAGGAGATGATGTTGCAAACCTTCAAGGGCCATTGTTATCACTGTTGAAGTTTCTGCTGAGCTTAGCCAATTTTTTAAGGTTTTATCTGACATCACCCTATATTGTCTGTGTCAAGGGAGTGAAAATAGGGTGGGGTTGGACCTTGGAAATGAGCCAAAGTGAGTGCCAGGCAAATCTAGGCCTGGGAGTTGATTGGGGGTGGGAAAGGCCTGGATCTATGATAATATCAGCGTAGGCCACACCCTCAGACAAACTCCCTTGTTGCTATCATATTAGAGAGTTGCCTGAAACCTTGGAGGGAGGTTAAGGGACTTGCCCAGGGTCACAGGCCAGTATTGTTTGATGAATAGAGCACTGAGCCTGAGACAGGAAGACCTGAGTTCAAATCCTGCCTCAGAAACTTACTAGCTATGGACAAATCACTTACCCTCTCTCTATCTCAGTTTTCTCATCTGTAAAATGGGGTTAACAATAGCACCCATCTTTCACAGTTGTTATGAGGATAAAATGAGATCATCATTATAAAGTGCTTGACACAATGTCTGACATATAGTAAGCACTCTTTCAGTGTTGGCTATTATCATTATTCTTATTCTTACAAAACATTTTGGAAACCTTAAGATGCTATGTAAATGTTGGTTGCTGTTGCTGTTTCTCCTGCTGCTGCTGCTGCTGCTGCTGCTGCTGTCGTCCCTCATGTCATTGGTGGAGGAATGGAGTAGAAGGAGAGACAAAGGCTATTTTGGTTGGGAGACTCCCGGAAGGATAGCAGGGATAATCTCAGCTCTCTCCTTGGTAGATTTGGGACCTGACTTCAGGCTCTTCCCTTGTAACATGATGGTTTTGTGCCACATGACCTGGAAGGTCACTTCTGGCTCTGAAGCTATACTCCAAGGTCAAGCATCTTTCTCCTTTAAGCCCTTCCTTGGTGGCAGGCATGAATGTTACTGGCAGCTGGGATTTCACTTGCTTTGGAATGGAGACACTGGGCAGTAGCTTTGGGGTGTAGGTAGGGGGTGAGGTCAGCCAGATGGGTACCCCTTGTCTTGGCTCTTCTTCTGTCCACTTCTGCCGATGCAGTGTTGCCTCAGGCTCCACAATAAATAGCATCTCTTTCCATGCTAAGAAACTTTGCTGAGAATAGAATACCTAATGAGGTAGAACTAAGCATTGCTTGAGTACTCAGTGTGAGCAGAACACTATGCTTAGCGCTAAGAAGGTAGGCATAAGCAATCAGAAAGATTGATTGTTTCAGTAATAACATCTATAATCTGTTGGCAGGGGAAGGCGCACCGTTAACTTGATTATCACCTCGACCAATTAATTTTTCACTTTAATTCAGTTAACTTATCTGGGCCTCAGTTTCTTCATCTGTCAAAGGAAAGAATAGATTATATAACCTTTAGGGTCCCCAATCTTTACAGCTATGATTCCATAAACATGGGACGTCTCAAAAGTCTTAGTGTAATTTAAAACTAACTGCACTAAGACTTTTGGGATACCCTATAGATACAATTGCAAAACAGGCTTACCGTGTTTATAATGACATCATACAAAATAAATCAATATGAAGGACTCATCTGACTGCCTGGCTGGAGGCAGTAGGCATTTTGGCTTACCTCTAGTCAAGGGATTCTCAACTTTTTTTTTTTCTGTTATAGAGGCTTGTGAACCCATGGAGCCCTTCTTGGGATCATGCTTTTAACATGACTGACTGATGCATGAGTAGGCAGTTTTCAGAGAAAGAAATCCAAGGTATCAGTGGTCATATGAAAAAAATGCTCCACATCTCTAGTAACCAGAGGAATGCAAATTAAAACAATGCTGAAGTACCATTTCACAGCCATCAGATTAACTAAACTGACCAAAAAAAAGGGGGGGGGATGACAAATGCTGCAGAAGCTGTGAACTGCTGCTTTAGCATTCTGGAAAGCTATTTTGGGAGTATGCCCCAAAAGCTGTGAAATTGTGATTGCCCTTTAACCCATCAATACCACTGCCAGGTCCTCAAAGATGTATTTTCCTCAAAGAGGAAAAGCTTCCCTATATGTAGAAATATTTATAGCAGCTCCTTTTTATGATCGCAAAGAACTGGTAACTGAAGGGATGCCCATGAATTGGGTAATGACTGAACAAGTTACGATAGATGAATATGATAGCATACTATTGTGATTTAAGAAATGATTAAGGGGATGGTTTCTGAAAGACATGGGAAGACTAATATGAAGTGATGCCAGGTGAAGTGAGAAGCCCAGGAGAACAGTTTATATAAAAACAACAATATTGTGAAGATAATCAGTGTTGACTTAGGAACTTTAATCAACACAATGACCAACCATGATGATATAGGCTACCTACATCCGGACAGAGAGTTGATGGGCTTAGAGTGCAGACTGACTCTTCTTCCTTCCTCCCCCTTCACTTCATTCCCTTTTCTGTTCCCTCCTCCTTCTCTTCCTATTCCAGGGACTGCTTTGGATTTTCCATTCTGAGCTAAACTTCCAGAAGTTCAAGGATTAGAGCAGCTAAAGACCTTTGAATTCTAACTAATCAGTACTCAATATTTTAAGGGGAAGTTGATTATGTTGAGTAATCTGTAACCACATTGAATTGGTCAACAAAAATTTATTCACAAAACCTACCAGGTCTCTCTTTGTCCTTGTTCCTCCCTCTTCCAAGTGCCTGGATTTAGTCCTGTTTTCATACATTCATTCTCTTTCCTTCCACATTCCTCTTTCATTTTTTCTCCCTTATGGACATGATATGGAATAGAAATACACTTTTAATATTTAAAAATAAATATTATGTTGTACTTTATAAAAAGTAGATTTTATATTTTGTTAAGAACCAAAAGAGGAGAAAAGATTTTTGAGTGTCTTGAGAAATTCATTTTTTTTTCCAGTGGGTCATTGACTAATAGTTGAAAACAGATCGTTCACCATAGAAGGCCCAATTTTTTATGTGGTTAAGAGACATGAATAAGCAAAGGAAGGGCCTTCTTGGTGGGAAGAAAGGCAGAAAACAAGGCCCAGAGGTGAAAATTAATGGGTTTGGGTACCATAAGCAAGCTGTGGTTGACAGAGGGGCCCAGGTGGGAAGCAGTGAGGGATAGAATAAGAAAATGCACCAAAGGACCACTTGACACAAGGCCTAAAATACAAAGCCTAGGAATTTGGACTGAGTTCAGCAAGCACAAAGGGAGTGTTAGGAGTGGGAGAGGTGAGAAGAGGGTATTTGAAGAAGTTTATTTAGGTACTGTTCCTTTGACAAGGCTGGGAATTTAGCTCAGCAAAGAGAAAAATGTTTCTTTTTTCAAATTCTCAAATTGGTGAGACCTAGAGGGCTAAACAGACTGACAGGATAGATAGATAGATAGATAGAATGATAGAACAAACAGATAATACAGCCCTGTAGAGCCTAGAAGCCTTTTTTCTATCTCTCTTTGGTGCATTCTGGGGAATAAGAGATGGAGAAATGTGACTTCCCCTTGCATTTAAATACACAATGTGAAAAAGTCAGCATTTCATCTATTAAAATAGAAAAATACAAAATCAAAAAGAAATTAATTCACTTCTCTCAGGGAAAAGCTGATGAAATTTCATGCAGTAGGAATATTGAAAACTCAGTGATATTGTCCAATCAATGCTTACAGCATTATTTGGTTTCCTGGGTGACACCCAGGTGGACCAGATCTACTCTGCAACAGCATAAATGGGATGGAAAGAAGGAATAATTGACTAAAGCCTCTGGCCAGCTCCTTCCAGTAGTTCCCTCAAAACTTTTATTCAACTTTTGGCCATAATGGAGTTGGGCTGCAGTAATCATTTACCCGACCTATTTTCAACCTAGTGCTTTTGTCCTTGACTCTTAATGAGTTTGCCTCTTTTCATTTTGCATCTTATTGTTGGGCAGGGGAGGGGGAGGTTGTAGAAGAGAAGAATGCTTTGATGCCTTGAACTCTGCTGTTCAGTGATTTGGGACTCTGTGTTCCCCTAAAACTGACCTGTTTAGCTCTCAAACAACAGTCTGCCTGCCAGTTGTTTGGTGCCAAACAGCTCAGGATGAGAATGCCCCAAATTGGTGTTTCCAAAACAAGTTGAAAGCCAAGTTGAAAGCTGTGAAGATAACACTGAAAGGCAAACACATAACACTAAAAGAGATGCCTTCATTTATTTAAAGGGTCCTTAAGTGATGGGATGTTTCAAGTTTCATTTTTGTCGTCCTGGGAGTATACTAGACTTGGGAGTACTGTGGGCATATGACACTAGATTGAGAACTAGAATGGGCTAACTCATTTAATCTCTGCATTTTACAGATGAAGAAACTGAGGCCCAGAGAGGTGAGGCAACTTGGCCAAGGTCATATAAGTAGTAGTAGTAACTGTAGCTAGCTTTGCTCTAACTATTCTATAGATCATTTCATAGGATTCTCACAATAAGACTGTGAAGGAGGTGCTGTTATTATCACCCCTCATTCACAGATGAGGAAATGGAATCTAAAGCAGATAAAATGACTTGCCCAGGGTCATACAGCTAGTCTGAGGCAAGATTGGAACTTTAGCCTTCCTGATTCCTGGTCCATCATCATATTTAATCTGTCTCCTTCGCAGAGCCAGAATTTGAACCCATACACTCTGACTCCAGATATACTCTCTACATTTGGGTCCTACTCTGGATCCTTTGTAAAGTGCCTCCTGTTGACAGATTTGTGAAAATACTCAAAATGTTGCTAAAAAGAACTTTGACCAAATAAATATCAATTGGTTGCTAATTTGTGAGTCTTGTAATAGCTTAATTTATTAAATCTTCATTTAAAAGTATGATTTATATGGCACCTTACTGTGCT